>CM075939.1:1807915-1943855 GCA_038030265.1 Corythucha ciliata
CTAATTCCCGACTGAAATTAATAAAGCGTTGATTCCTGCATAAAATTGAGAACAGATTCAGAATTAGGTACAAAAATTTAAAAAACGTTACTTCGCGGATAAAATAATTGAGAAAACGATTATTTTCTAATGTTGAATTTCACCACCGGGAGTTAGGTTGGAGTTATCAAACCCCAACATTGTTTACATAAATTGTGACGCATTTTTTTCGTTAATTCTGAGTTAACGTAACTCAAACCTTAACTCTTGGTGGTGAAATCCACCATAATAAAATTTAATGAAATTGCTAATTCAAGGCTAAAGTTTAAAAAACAACATCTGATGCGCAGCTAAAATTGAGAGCGCTAATTCAGTGCTGAACTTGAGAGTAAGTGCTAATTCACAATTAACATCAAGGAAAAGCTCTACTTACCGCTGAATTGAGAGAAATAAATCGATAATTGGCGGCTGAAATTGGGAAAAAATTGTCATTCGCAGCTAAATTGGAGAAAAGCCAAATCTCCTGGGCGATTAATTGGATTACCTTTAGCCCGGTAAAATAAGGTGTCGAAGGTTGCAATAATTAGGGTAGATAATTTTTTTGTTTCATGTTGTTGGGGGTGGTGTAGGTATTATGTGGAGACCCGTCAGAGGCGCACGAAGAGCTGATGGCGTTTTGCGTTGTGGTATTTCTTTCGTTCTGTATGGCCTGTTTAAATGCCCTCGTTGCGCTATTATATCGGCTTTTGGCTTTTCGGTGTTTTGTCCTGATCCAATCCCCACGGGCCAATTTCTTTTCATTAAGCAGACGTTGTATCATGGATGAGGGTAAGTACGCCCTGGGCACAGTCCCTTGTACCGTCGAATAAGAAGCCTCATTTGCAGCTGAGCGTATTAGCTGAGGGGTGAAGCTGGAAACTGCTGAGTCAACATCCCTTGGTGTCTTGAGGGGGTCTTTATACTTTTTCCAGATGAAAGGATACCGAATGAGACTCGCTGACAACGATGGAGGTTGTTCACTTGAGCGTTGAATGGTAACAGAGAAGTGGTCGGAATGCAGTTCCTTTACGACGGTGGGTCGTGTACACATAGTTTGAATATTTCTGTCGATGAAGAAATCTAGGACATCCGGGGACCGAAGTGGGTCGTGGGGATAGTATGTGGGTTCCACTGGATGGACGACGTCTAGCCGAAGTGCATTAACGGTTTCGAGCAAAATTCTACCTCATGGGTTGACAAGACGAGATCCCCATCGAGGGTGCTTCGCGTTGAAATCCCCCTCCAAGAAGGAAAATCGATTTCTTTTCGAGCATAACCCCTCGAAAGTCAGCATTATCTATTTGCTGGGGCCGAATAAAAAGCTCCTATTTGCAGAAGTCGGCCTTCATGCTGCAGTGCAATCCTCGTTATTTGGAAAGCTGATTCCTGAATGCATGGGAGCTCGTTGTGCCGGATCTTGGTGTTAATGAAAATGGCTGAGCCACCTTTATACGATCTACTAGGATGATCGTATCGATACATTTTGTATCCGGGGATGTAAAGTTGGGTAGTGGGGGACAGCTTGGTTGCTGCAGTCAAAAGTATGTCGATGTCGTGAGACTTTAACCCATTAATTACCACTTTTTTTTTTTCTAAATTTGATTTTTTTTTTAGCTTATACGTGCTGAGTGGCATCGTAAGAATGCTCCCAGACAGTTTTTAAATTTTTATTACATATTGTAAGGAGCGAGGGGGGGTGTCCTCAAACGAGGACAGTGGTAAATGATGGGGTATCAAGCCTTCGGGCAAGGGGGGATCTGTGACCTCTCTCAAGGGGGGTGATCGAAACTCCTACCCCCTCAATAATCCCCATTAACTGCCTACCACTCCAATCATTGATGTTTAGAGCGATTTGACCAGCTCCGAGGGAGGGGGGTCTGCTGTCCCCCTCCTCTCTGCGATCGGCATATAATGCCTCCGGGATTATTCATGATTGAAATTCTGCTAGACACTAGTTATCAATTTCAGCAAAAAAGAGAAAAAGGCTAATGAACAAGTATTTTCAGTATTTTTTTTTTTTTTTTCTTTTATTATTATTATGTATTTTTACAATCAGGGGTATTAAAAAGAAACATTCAGTTCATATGACTATCTCGTTTCACTACGATTACACTATGATACTATGGGGTATAAATTACACTTACTTTAATTAAATGAGGGGAAAAAGGAGAAGAAAAAACCTCGATTTACAAAAGAGAAGCATGGTTAGGTGTATTGAAACACAAATTAACAATAATGGAAAAAAAAAAGTTTAACAATAGTGGAATGTAAATAATAGGGGCTGGATTACAACATAATGTATGTATGTATTATTATCCTACACTAGCTACCAGATGTGAGTAGATTATGGCGTAAATTCTTATGTTTGCTCACAGTAGTAGTCGCATTAGCGATATTGCTTATTAAGGGATTTGATGAGTTAGAAAATTTGGTTAACATCTTTGTACAAAGCTTGAGAATGTACTCTTTAATGAAGGCCATTTTACAAGTTTCGTGCAATTCAGTTATTTTCGTTGACCGCGTACTGCCAGTGGCTAGTCTAAGAAATTTATTTTGAGCGATTTGTAATTTATTAAAATTGGTATTACATGTGAAGCTCCAAGAGGCACAAGAATATGTAAGTATTGGTCGCACACACATTTTATAGATCAGCAATTTGTTACACAGTGACATGCCCGATTCGCGTCTGAGTACCGGGAATAAAAGTCTAATGGATATTTTACTTCTATCAATTAAATTATTTACATGTTTTGTAAAGTTTAGCTTAGAGTCTAATGTTAAACCTAAATATTTAACAGTTGAAGATAGCGGAATAGTTTTACCATCCAAGACTAAGTTGTTGTTGACGAGGGGTCTGCGCTTTGTAAATAGTATAGCCTCCGTCTTTTCACAATTTAATGCAATTTTCCAACGAATAAAAAATTTACTAAGTTTTGCAAGAGCTGCATTCAATCTTTTAATTACAGTTACTGTCCTCCAAGAGCTCGTGTACAGGGCCGTGTCGTCTGCAAATAGAGCTATGCTTATACGGGGCACCTTAGGAATATCGTTTATAAATAAGACAAAAAGGAGGGGGCCAAGAATGGAGCCTTGTGGGACACCGGCAAAAATTAGAAAAGGGGAGGATTGGACTCCATTTACGGATACAAAAAATTTTCTATCCTTGAGGTAAGCACTTATTATTTTTAGAATGTACGGGGGAAATCTCAACTGAATCAACTTGTGTAAAAGACCATTGTGCCAGACAGTATCAAAGGCTTTTTGAATGTCAAGTAATACCATCCCCGTGTGTTTTTTCTTATTGAAGTTTTGTGTGACATCGTCAACCACACGGCACAATTGGCCTTGGGTCGAGTGGCCAGCACGAAAACCAAATTGTTCTTCGATAAGGATGTTGTGCCGATTGATGTGGTCAAGCATGCGACTTTGAATAAGTTTTTCGAAAATTTTACTGAGCGCAGTGAGAAGACTAATGGGGCGATAACTTGTGACCAGCGAGGGGTTTTTTCCTGGTTTATGCAATACAATAACTTTTGCTATTTTCCATGGTTTAGGGATATGACCGAGGAATAACATTTTATTAAACACGTGGGTTAAAAATACAAGAGCTTTACGAGGGAGATGTTTTAGAAGAATATTACTTATGCCATCCGACCCTGGGGCTTTTCTAGCTGGTCTTGACTTTATGCACTTGGCTATTTCATTTGGAATAACGAGTTTAACATCAGACGGTTCGAAGTGCACAGATTTGAGAAATTTCCTTACGGAGCGATTTACTACTTGTGTGTGGTGGTTGGAGCTAAGTGCTTGGGTGCTTCTATGAACACTTTCGAAATGTTTTCCAATCACATTAGCTTTTTCAATGGACGTATAGTGCGGTTCGTTGTTAACAAGAATAGTTGGAATTTCTGAATTCGCCTTCCCCTTATTGAAATATTTAGTCACCCCCCAGAATGCTAAGTTCGTGGGTTTCAGTGACGAAAGAAAATTGCTCCATTTAGAATTTTTGTTCTTATTAATGAGAAATTTAACCATATTCTGCACTATCGAGGCCAGTTTTTTGAAGATCATTGCATTCAGTTTTTGGTAACACTTTTTGAAATAGTTTTTAATTTTAATCAATAAAAGTATATCAGCTGGAAGAGGTTTATAAGCCGTATTTTGATGGCGGGGAATGGTTAGCTCTGCGGTTTGCAGAATTAATTTTGAAAATTGCTCTAATGCTTTGTCTTCAGTATAATTTCAGTATAATTTTCAGTATAATAATTGTTTCGCATGGTACGAAGCGAAGCACTTTTTACATAGCGTAATGTTGCATTTTTCGCAATATCGTTCTTCGCTTTGAGTTACAAATTCGCGTTGTTTCCCTTTTGGTAATAAAGTGACTGATGCCATCGGTTCTGAAGCTGTCCTAAGGTTGGAACAATCGGCTTCTTGACAGAGTACGTCCCAAGGTGCTCTTGTCCGAGAGAAGTTTCAAGTCAACGAAACTTCACACACGAAATCGAGCAATTCCTGGTTTTCGTCGTGGGACTCATGGTGTACTACATGAGCGTTTACCTTTGTCATGCCTTAGAACCCTGGTAAAAAGGCAATAGTAGTCCTGTACTACTTTCGTCACTTTTGACCGTTAGGCGATATATTTTGAGGCCAAACAACCGTGATCATTGAAGCTGACCATGATGAAACTGTAGACTTTGAAGACTTTTGGCTGGGCTACAAGCATCTTGCTCACCTTGGAAAATCGGGAACCCTTGGCGGTTGGCTCAATCGTGTCAATTTTTATGGCTATTACTTATTGATACATTTTTGTCCACATCCATGTACTAGAAAATCAAGACAAATTGTGGCAAGTAAATACATGATTCCCCAATGTCTTCATGCACACGCCGACTCAGCTCGCTACCGGTATCGGATACATTTTATGATCATGGAAGGTAAAAGGGGGGGGGATTCTTCTTTTAAAATGCTCCCTGCAACGATTTCTCTCTTCCAAGTTCTCACAGCAAATCAAATTATTACTTACTTCAGTATATTATGTGGTTGAGGGGGAACCTGTTTACCCCGGTATTTACCACTGTTCTATTTTGAGGACACTAATTAGAAAATCGTTAATTTCTCAGTGGTATGATTCAATGAGGTAAAAACATTTTTATGGCGTTCTGGGCATTCTATTTCATTAGAAAAATAGGCGTATACAAGTATAAAAATTGCGAGGTGGCTTTGAGCGAATTTTAAAATTAGTCGAAATTTTGTTCTCTTTTTCCAAATTAAAATTTTAATTTTGGCTAAACCACTTTTGATAAAATTCTACAAAAAAAGAAAAGAGGTGCCAATGGACTAAACAAAATTTCAATGCATGAAGTCTTGAAAAAAAATCAAATGCGTTGGCGTAGAGAGCCTGAAATTCGAGCGTCCTCAAAATAGTACAGTGGTAATTAATGGGTTAAGTACAGTTCTAGTTCAATGTGTTTATTATTGAGACCCTGGGAATTCCAAGTGCAGACATTTATTGAAGTTGAGTCAGGGCTGTAATTCATGGGCTCTTTGGTAAGAGCACGGGTAGAATTTGAGCTAATGTTTGTACCAGAGGTTGCTGGAGTGATAAGAGAGAGTTGATTTTAGTAAATATTTTCTTCAAGTGTTGAGTCACGGCTGGACGTGGCAACTGCGGCATACGATCGACCTTGACAAGGCATTGGAGGCGGAGAGGCATCAAGGATTGGGCTGGACACAGGCCGCCTTGGATTTGTCGCCTTATTGTCGGACCGACGGGTAGCGGGCCACGAGAGAATGGTTCATTTGCTTCATCTTTTATATAAATTGGGCATCCTCTATAGTTGGTCGTGCGTGCTGGACGTTGCAGTTGACGCAGGTGGGCGGTGTGTTGGGTGGTTTCACGCAGGCGTCGACGGGATGGTTCAGGTTGCATTTGACACATCGCGGATTACGATGACAGTAGTTTTTCGTGTGTCCAAAGTCTCAAAACTGAACGACGGGGCCGAGGAGGCTCGACTTTAATTTCTGAATGATAAAGTTTATCGAGCTGGTAAATTTCTGGATTTTTGCTGTTGGGCTTGAGGTCTACAAGTAATAAGGGGAGGGGTTGTTTTGTAACCGGATGGTTCACGGGAATCATTTGCACAGGCTCATATCCTAATACCTGCATTTCTTTTTGCATTTCCGCGCAGTCGCAGAAGGGGTGTAGCCCACGTACTACCACCAGAAAATGACGTTCGTTTTTTAATTGGAATGAATGGAATTTGGCCTTGCTTTTTTGTAAATAGTTGACGATTTTTCTATAATCGTCTACGGTTTCGCAGTTAACTTTGACCTTCCCGTCGCTAGTGTGATGACGAAAGTTAGTAATATTTAATTTAGAACAGTCCTTTATAAATGCGTTGATACTGTTTATATTGGTGATGAATATGGGTGGGGATTTAACTGGTTTATCTGAAGTTTTTCCTGTATCCATTGCTGCATCGTTATTATCTTGTAGGTCACTGAGGGGTTGAAATGGATTCGAGGTAGTAAATGGTGAGTCGCCATAATGTTACCTTGCGCTTTTTTGACGATGAATCACCTTGAGTAGAAAAATTGATCGCGGGAAGTGCGGACGAGAAGGTCAGTTCGTCTTCCCCGCTTGTATAAACAGACCAATGCGGTGCCAATATCCAACTTAAGCCGGTTGTGAGATTTAATTTACAGGAAATATTTATTAGAAAGTAATAGTATAATCGAATTCGAAGTTGGTGGATGGGGTGGTTTCAGGAATAGACGAGGTCAGACGAGACAGAAAATCGCGCAATAGAGAAGCCAGGGCGTTCACCTCCTCTGACATCGCAAACGTTTCGGAGTTTTATCCTTAAAGTGTAAGGACATAAACATTTTGAGCATCGTGTTTATGTCCTACTACTGCTCATATGAGCAATATTGTGTCCCAATGTTGCTCATATGAGATAAATATGTACCCAACACCACTGAAATACCGTTTCGGTGCTACTCGCCTCAGCCTCCCTTTGCAGACTCCATAATAAAAGTCAAACGCAACGCTTCTGGCCACGTTATGAGCAAAAATCTGGACATTTCGTGTAGTTATGCACGAGACCGAGACTGAGACTTACGCATCTCGGTCTCGGTCATTAGCAAGATGATCTCGGTCTCGGTCCCGTCTCGAAAGCCTCGGTCTAATTACAGAAGGTGGTTGGGGGGGGGGGGTGAATCAAAACCCTTCTTCCTCCCACGGTTCACCCCCGCCACCTACCCAATCATATGTTTAGAGTGATTTTGACAGCTCCCCTGTTACCCCACACTCTTCGACAGCTGGTGGTCGGCTATGGAGCATTTAATTTATACCCCCCCCCCCCGCAAGTGAATTCAGCAGAAATCCCCCCACCCCCCACCCATGGAGCTGTTCAAATCCCTTTAAACATAGGAGAGGGTTGGGGTGAGAAGGTGGTGGGGGTGTATAGGGTGAGGGGGGGATTTCGGTTACCTCTCGCTGAGAGAGGTCTCAGATTCGCCCTTGGCTCTATATGTACACATTTTGTGGCTATGTAAGGTCAAAATGCTACAATGGGGAACTTGCACATTTTTCAATTTTTTTATTTTTTAAAAAAGCAAAAAATTACAAATCGTCTGGTATTTTTTTTTTTTTTTTTTTTGGAGTGAAATGAATTTTTGCCAATTTTTTGAAATTTAGGTTTTTTACTGCCGGCTAAAACGCTCGGCGCCATCTTGCTTTGCGGTGTGAGGTGTGATGACGTCAGATGCTGAGGGCTTAATGCACTATTTTTGGTATTTTAAGTTAATACTAATGGACTATGGCGTACTGTTCTGTTTTTTGTAGTTTCTCAGTCATTTTTATTATTTGAAGAACTTTTTGGTTAGTCCTTTTTTTTTTTTAGAAAATGTGTTAATGGCGGGAGGTAAGTCTTTCAAAGGTCAAGATGGTTATCTCTAATCTTTCGTGAGGTTAGAGATGTCTGAGTGAGGTCAGTGAGGTGTATGTGTTTATGTTTGTTCTCGTCGTTTGGATTTCAAGATTTTTAACCCACTAACGCATTATTATGTGAAAAACGAAGGAATGAAGTAAAACAATAATAAAAAAACGTAGAACAAGCATATATTTAGTGATATTCAACTATTTATTTTGGTGCACTGTTTAAGAAAAACTAGCAAAAAATTGATTATTCGTGGAATTTTGAAAAACAATCGGGATGGAGCCAAACTTGAGTTTTTTTTGCACAGCCGACATCTTCTGCTGTCCGTTTTTTGAATTATGTGTCCAATATTATCCAAATGCACTTCATCTGGAAGAGCAGCTATTGATGGCCGACAGAGGTGGGTGGTCGAGTTCCTACCTTCGGGAACATCTTGCGAGGTTTTTCGCCCACAGTTGTCAACCAGAGCTATGAATTTACAATCACAAAGCGAAAATCAAATTGCGACATTGGTTTGCGCTGAGTCAAGTTGAGAAGCTTCCAAGCGTTTACGGCAGCACTATCGATAGCGTTCACAAACAAAGGCCACCACCATTTTTTTTTCCTCTCACGCGGATGCCGTAGTTGGCAATTCCTTTGTCGCGTAGATCTACCCCACCAATTAAGCCGGATACACACATGCGGTACTTGCCAAGTAACTTGCAAAATATTCGATCAATTTATAGCAATTGCCTGGAAACCAACCAGCTGAGAAATTCAAAAACGTGTTGCTCGTTACTTTGCAAGTTACCGCATTTGTGTATCCGGCTTTACAGAATTTTACATCTCAAGCACGTTGGGTTGCTCGATCGGGAGTCTCTTTTTTTCCTTCCAGCTAAAACGTTGGGTGGTCTTCAGAGGGTGAACGTGTTCATGATTTGTGAGAACGTCCAAACGTTGACGACGGAATTGTCATTCCACCGTGAAGCACAAACTTACCTTGAATAAAGTTGAAGACTTAGGTCACAAAACTCTAAAATGGCGAGAAAACGCACGCAGAAACTCAGATATGTTCAGGAGAAACTTCCTTCATCAAGGTTTGGTAACTTTCAACCTGATGATTCAAGAGGTTTCACTAGGAGGGATCTGACCACGCAGACGCCCAACGTTGCGTGAACGCAACATTAAGTTTTTCGACTGATTTGCACAACATGAAATGAGAAACCGAGTGCATTTTACACGCAAGTTTATTGCCATGCCTCCGAAATTGATGTTCAGGGAAAAATTTGGACCGAAATAAAAATTCTGAGCTCGAGAAATGAAATTCGCTTGGCGGGTGCAGTGAGGCCAGAAAATTTCGATTTTCAAAAATTGTTAAAAAATGTTTATTCGAGTTATGGAGTACTTCCATGATTTTTGTAACCGAGAACACACCCAATTCTACCACGAAGAGCCTATTTCGGAACGAATTCGTCCTCTTAAATCGAGCAGGAAAAAATTAAATTAATGTTGCGTATACGCAACGTTGGGCGTTAATGGGTTAAGAAGCGAATTTTTTTTAATTTTAAAAAATGCTCCGCACGGGATTCGAGAAGGCATTCTCCCAGAATTTGCCGAGGCTGACGGCATTTGCGGTTTTTTCTTTTATAAAAGAAAAGATAGACTGCGGCGTTGAATCTCGTGGAGCGAAGCTGGAGAAGTAAGTAACGTGTGCAATGAGTTACCTGCTAAGGCTAGTTTTCGCCAATTTCTTGAAAATTATCATCAACCAATGTGTAATGTGATGTGACGAAGGTCACTAAGATCCCTCCCCACTAGCGTGTAGTAAAGCGCACAAACCTACAATCCCCGAGGGATACGTTTCAAGGGCTTCACGATACCCTTCAAAATAATAAATTCAAATGTTGAATTGTCTCATTGTGCGGCCAATAGAGCCAACCCGACTATACTATCGGTTGATTAAAAAATCCGCATTTTCTGTGCGGATGACAGCATATCATGATTACTTTTAGGTTTGTTCCAACCAATCGAACTCGATTGAATCGAAATCGATCCTCAAATGGTTGTGAACAAGATTGGCATAAATATTTTGTTGGTGAAAATTTGCCTTGTGTTGTGATTGTTCGTAATTATAAAGATGTAAAAGACTCAAATAACGAATTTACTCACAGAGCAGGCCGTAAAGAATATAGTGATGAGTGTGTGGGGTTCGTCGAACTTCGTCGGCAAAAGAATATTGTTGAAATATACGGACGAATTACTCCGGAGCATAAGATACGAACAAAGCCCTATGCGGTTTTCGTCGCGATCGACGAAGAAAATGACGAGATCGTCAAGGGTGAATGTCTGGACTGCGTGGCTTCATCGGGTAAGCATTTCCTCATAATGTATCTCACTAATTTTATCCAGACCTTCTCAAGTTTGGATGTCTGGGCCTTCTCTTGACTTCTCTCTCACTTTCATTAAATTCCTTTGTTATAGGGGGATGCAAGCACCTCGTTACGTTTCTGTTTTGGATCCACAGACGTAGTGAAGAGCCCTCTCCTACGTCTGTGGTTCCATACTGGAAAAAAAGTCGGCTCTCCTCGGCCGTCCAAAAAAAATTATTGAAATTGGATGAATTCGCCCAGCAGCAGTATAAACGCCCGCAGCCACAAAGCGAGTACCCCACACTCGACATAGTCGTAGAGGGGTGTCTAGAAGAAGGCGTCAAAAATGCATCGCTTTTGTCAATGCATAAAGGTGCCACCGATTGTTCAACATGCTGCCTCCACGTATTATGGGCTCGGTTCCACGGTTCTGTAGCTCTGACCAACGTCACGGCTCATGACTTCCTCGTTTTTTGTCAAAATGAGATGACTTCTGAAGACATCGTCAGAGGGGAAATAAACTCTAGAGCGCAAAGCAGTAATGCGCTTTGGCATGAGCTGAGGTACGGGCGTATTACTGCGTCCACAGTGCACGAGGCTTCCCGTTGCCACTCAGATGGTTCCCTCGTCAATAAGATATTTGGTGAGTTGGCTAAGTGACTATATTTCAGCGTTCCTTTGAACCTGCTATAATCGACTTTCACTTTTTTAGGAGCAGCGAATAAATTTGAAACTGCCGAGATGTCAAGAGGGAAAAAGCTTGAGGACAGTGTGCGTGGAGCAGTAGCCAAAATAGTGAACAGAAAAATTGAAAAATGTGGCATTTTCCTTAAGAAGGACTTCCCCATATTCGGTGCGTCACCTGACGGTATCGCAGACCATTTTGTCGTCGAGATTAAGCGCCCTGCGACACGAAAGTCTACAGAGGCATACATGAATACCAATGGCGACGTAACAGTGAAGTATTTCTCCCAAATTCAGCTCCAAATGTTTTTTTGTGGCGTATCTTTGGGGCTTTTTGCGGTCGCAGACCCAGAATTTGAGAAAAATGAGTGCGTTACTTTGAAGTGGGTGAAAAAGGACGACGAATTTCTAAAGAAAATTCTAGAGGATAGTTCAAATTTTTGGTTTAATTTCGTTTTTCCTCATTTTCTGAAAATGTCAAGTTGATAGTTGTTTTCACGTAGCTGCTAGAAAAATAATATTCTTCGTATCAATATCATGTTTTAATGTTATCTTTGATCTATTGTTCCTCCTGTTCAGAGTGGAGGTGGTCGAAGCAAACAGACCGATTTCATTTCGCTTCGCTCTCAGCTCGACTCTGAACGTTGCGTCATCACCTTGCATCTGTAGGAAATATGAACAGAATCTGTTGATTCGGTCAGGTTGAGGAGTTTAATGAATTGCCTACGTTAGGAGCACAGTTTTATTAACTTACAAACTTATTAACACTTACTAGCAACTTGCAAACATAACTTGTTAACTACAACAATTTACAAACTTGAGTTGATTGGCTGAAGATTTATAAGGCCACATACGCTTATTACTATCAAGTCGAGGTACCCCGTAAGTTTATTGTCAAGAGTGGAGTGGGGTGTTACAATTTTGAATTCGCGAACTCGACCTATCACTCTCTCAACGTGAACCCTCGAACTCGCTATTTTGTGAGACGCATTCACGTCACTTTTCGACAGCTTTGTTCCACTTTGAAAACTCGGCGGTCGAACGAGCGTGGCCTGTATTTTCTCGAGATGGGGACTAGTTTGCCTGATTCGTAAATATTTTTAAAAACAAGTAATAACTGCCGCAACAGGACTGGTGGAGCATATTTATAAAACTCCATACAAATTCTGTCACTCCCAGGCCCCCCCCCCCAGGCCCCTTTTTTGCCTTGTTCAGTATTATTAACAGCTCTTCCATTTTGAACGATTTGTCAAGAAACTCATTCTTTATAAACGGTTCGGCGTATTGAACTTTACTAGAAACTAGTGGTGCATTAAACACTCCCTTAAAGTAATCAACCCATTCCACTGGCTTAATTGTAGAATCACAGATAACATCTTTTTTCTTGCACAGATTTACAACCGCCCAAAACTCTTTGCTATTTCTAGATTTACTAATATCACTAACAATCTGCTCATAATATTCAGCCCTTTTTCCTTACATACAATTCTTTAAATGCCTTATTGCTTGCTATATATAAACCTCTGTCACTATCATTATTTGTTTTCCTATAACGATTAAGATTACAGAAACTTGCTTCACGGGCTCTAATGCACTCCCTGTCAAACCAGGGTTCTCTCCATACCCGTTCCCTTTTGATTTTGGCTTTGGGTTCTAACCCGCCGCGGTTTTAATATATTCACAAATCTGTTCTACATTCACCTCGGATGGGACCCCGTCATTTACTAACTTCTCTAATTTATCACGATAGAGGTGAATTTTATCTTGAACTGACGTCCAATTTAATTTCGGATAAAGTGGAAGAACTTCAGCCATCATCTTGGTACAACATTTTAATTTAGTTATTGTCGGCATATGGTCTGACAGGCACTTACAGTCCACAATAAAATCCTCTACAATGCTTAACAATTCAAAGCTAACGCAGCAATAGTCAATAACTGTACATGCGTTTGACCTTATATACGTATACTTCCCATGCTCATCACCCCTTGTCCGACCATTCAGGACAATTAAGCCAAAGTCGTCTAGAAACTCCAACAACCTTTTGCCTTCGCTGTTAAGCAGCATATCCTTCGACTTTCTAATCCCATTAACATTTCTGCTGATCCGAAAACATTTTGGACGAAATCTTTTGAGCGTTACTTATCCTAGCATTATAGTCCCCTGCAGCTATAAATTTTAAATTGTTATTTTCTAACACAAAATCGTACAAATCCTTAAAATCTTTTTCCCACCGATTGCAATTTAAGTAGATTGGTATAATATAAAACGGTTCACCCGGGACAATTTTAACTTCAATCACCGTCCTTCCTGAGAGCACGCAGAATTCAAAATAGTCCTTCATGTTGCTCTTGATGCCCACTGCCAGGCCACCCGAAGCTCTCTCCATCGTCTTACTCATCACCGCCGACGTAAATTCAAATGAGAAATTTCCGAACATATTTGATACGATGTAATAGTCCTCTTCTTCGACGAATGTTTCCGACAAGAGGACCACGTCGAACTTAGAAACGTAATCAATGAAGTCCCTGTTGCCTTCTATTTCCCTTTAATACCAGCCGTGTTCAGCGCCAGAAGTTCCGAGCCGTTTTTGCCATCTGTTTGCTATGTGTCCGTCCCCCCTTTCTGTTTATCCTCGCTGGATTGTTCAGATCGAATCTGATACGAGAAATGCCGCAAATTTGACTTTATAGAATGAGTATTTTCTTTTTTCTTCTTCTTCTTAGAGGAGATATCGTCGTTTACACCGCTCTTAGGCGATTCTGACAATTCACGCTTCTTGTACTCTTCTTTTCTCGTGGCTGCCTCTTTTACAACGAGCTTATCGTACTTGAGCACGGCAAATTTACCCGAATTTCGAGCACTTATTACCTGGGGCCACAACTTTTTCCGCGTCTCCACAACGTCCTTCGGGAAGTCGTCCGACACTCGTACTTTGCTTCCCTTCAGTTGGAAGGAATTCCGCAGAACCATAAGTTTAATACGAAAGCTCGTAAATCCCACCAGAATCGGGCCCCTTCCAGCTTCCGTTTCTCTCCCTATTCGGCGAATAAAGTCAATTGCCTCCAACGAAATATCGAGCTTCATTTCATTATTCAGGAGGTTGTGTACGTACTTCTCCAATTCCCAGTACCCGGAAAACTCGTCCGAAACTCCAAAAAGCACTACATTCCATCTTCTACTTTCCCGTTCAAGATGACTCAATTTAGTTTCTACGGCTTTCACCTTTCCTCAATTTTACAGATGCAGTCCTTTATTTCCATAATCGTTTTTGCTCTACTCTCTTCTATATCCTTTTTAAGTTCGGATTGCATTGTTTTTAATTGTTCAATAATTTCCGACGACATTTTTGACACTCCCCCACAACACCGCACTGAAAGAAAAGAATAATAAACAAACACCTTATCTCTGTACAAAGGTCCACCACTCTTTTGCGTCCACTTTATCTCCGTAATTATATCTTGTTGTTAATTATGTACGGCTTATAAATTATAATTTAGAGTTTCTCGTAATTATACGCATAATTATACACACTTACGAAACTGCCCAACCACCGGACTCCCACCGATTCACAGCTTGTAACTATAGCGTTTATAATAAATTTCACTCAGAGCGATGCTCACCCTTGCACTTCACAGTCAAGACTCTCTAGTAGGGTAGTATAGGTCTTGTCAAATCGCTGAAAACTCATGTGAGGAGAGGGTTATTCTATGAGAGGGTTTTCGATCCCCCCCTCCCCATAAAAGGTCTCCGATTCGCCCTTTGATACTTGATGCTATGTGTGTAGGTCATAGTAATTCCAAACTTGAGAAATTAGAAGCGCGCTATTTCTGCACGAAACGAATCGAATTCGGGCCGGTCTTCGGTCCGGGCTAAAGACCCAAACCGGTTTCCGGAGAGGGGAGCATTAGATTGGGTTGATTTGTTGTGTAAAAAGATCTATACTTGCACTATATGCATCGTGCTTTTTGGATCACACCGAGACCGAGACTAAGTCTCGAGAAAATAAGACTTAGGGCCGTATTCAGAGACCTTCCTTAACGAGCCCTTAACTTAAAATAAGTGAAGGAAGCAATAAGGCCCACTTAAAATTCGTATTCAGAGACAGATTTAAGGAGCCCTTAAGGTTTCTTTTAGTTAAAGGGAGCCTTCGGTGATATGACGTGATAAGACTACTTTTTGATATGGCTGTACCATTAAACTCGTTGATTCGTCCTTCAAGTTTCAAATGTTTTTGGATGAATTATTATACTGCTAAGCTCTATTATGTGTGAAATTTGACTTCGTGCCTTTATAATGTGTTGGGTATCGGAAAATACGCCTTGCAGTGAAAATCCAACAAACATGGCAAGGGAATAGACGTAAAATGGCAAACTTGAGGTTGCGTGAACACGCTCAATAAAGTTGAACTGGATCAATAATTATTAAAGGTAAGGTATAAAAACACACGGCGTTTGAAGTATAAAAAGCAGAATAAAATTATATCCTCCCACACAGGTGCGAGTGGATAGCACGTTAAGAAAAGTGATTTGCAATAAAGGCTGCTCTGATTGCTCTACCATCAGGTCTGTCCGGAACAGTTTCTACATTCGACGAATCCTCTTCATCTTCGCATTCAACCAATTCCTTGTCATAGAAATCACGGTCTTCTGACAAGCCTATGTTGTGAAGAATGGCGCAGGCAACTACGATTCGAACGGTGGTACTCAATTTCGTTTGTAATTTCCTCGAGAGACAGGCCAATTTTCGTTTCCAAACGCCGAAAAGTCTTTCCACGGTGACCCGTGTCCTAATGTGAGATTTGTTATATCTGTTTTCTGAAGGAGTCGTCGGGTTTAATACTGGAGTGAAGAGGTATCGTTTTTGGGCGTAACCGCTATCACCTAGGAGGATACCTTGCCTCTGGTTATTTTCAAAGGCAGTGGCGATCGAGCTATTTTCGAATATGCGGCTGTCGTATATGTCCAGAATTTCCATTCGTGGGCCGCAGACGACCTGGACGTTTAGCGACATCCAGCCCTTCCTATTTCTGTAGTGCTCACCTCCATCGCCGCCCGGACTTTTGATGGCTATGTGAGTGCAGTCTATGCATCCTACAACTCCGGGGAAGTTCCCCATGTTATACAAAACAGGCAACTGTACCTCCCGACTGTCTCTACCTCAGGAAATTTGACGTAACGCCTTATGTGCCCAACTAAACATTCAGAAACTTCTCTAATGATTCTGGGCACCGATGGCTGACTTACAGATCGTAAATCACAACATACAATCTGCACAAGAAAAAAAAATAGCAATGAGCCACGCATTTTCAGCACTACGATCAGTTTTCAAGCATGTACAACACAAAAGGCGAATCGTTAGTTGGAACGTGTTCTACTACACTGCAACAATACTACCATACCATGAAAAGGACAGGATATGGAATAGAATGCGACGTCTGGAGCTCATACCCCTTCCAGGAACTTCTTACAAGGTTTACTTGGGGGAAAAAATGGCAAAATTGTTAATTTGTAATATACGGCACTTGAGGCCCTGTTCTGTAATACAGTGTTTCTAGAAATACCCTTTTCCACCCGTCCACGACAAATTGAGTCAATGTCGTATTTGAGTCGTCTCAAATATATCTACGGAACGACGAAACCCTTAAAGCCGCCTTCACATAATGTGAACCGTCAAAGCTCAGGTTTTGAGCTGAATCCAATAAAATATTAGGAATCCCGGCGTGCGTTGCTCTTTGATTGGCCACAGCTCAACGCATTGGTTGTCACAGCACGCACCTGAAGCCGCCTTAAGGGCTATTTTCTCAACTCTCGCAATCAGAGACTCGTTGACGGCAAAATCGACGAGGAAGAACTCATTTGCTGTAAAAACGCCAATTCACGGTCAAAATGGGAAAAAATTGCTGAAATTGAAGAAGCGCACATCATATTCATCAATTCGCGATGCATAATCCATATCAAAGTAAGAAAAGCCAATAAACTGACGGTTTATGGAGACCTTTTCATGGATGAATTGCGTAAAAGGGCTCGATTGCGGATAAAATTGAGAAAAAACGTGGAGAAACTTTTTTGCCTCCCCCCCCCCCTTGAGAAAACTCTGGATCCTCGCCTGCTCACAATTTGATTGCGATCATTGTGGTCTCTAGCGTTATCAAGTAAACCTTCCTCTTCTCACGCGGCATGCTGACTTTAATTTTCATTGATGTCAGTCCTCTGCCACGTTGATAGTGTCTTGTGCGTTTTTTCCGTTCTCCGAGTATAAAAGAGATGTCCGAAAAGAAAAAAAGTTTCAACTTCTCGGGAAAAGAAAGGTCTTTGCTTCAGGAGATTATTCAGCGTCATCTCCACGTCGTTGAATACAAAAAAACCGACGCTGTGACAACTTCATGAAAGAAAAAAGAATGGGAGGAAATCGAAACGGAATTTAACAGCCGTGGAATTTCTATCAAGGTAACCTAATTGTGTTATTTTTTCATTCTCGCGGAGTAACTTCATTACATGTCGACAGAGGCCTCTATAGTCCGTCCATCTCAACATGGGTGTAAACCTAATCCTTGGGTGTATTCATTTCAGAGGACTGCTGATCAGCTTAGAAAATACTGGGATAACATGAAAACCCAGAGAAAAAAAGAGTTGGCAGCGGAAAAGAAGGAACGCATGGGAACGGGTGGTGGGTCGTTCCCTTCAACGAGCCAGGCGACTGACGAGCCTTTTCTAGATACTCTGACACAAACTGTCGATATAGAAATTCGCGACACCGTCGATAGCGACACAATTGCCGAAGTTATTTCGGGAGTGAATCGGCATTACATGCTTGATGGCGATTCCATGGTCCCAGTAGTGTCAGGTACGTCATTTCTTTATTTCCAGGTTGGCCTTCCATGGCGCAAGAGATTTTTATTTGTCCTTTTTAGCTGGAATAGATTCACCACAACATGAGGTGGAATCGGAGGACAACGACGACGACGAACCACGTCGAAAACGGCCACGAGGGGCACGAGGTGAGGATCAAAATTACATATTTCATTGAACCTTTCTTCGTCAGCATATTTAACGATTGCACAGGCTCGGGGTTGCACAGTGCATTTATATTGCACCACAAAAGGGTTTAATGTAATCTGTTTTCAAGTTATAAGCCCATTGTAATACCAATTTGTTTAGGTAACGTCAACATGAAGGAGAGGCTGGCGAAGGAGTCAGAACTTCGCTGCCAAAAAATAATGTTACAAATTGATGTGGTGAAAGAAGAGCTGGCAATGGCCAGGGAGCGGCATGCCCTTCAAACTGCCAACTTGGCCATCGAGAAAGAAATTCTTGAGATGAGGCTTCAAGCGGCCAAAGATTTAATGTGGGGGGGGGGGGGAGAATGAAGGCCTCAATAAAATAAAATGTTCCACGTAAAAAATATTAAATAATAATGTTTTCTTTAGCAGTAGTCCTGACTGATCCAAACGCAATATTCCACGAGGCACTGGAACTGGAGTCAGGTCAGTGATATGATCTGGCTTATGGCCACTTCTCCGAACTTTTCAAAACCGCCACACCCCGCCCACCGAAAATAAATAGTTGTTCTGCGCATATCATCATCTTCCCTATATTTGAGCGCGTTCAAATTTTGCAGCGCAGAGGAGGTTATTACCAGCCTTCTGCCAAAAGTATTTCAAGTTAGGAATTATAAGGTACCTAATGAAACGAAAGGGCTGCATGCGTTTATTGACACGTGGGAGGGTGATACCGACAAAAATGTCTGTTCTGCATATCAAAGGTACACGTATCACAAGGGAAGATTACGAATTGGAACATCACACAACAGACGGTTCAGGTTCAGACAACATTTTAACAACAACCCATAACAAAGGCGCACATACATGACAAACCGTGGGAGGGCATTTAACTGACCTGAAAATTCCCTGTCGCGAAAAACCTTAAAGAAATTAACATCTTTGCTAGAGGTGAAAGTGGCAGTCCTCTGCGACGAGAACAGTCGGGAAAAATTCTTTCGATAATGTTACGGACCGTCATTTTATTGAAGCGATAACGCTTCCGAAACTGTTCTTCACTCAAATTGTAAAACGGGGCTTCATCAAAGCCTCGTATGTAATTTTTTGGAACACAAATTTCGTCGACGACATGAATAAATTCGATAAATTCTTCTGTATCTGACATGATGACACACTGTGAAGACTGTAAGGAGACCTTAAAGTTGGTCTCGAGCTCCTTTAAAAATTCGCCCACTATAACCAGCAAATAGATTTCCTTTAAGTAAGCGATAAGTTGAGGTGGTTCTATGAATACCACATTTCTGATGGCTAAGGATCTCTTAAGCAGGCTTTAAGTCAAGGAGGGTAAGGTACGTTTCTGAATACGAAATATCGCGCAAAGGAGACCTTAAGTTAAGGCCTCTTTAAGGAAGGTCTATGAATACGGCCCTTAGTCTCGGTCTCGATCCGGAAAATGCTGTCTCGATCTAGGTCTCGGTGCATCACTAATTTCGTGCCAGTCGACTGAAAAAATTACGGTTTCCCTCAAGGAAGGCCTGTTCTTCTGAAATAATAGGAACCGAACCGACAGACGCAAATATAAAAGCTTTGACAACAACCGTGGAATAGGACGACGAACGTCTCTCATGTCCCCCCCCCCCATTTATGAGGGTAGAAAAAAACACGTGGCTACATCTTACCCTCCAACCCCCCCCCCGCAATTAAAACGATATTACGATTCAAAACACGATGCTCAAAATGTTTATGTCCTTACACACATACAAAAAAAAATTAAGTGTAGGCCCGCGTAATGAGACGTTTATGCTCCATTTAAGACGACATTAGATACATATAAAAAAAAAACAAATAAAGGGAGGGACATATCTATGACTTTTGTTCGCTCCAAAGAGTCTCGGGTTGGAGAGGAATAGATGGGGGGGGAGGAAGGGGGAACACCGTGTAACTCGTAACTACTTCTTTCCTGTGTCTGCCAGGTCCTTCTCCCTAAAAGCGGATAATATCGAGGCGATGCGGCTGTGGTGAGCGTCTGTTGTCGTTTTTTTTTTTTTTTCCTTTATTTTTTTATCCAAGCACCTACCTAATTTTCGAAAGAGTGTCAACCTCTAACTATGGACCAGTACAAAAAAAAAAAAAAAAAAAAAAACACCAGGTAAATCGATTTTAAAAAGGAACAAAACCCTGTCGTTAAAAATACACACAAAAAAAGAGTTCCTTTTGCGCCCCCGGAGATGCGTAATAAGAAAAGATTACGTCTTTTTCCGGGGCTGTTTCCTTTGACGGGATTTTATATACTTAGGTATATATATATTTTTTTAACGAGACGATACTTTTTTTCTAGTAAAATAATCCATCGATACAGTCGTGGCCCATCTCTTTTCAACCTCGTATTATTCCCGGGGCGTATAACCTCGAATTACCACCAACTACACAGTTTTCTTCACCGTCAATTTTTTAAGAACTCTCCGCGGGACTATAAGAAAGGAAACATAAATCGATTTTACATAGTGGTGGGGGGTTGATGGGCGGGGATCTCCATCATACTTTTTTTTTTTTTTTTTTTTTTTTGGTTGGTAACGTGCTCAACGTTCCGTTCCAACTAATGAAGCAGCGATATCGTGCTCTATTCAATCCCTCCGCGTAATAGGGTATAATACCCCTTTCTATACAAGAAAAAAAAAAAAGGTGAAGGCCCAATCCATCTTCGGGCTATATTGAATAGCCTCCCCCCTCCCCTTCACAGTCGCCCAAGTTGCAATGATGACAATGATGTTGATGAAGGTGGTTTCAAAACAAAAAGAAATCATGATGGCTGCGAGTTCCCTTATAATGTTTAAATTTTTATGTTTTGTTTGTTTTTTTTTTTAAAAAGGTTAAACATTTTTGAAGCCCAATAAAAAAACGTTTTTCATGCCAACTTGGTTTTGTTAATCGCACTTTAAGTGGAGTAAGAATTGGGTTTACAGGATGTTTCACTATTGTAAGAAAAAGGAGGAAGACTGGTCGAGAGGGGAGAGGGCAATTGTAGGAAGAAAATGAGAAGTCGTGAACTAGTAAAGTTTGGTGGAGGTAAAGGGGACGATAGTTTTTCCTCTCACCAATTTTTTTTTTCCTTTCTTTAGTCTTTGCCTTGATGGCATTTAATGTTTTTTAGTGTCCTGGTGGCTTTTTATAACGAGAATTTTATGAAGAGAAAATTAAAGCGAGTCACGAAAATTATACGTGTACGCTGTTTCACTGCACTGAAACCATTTATATTGCAAAATTAATGGAACATAATGTAATTACGGGTGCGACCTTTAAAGTAAATTGCTGCTCACGATTATAGCATCGATGACAATAAACTTAGCGAAATTGAATTATGAGAAATCGCGCGCTAATGGGTGGGTGATGTGATGGGAAGGGAATGGAGGGGGGAGGCTCTCTAATTCTTGAAAGCAAAGGACCTTCATCATCACACTTCACACTCATTCCAGAGTCGTCAAAAAAAGATTTTTATTTTTCGTCCTCGACCGTAGAAACTGGAAAAAGACTTCATTCCAACAACAACTCCACCCCCTTTTTTGAACTCCGCCCAGCGACGGATCACGGATTGGCCGGAATACCAAAAAGGGTCTCTACCCTCCCCGTCCCCGGGCCACCCATTCATAGTCATCCAGGGTCCCGCCCTTTCGGGCAAAACGAACCTTTCCCTTTTTTCGTTGTTGTTGGAATTAATTATACGGAAGGTTTTAAAGAGACGATCAGTAATTTTTTCCGTCGATAAAATTAGATTTTTCGCGGTGACGTCTTCTCTCTTAAAGCTCGCTTTTTGTCTGTAGAGGTGGCTGGATGGAAAAAGGGAGTGTGAGTTGGCTAAAACATTACGGTGGGAGTTGGTTTGAGGGTGTTTGTTATGGGTGAGTGGTGGGTGGGGGTGGAGAAAAGGGCTTTGGAGGGTGCAGGAAAACTTTTGTCTTCTATATACAACTATATAAGACCGTGAGCAGGAGTGAATTTAGCAGGAACCATCATAGAATTCATTATACATTCATAGAATTCATTATTCATTCATAGAATTCATTCACTATTAATGAACGATATTTGGACGATTTATGAACGATAATTCCACATTCAAACAATAAAATTCAGAAGATTGAAGAAAAGGCCTAACAATTAAAAAGGTCCGCAAATATGCCACGGTACAGGCGCCCGAGACGCTATACCTTCAGGCTCCGGGAGTGAGAAGTTGCGTCCTTATTCTTCCACTCGAAAACTCACTGAGATGCGCCACAATATTGCCCCCTGAAATCTGTGAGCAGTGCCGGCTTTAAGAGGTCGACGGGGGACGCGGTGGGGGGAGAGGACGCCCCAAAAAGATTAAATATGAGGATTTATAGGTTCTCTGTTCATGGATTTAGGTACGTGAAAAGGAGTTTTGGTGTTGGTTAGTGATTTGACTCATTTCGACCTTTTTTTTTTTTAGACCTGGAGAATAGAACGTTACAGCCGATCATCAGCAAATAGTGTTAAATATTCGATTGAACCCACGAAATCGCTATTCTGATGGCTCAAATTGAGAA
This sequence comes from Corythucha ciliata, assembly GCA_038030265.1. Lineage (NCBI taxonomy): Eukaryota > Metazoa > Arthropoda > Insecta > Hemiptera > Tingidae > Corythucha > Corythucha ciliata. The sequence continues at coordinate 1,830,468 of CM075939.1, forward strand.
AATTCACGTCTAAAATAGAGAAAACCCACTGATCTTAAGCAGATAAAATTGACAAGGTGCTCTAATGTGCAAATGTTGGGGCAAATAGGTGGAAAGAAGTTTGGGAAAAAGCGCTAATATTCGCGTTGAAAACTGCGAAAAAGCGCTCATCCGTGGTTTCTTGATGCAACTTTCAGACCACAATACAGATTCGTGGTGTACAGAGGCAGTTTTACGGCTAAAATATACCCAAAAAAAAACCGACTATGTGCTTTTGGGGGGGGGGGAGGGTATTTCGAGGCTGAAACTGACAAAAAGGGCTAATCTATATAACAAAAATTTTAAAAAATGCCAATTTATTCTTATAATTAAGAAAAAACGCTAATTCACAGCTAATACTTTGAAAATCACTCATTAGCGCTGTTCAAATTAAGAAAAGCGCTAAATTTCAGTTAAAATTGAGAAAAAGTGCTAATTCGTTGCTAAGAATTGAGAAAAACGCCAATTTGTGGCAACATTTGGAAAAATCTCCAACTCATGAGATAAAAATAATAATTTTCAGTCGAAATTGAGATTAAGTGCTAATTCCCTGCTAAATAAAAAATAGAGAAAAAGCGCTAGTTCGCGGCTAAAATGAAGGAAAAATTTCAGTATGTGTTTAAAGTTGAAAATTTTACGCCAATTCTCGGCTTATGAAGGCAGACAACTTATTTGTAGCTAAAAGTGAGAAAAAGCGCTACCCCATAGCAAACAAAATTGTTTTATGCGGCGCTAAAATGTGAAAACCCCGGCTAAATTTCAGCTAAAATTGAGAAAAAGCACTAATTCGCGGCTGAAAGAGTAAAATCACTTATTTGCGGATAGAGCGTGGTAACTCTAATTGCGGCTGAAACATGTCCGTCCTATATTGAAAATACGCCAATTTGAGGCTTCTTATGGCAATTTATTTGCGGCAAAAACTGCAAAAAAAAGCGTCAATTCATGGCTGTAGGTGAAAAAACCCACTAATTCGCGGCTAAAACTTCGGGTTTGAAAACGTTGCAAGGGCGGCAGATATTTAGGGGTTAGCTGTCAATTTTAGCCGTATATTACCACTTTCTTATCAATTTTAGCAGCGAAGTATACAGCATTTGCAAACCCAATTTTAGCGATTTTTCTCAATTTTTACTATACGAATTGGAGTTTAAATTAATTTTTGATGCAAATAAGCGATTTTTTACATTTTCGACTGCGAATTAGCACTTTTTGTCACTTTGAGATGCAAATTAGCGCTTACCTTCATCTCAGCCATGCTAATTAGTGATTTTTCTCAATTTGGTCAATATTTTAAACTATTTTTGCCCCGCATTATCATCATTTTGTTTTTCATTTTTAGCCATGGATTAGCGCTTTTTCTCAGTTTTAGACCTGAAGTCGACCCCCAGAAGCCACGGATTTTTTTTCAAATATTTCAGCCGCGAATCAGCGTTTTACTAAATTTCCGCCCTAAATAAGCGTTTTTCTAAATTTTTAGCAGTCAATTAGCCGATTTTTTCATTTGTATTCGAGCATTAACGTTTTTCCCCCAATTTCATTTATGAATTAGCGATTTTCTCAATTTTAGCTACGAATTGTGATTGAGCGATACTTTCCAGTTTTGTCCGCGAATTAGGATTGTCCCAATTTTAGCCGCTAAATAGCGCTGTTTGTCAATTTCATTGGTGAATTAACGATTTTTCTTTATTTTATAGCAGCTATTCAATTAGCGATTTTCTAAATTTTTGCCGTAGAGTATAAATAAGCTGCTAATTAGCCATTCTTTTAAATTTCAGTCCTGAATTAGAGTTTTTGCAAATTTAGCTGCTAATTAGCGGGTTTTCCATGCAATTTCTGTTGCGAATTTGTCATTTTTATCGATTGTAGCCCAAAATTAGTGTTTTGTTTGTTTTCGGTTTTTTTTTTTTTTACAATTTTAGCCGCGATTTTGTTCTCACTGTTTTTGCGTTTGCTAAATAGAGGGTACGTATCTTATATAATTATTTCAATTTTACTAAAGAACAGCAAATTAGCGGTTTTTTTTCTTCATTTTACCTAACCACATAATCTAAACACCACGAATCAGCAATTTTTTTTTTTCTCAATATTTTGAAATCGAATTTCATCGAGGTACAGCTGATGAACGCTTTTTCACAGTTTTAGCCCCGAACATTAGCGTTTTTTCCAAACTTTTCGCTGCGAATACTTGCCCCAAAGAAAAGCGTTTTAACGAGCCTGCTCGTGTTTATCCGCTTTAAGGGAAAAAAAAAAACAAAAAAAAAAACTTGAGATCAGCGTATTTTCTCAAATTTAGACAAATGCCAAGGTACTTTGCGTCTAATGTTTCCTCGAGGCTTCCGTATAAAGTGCAGGAAAACCGTTAATTACAGGCTAGACGTATGAAAACGATGATTTTTGGCTTGAAGGAAAGCACGTGGCTCAAATTTAGAAAGAGCACAATATTTCATAGCTAAAAGTGAAAAAAAAAAAATCCTTTGATTAAAAATAAAAAATTAAAAAAATCAACCGCGGCTAAAATCAGGGAAAACCTGTATTCACTGCAACGATTCAGACAAATCGATAATTCACAAATTCACTGATTCACCAATGAGATAAATCGAAAATTCACGGCTAAAATGTTGGAAAATTGCTAATTTAAGGCTAAGATCTGCAAAAATCGCAATTTCGCGGTTAGCTAATTCACCAATGGAATGAGGCAGTAACATGTACCTCAAGAGACTAATTTATGGGTACCGAAGGCTATTTAGTGCCGTAAATAGTCAAGAAATACCAAAATAAACACCATTTGAAGTTTAATTAATTGAATAATTAGTTTGTAAGACTTTGATAAGACAGAGGTTTTCGTACACGCTGGGGGTTATAACCTTCTCACAGTCATGACGTCATATCTCATGCATGATGCATGAATCCCCAGCGTCTTTCATTGTGTCTTTTGACTGCGTTTGGTTTGCCTCGTTCTGTGATCTGTTTGCTTTTACTGTGATTATATTACTCCGGCTCGTTTTTTGACTTTTCTTTGGACTTCGAATTAAACAATTTAACACGGTACCTCGGCTTTCGACTCGGATGACTCTTGGACTCATCTTTCTGATTTCAACTTTGGCTGGGAAGCTCGCGGAATATTTCCTTTGACCAACGTAGGAAGAAGTGAAATACCTCGAGAGGGCTTTTTAGAAGCCACTTCAACCAATTTGCCTCGGTTGAGCGTTATCGCGGTCTGTAGATTTTTGGAGAAAAATGTGTTCTCGTCGGAATCGTCAGGAGTCAAATTTGAGAAGTAAGAGTTTTTTCTTTCTATATCGCACTGCCGTATTCAGGGATCATTCCAATCGAAGCTCGAGTTGCTTAAAATGCGTGGGTCCTAGCTTTGTTCGTTGGTTGCTTCCAGTATTGCAAAAAATAAAACGGAATAAACAAGCACATCCATTTGATTGGACAAAATTACGCTTCCTCATGACAACTGCCAAATTTTACTGTACTGGCAGCAACCACCGAACGATAAAGCTGCTAAAGTTCCTTTAGAAAGTAGTGTCATCTGTTGAAGGAGGACAAAGGAATATCTCTGAATACGGCCATATCCTTCTACGGAGGATTAATTTTCATTTAAAAAAACAAATAAATAAATAAAAACACTAAATTATGTTTTTTGTTTTTTTTCAGGTCGGCAAGAGCTGAATACGGTGACCAGAGCATCGGGATGGTCGAACTGAGAAGAGACAACGGCGTAGTGACCGTATACTGCTTAATAACACCAGAACACAAAATAAGCCAAAAACCATTTATTCAGTCATGGTAGTGGTCGACGAAGGGCAAGGTGAAGTAGTTGCAGCCAAGTGTTTCGATTGTGTCGCATCAGCAGGTACATACACATAATTTTGAAATAGTCCGCTCATTATTCTTCCATTTTTCCGTCTTTTGTTTTTGTAGGTGGATGCAAGCATTGCATCGCCTTCCTCTTCTGGCTGCACAGAAGAAGCGAGGAGCCTTCTCCTACTTCTGTGCAGTCATACTGGAAGATGGCTAGGCTTGCCGAAGTGAAAAACCTCAAAAAGCTCTCATTGAGGCAATTAATACCAAAAAAGTATGTTTCGAGGCCCGCGCTTGAATCAAACGAGTCTTTCCGAAACAAAGTTCAGCAACAGAGCCTCACGGTCGGCCTCGACAACATGCTGACATCTTTGGAGGGGTATAATCCTCTATCGCTACACGCACTGTCGGTAAAATACTGCCACGACAGTCCAACAATCGGATTTGTTGACTACTGCACGATGTCAATGACAGCAGAGTTATGCAAGGCAGCCGAGGAGGAGACAAGGAACCAATGCGATTCAAGACAGTGGTTTGAACTCCGGTAATTATTAAGCTGAATTTTTGGACTTATTCCATTATACTTCTAATATTTCGCAATCACCTATTTAGATATGGAAGGATAACGGCGTCGGTGATTCACGAGGCAGCACACTGCAAGACGGACAATGGTGCCCTCGTAAATAAAATTCTGGGGGCATCCCGCAAATTTATGAGCGTAGCCATGGCAAGAGGGAAGCGAATTTGTAGTGGAAGTAAAGGCTCCATCCGCGGACAGAACGGTTACGCATTACTTAAAAAGTGACGGTACCGTATTGCCCAAGTTAATGGCTCAGATTCAACTACAAATGGAAATGGCCCCAGTAAAAAAAGGGCTTATAGTTGTAGCCAGCCCAAATTTCGAAAACGATTACGCCTTCAATTATAAATGGGTGGAGAAGGATGAAGTTCTTCTGCATAATTTAATGTCAAAAAGTCATGAATTTTGGACACACTTTATTTTACCTTTTCTTTAAAGTTTATGATTGTTTTACTTTGTTAAAAATCATTAAATATTATTTTCTACTACATGGATGAAAGTACAACAATAAATTACTTTCACACACAAAAAATATAATGAATGGATTATTTTATTCAGCCCGTTCATGATCACAAAAGCAGGCTTTGGACATTGACCTTTCCGGCAATTGCCGCCATTATGCAGTCCAAGTATCCCACTAACTTGGTGTCGACTGTACTGTGGGGTAGAACGAATTTATATTCTCGGATTCTCCCGATAACTCGTTCCACGTGAACTCGCAGCGATGCAATGCTTCTGCCCTCAGTAACTTCTTTTTTTGAAAGTTTTAATCCTGTTTTCACAGAAGGAGGTCTTATGAGCTTGCTGGGCTGTTTGTTCAGAGTGTAGTCGAGAGTTTTGAATCCTCTATCTGCCATGACGTCTTTACCGTGGGGCAGACATCCCAGAAACCCACACTCGATGGTTAATTCGCTATCTGAAATCCTCCCTCCATAACCCTCGGAAATGAAATTAATAAATCCGTATAAATTACATGAATAGTAATTTGACCAGGTTAACGCTTGTACCAAAGGGTCACTAGGTTTTTCAATTTGTATTTCGAGACGGTCGATAATAGCCTCGACATTTCTGTAGTTTTTCCTGAACGGAATTGGCAAATTAATTTTAACTCTTTGGGAGTCTGGCCAATAAACCAACTGGGTCAAACAGGCGGAAATTTTGGGGCAAACAGATTTGAATATCCTGGACACACTGTTCGCGGAAACACCGAAATCGTCCCCAAGAATTAAGAATGACAAATTGAGTTTAATCTTTTTTAACACCATCATGATGTCTCGGTAACTTGCTCCAACTTCTTCTTGCAGAACTGTTAATCTTAAAAAAACACTCCTGAGGTACTCCTAGGTAGATTTTGGGTCTAGTCTCTATGTGATAGGTAGTAATTTTAAGACTGCTTGCTTTCAGAGAGTCGAGATCCGCATAAGGTATAGAATCGGTGCTAGAATCATCCTGGGGGATCGGCGATACAGTGAATATTGATGAAGAAGTCGTGATTTTCCTCCGTTATGTCTTCTTCCTCCGGCGAGCTATCAACGCGAATTCTCTTGGAGCTCCTTTGCGCATCACTAGCCAATGCTCGCTTCACCGGTGAAGTGAGTACAGCTGCAGTCGTAGGAACTGCCTGGACGTACCTACTTCTGTATTTCGGTTTGATTAGAGCCTGCATACAGAAATCCACCATTTCAGGACTGATACGGCTGTAAAAGAGAGAGAATTGGTGTTAGATTACTGGGTGCTATAATACGAGTTAAACTTAAGCTTCAATAAGCCATCTATACAAGGCGCGAATGATCGGTTCCGGTATTTCTAAGGCACGAATTGTCCGCAGTTTCACCGTTTTCAAGCCGCGGAAGATCAGTTTTTTTTGCTGGTGCCGATAGCCACTTTGAAGACGCGCAGTAGCCTCTGTAGGGCGCAAAAGATCTGATTAGCTAATCTTTGGACCGTGAATTTCTGGTACGAGTATGCCATTTTTAAGACTTAAATAGTCAGTTTTGCTATTTTTAGGGAACGAATCGTCAGTTTAGACATTTTCAGGGCATGAGGTTCAGTTTGGCCATTTTTTATGCTGGATAATGGTCGATTTTGCATTTTCAGGACATGAATCATCCGTTTCGGACCTTTCAAAGCACGAATCTCGCGGGCCGCTATATGTAGAGTTGGTATTACTAATTTTAGGACGTGAATAGCCAGTTTGGCCATTTTTACGGCGCAAAATGTCAGAATGGTCATTTCTAAGGCATGAAGAGTCAGTGCGATATTTTAAGTGCTCGAATCATCACTTTTACTAGTCGAAATGGTCAGTTTTGCTGTTTTGAGAGCGAGAAATTTCTATTTTTCAAAGCGCTAATGGTCAGTTTGGCCAATTTAAGGACAGGAATCGTCTGGGTTTAGGCATTTTCAAGGCGCGAATCGTCAGTTAAGCTATTTTTAGGGCGCATAGAGTCAGTTTTGCCGATTTCATGGCTTGCATAGTCAGTTTGGCCAATTTTAGGGCGTGTAGTCTTGAAGCATGACATTTATATAGGGCGTCAAACCAAGGCGATAATGGTCAGTTAGGGCATTTTTGGCGTGCGACTGGTTGATTTTGCCATTTTCAGGGCGCGAATCGTCAGTTATACTTTGCCCAAACATAACAGCATATAGGCGGGTTCAATTAGTCACTTCTAGCCAATTACGCACGAATCGTTATTTTGACCATTCTTGGCGCGCTAATGGTCTATTTTGCAGCTTTCAGGACAGGAATATAATCTGTTAAGGCATTTCCAGGCCGCCTAGAGTCATATTGACCATTTTAGAGCGAGAATCGCCAATTTGGCTATTTTTGGGGCGTGTGAAGTCATTTTGGCGGTTTTATAGAGTGGTAAATGCCAATTTTTAGGGCGCAAATATACATTTAAAATGCAAGAATCGTCAGTTTTGCCATTTGCAGGCGCGATTATAGTCAGTTTAGCAGTTGTTAGGTAGTGAATTACTGCCCTGTCAAGCCATTTTTAGTCAGTCTAGCGAAGCACACAATCTCCCAAGCCCAAGCCCCTCGCTTGAGCAAATCCTAGATCCGTATCTGAGTACGAGTATGCCATTTTTAGGGAGTGAATAGCCAGTTTTATTTTTTTTATTATTATTTTTTTTTTTAGGGCACGAATGTTAAATTTAGACATTGTGAAGGCTCAGTTTGGCTATTTTTGACGCGGGAATTGTCGTTTTTGCCATTCTCAGGTCAGGAATAATCTGTTTAGGCCTTTTTAAGGCGCGAATCGTCAGTTTATTGTTAAACTGACTCTATGTGCCCTTGTCTGGGGCACATGGAATGGTGTTGCCGATTTTGTGGCTTGATTGCCCAGTCTGGCCATTTTTAGGGCGCGTAGAGTCAGTTTGGCCATTTATATAGGGCGTGAATAGTACGTCAAGTCAAGGCGCGAAAACCGTCAGTTTGGCCAATTTTGGCGCGCGGGTGGTTGTTTAGCCATTTTTAGAGCAGGAATCATCTGTTCAGGCATTATCAGTGCACAAATTGCCAGTTGATCCAGTTTTATGACTCTTAAAAAAAGTCAGCTTGGACAATTTTAGAGCGGGAATCACCAGCTTGGATATTTTCAGCGCACTTATGTATAATCAGTTTAGCTTTTTTCAAGGCGGAATCAGTTTTAGCTATTTTCAGGGCGCGTGAAGTCAGTTTGGCTATTTTTATGGCTCAAATACTTAGTTTTGCCATTTTGGGGCTCGAGTATAGTCAGTCTAGGATTCTGTATGGTGGGAATAGCTACGCTAACCCACTGATTTACTGAAGGGTACTTCCTCGACGACTACAGGTTCCTCGGTCAGACTTGGTGTGCTTGAAGAGCCAGGAAGAACTTCAGGTTCGGATTGAACCTCTGGTTCTAGTAACGAGCGCACCAACTTTTGCCTCTTGACAAATTTTTGATTGTATCGTGAATGTTAAAAGATTTAGGTAATTGATTAATTAATTGAGTAAAACATTCTTTAATAATATTCAAACATGCCGACTAGTTTCGGGGTTAAATGCACCCCATTTTCAAGGCATCCGTAGGTGGAGTGAAGAGACAAGTTTCCTGGATTACCTGTCTATCAACAGGATTGTTGGATGTGAGGGTTTTTGACATGTGACGGGGAGATTTGTTTTGTTTTTGTTTTTTTTTTAGACCTACGGATGCCTTGAAAATGGGGTGCATTTAACTCCGAAACTAGTCGGCATGTTTGAATATTATTAAAGAATGTTTTACTCAATTAATTTTGCCTCTTGATATTTCCACCACGGATTTCCTGCTTGCTTTTTCTGGAGGAAATAAGTACCTAATAATATTAACTTCGTCGTTTCAGCCATGCAAATTGCGGCGTACCGGTCACTAGTCTGGTTGTTTGGCACTGAAATTTATGTGGAACTACGCCTTTCTTTAATTTCAGATGACAGCTCTCACCGCGGGACTTGCACATCTCAGCGTAATAGTAATTTTCAAAATCTTCTGGTTTCTGAAATTTTGTTGAAAAAAAGTTCACAACTCACGCATTATCAAGTGCATTCTTCCACAAGTCCCACGAATATCGAGCGAGAGGGTATCGGCGATCATCGCTTGCTCAGATGAAAGTAGCTAAATGATCAATTGGACACCGAGATGATCGTTCAGTCGGCGATCTGAACTATAGGGCACCTTGTTTTCAATTCGTGTTGAAGCGACCATCGCTGACGTCCTTTCGCTCGATCCTTCTCTTATTAAGACAACAGAAAATTAAGACAAAAGAATATATTTCGTACACTTACGTCAAAATGGTCTTCGCAACAAAAATGAACTCCTGTGAGGGGCGTCTTTAAATCTCTCCTGACCACATTTATCCATTTCTTCCGCACTTATTTGTTTTGAGCAACTGACACGAACCACTTTTCTGGGGTTTTAGAAGTCGTATCTCTACACATTGGCACGAAGCAGTACTTGTAACTCATCTTGCCTCAAAAAAAGATTTGAAAAAGAAAAAGTTTTGTTCCGACAGCAGCCTGTCGGGAATAGTGCAATTCATTCATGCGACAATCGACTCAAACCTCATAAGTTAGAACGATATCAATCAATTATGAATGACATTTAGGCCGTGGTATAGAAAGTCAAAATCGTAAAATCGTGTTTATTTTTTACCGCAGCCCCCTTTTTTGGCACCAACTGGGCGGGAACAAAATGAGGAAAATGTAAATATAATAAATACACCATATCACGGTGAACAGAGTCGGTTGGGTTGCCTATACGATATGGGAAGGGGGACTCTTGTCAGAGGAATTATTTGCAATTAAAATCTTTATCCCTGCCTACATTTCATTCATAATTGATTGATATCGTTCCAACTTATGAGGTTTGAGTCGATTGTCGCATGAATGAATTGCACTTTTCCCGACAGGCTGCTGTCGGAACAAAACTTTTTTTTTAATTAAAAAAAATCACTTTGCCCGACAGGCTGCTGTCGGAACAAAACTCTTCAGATTACGTCAATTTTCAGATCAGGGGGGTGATTCTGTAACTTGTAAAATTTACGTGTCGTATAATGGAAGAAGGGCGAGGGGAGGTACCTCGTTGCCATGGTTTTTACGATACCTAGTGAATTAAACTGTGGAATTTTCACGCTAGAATGTGTGGCATAGAGGAGTAATAACATGGAGGGAGCCTTGAAGGAAAGAGGGGTTCAAGGGGACGACCCCAAGATTACAGCTGTCGAAAGAGGTTGCTTTTAGGGTAACAGCCACAGAACTTCCCTAGTTTTCTACTCAATGTAAACAAACGTAGTAAACAAAATTGATAAGTTTTCTTATTTTCTGTTTTATTGAAATATAACTTAATTATGTTTCGTTCTTGTCTGGGAAGAAATTTGAACATCAAATTATAGAAATATTTTTGAGGGTAATTTTAACACACTGTGCTCGTAAAGTCCCTTGGTACTTCGTTTTTAATGCGCCTACGTGGTTCGTGACAGTAATAGTCAATAGTAATCGTCTTCCTGTATTTTTTATTTGCATTGAACAAATATCAAACGAACGTGAGATTACGATACGACCGCGAACCTCCAACATTGTCATTTTTCACGATCTATTCATAATGTGAATCTCAATACCCAGATGTTTTGTCATCTCATCTCGCCTCTAATGCCAGTGTAGTCAGGGCATATTCGAAGACGATCTGTTTTCAACTAAGCCGGTGGGTAAGAGAACCAATTTAATAGAAAACTGATTGGTTTACTGTAGGGAATTGGATTGCTTTTCGTGTTTGATTGCTGTAGACGATTTATGGACCACCAACTCAGACCATAAGCGGATTCAGTAGACATGAAAGCACGTGACGAATTCCCGACGTCTCCCGAGCCCACATTGCTCTATTGGAGCTTTTGGGGTTCGCACGTTACAATTCCGGTTTGATACCCCAGTCTAAAGGCCCGGCTACACGGCCAGTCTTTCCCTACAGAAAGCTCGAATCCAGTCTTTCCCTACCGAAAGTTTGAGCGTGTGGACGGCAAAACGGACTTGCTCGTTCAGGCCTCGGGATCGACTTGATTGAATTATCATCAGTCCTCAAGCTTTAGAGTATTTAACCGGACGATATGACCATCCTGACATAACAAATCAACATTTCCCAGGATGAGTGGTCATTTTGTGCCACAAAATTGTCCAAGATGGTGAGTTGGACCATTTTCGGGGCGTCGAGAAATGAAAGAGTCTGGTTCTTGGGGGCTAAATTCCAGTTTTCTGCATTAATAGTCAGCTTCTAGCGCGATATTATCAATCTTTCGAGTAAGTGTCACCGTTTCTGTGGAGGTTTCGTCAAAAAATTGTGACTTTTCAAGATATTTATTTTAGGTAGGCTAATTACTCAGTTTGAATGCCTGAATTGTCAATTCACGAGTCGGGGCGTGCCCGGTATTAAGCTAAACAGTCAGTTTCTAGGATCAAGACTCTATAGTTTGAGTCTAAATCAACGGTTTCCTGAATGGATCGTCAGTTTCGTTGGATCCAATAACTGGCAATTCACTCACAGTGGTACAAGCACATTGCAGCATTGTACATCATAAACTAACGGCCAGAAATTGCTATGTTTACCAAAAAATCCCGACGATGCATACTTGAAAACGAACTTTATTAGCCTGAAACTAAGAGGTATCGGGCCAAGAAACGGACACTTCAGCTGCTTAACATTATTACACTGCTTTATGGGAGAAATAAGGGACATAATCCAGGCCGCAAATGATTAGCTTCACGCTACATTCTGGGCGAGGGACACGAATTAAAAACTACAGATCACAGAGCGAAAGAAAGCAGGATCGAAAAACTGTTTTTACGGGGTGAGGTGGGGGGGGGGACTGTGACCGCTCACTTGATGACCCAGGGGTTCGAGTTCGATGCACGCAGATGTCGCTGCACCCATGGGCGTTTTCTGATGGGTGGGCAAAGACTATCACTCCCTCTCATAATCCACACACATTACTGATGTGCGTGCGAATTCAATTCCGCTTCTTTAGGTTTTTTAAAGTACTCGATTTTATGGATTATTGGTGCTCCAACCAATAAGAGAACCAAATTTTGCCAATCTTGGCCTCTCAAGATAGTCCAGTATGCAGGGGACAGCACCTTGCAACAGGTGATGTAACGATTTTATTATTTTTATTTTAATTAATCTAATTAGGTGCCCATACACGAACGGATTTTTTTGGGAAACCCGCGGGCCTGGTCTGTGTGTTAGTGGAGAAGAAAAAACTTCGGTTTTGACCGTCAGCTTTCAAAACCCGAAGGCCAGGCCTGTTTATCGACATACACGTGCAGTTGAGACCGACGGATCTCAGAACTCTAGACCCGCGGGTCCACGGAACGCGGGGAACGGAAAAACTAAAATTAATAAAAAGCATACGCATAAAATTGGGTAAAATTTTGGAGCTGACGACAACGACTGAGCGACTTATGATGCTGAAACCGTGGTTTCGCACCAAATTAAACGTTGTAGATCGACAAATATTTTTTGATTTTTCCCTTGGTTATACCCTGATCTAGCTGTGCACTTCACACTCGTACTGCGCGGGCGTTTAGGTCGGTGTGAAGTGTGTCATACGCACCCGACCGCCGTGAACACACACACGAAGCCGAGGAAGCCGTGTCGCAGCTCGCTGCAGCCTTATGACAAATGAGCAATAGCTGGATTTGAACCCAGGCCCGCTGGTTTCCGAAGCGAGTATTGAATCCATTACACCACCGCCGAGTCATGCCCGTGGACCCATAAGACGCATATGGCTGACCTCTTTCCTTAGAAAAATACGAAATCCGTCGCTTTTGCCTTTGATTTGTGGGACATGCTCGACAGTTCAACCCGAGGATTTTGTTTTTCAAAATCTGCGGGTTTCACCATACACGAACGGATTTGAACCGTTGGTAAGTTTTCCCGAAGGCGAGGACTGCACGTGAGTGGGCAACGACAGGCTAAAAACCCGCAGATTTGGCCTGTTGGAAAAACCCACGGTCTAAATCTGTCATTCTCCACTCACGTTCAAGGCAGAAACCCGCAGGCCGGGCCCGTTAAAAAAATCCGCGGGCCCGGGCTGCGGTTCTGGCCAGTCAAAAAAATCCGTTCGTGTATGGCTTGCTATTGGTGGGGGGGGGGGGAAACATGGAATCACAGTTTGCACACGAAATTTCGAGAGGCAGAACTTTGACAACCAACAAGTCATAACTTCAAAGAACTGGTTTCACGTACTTGATACAGATCTTTCTATTTCATGCTCTGCATTGCAGGGCCTGCAACTTTCCCTCCTCCTTCAACACAGAATTTCGCAAGCTCGTCCCCCTCAAGACCTCGAATGCTGTATTATTTCTGCCTTTGATCCACCTTAAAAGCAATTTTGCGGGGGCCGGCTGATTAAAATAACCAATTTCGCTGCCATGATTCTTCCAGCAATTTAGCGGATCTGTCACTTACAGAAACCAAATTCGTGGGTTTGGATCCATAAAAATAGAATTTTCTGGGGGTTCGCTCATTAGAGACCCATCACTCTGTTTCTTGGCTGCTAATTGACATAGTGAGATAAAAGCCCCCCACCCCCACCTTATAACTTAACAAAGCGCTGCGACTGTCTGGTTGATGTCGGGGCACGTGCCCCTTGACACTTCCTTACGTACGGCTCCAAGTTCTGACTTGGCTTCTGAGAGAGGTCGCCCCGAAAATGAACTGAGAAAAGTGTTGGGCATACACGACTCAAAAAATATTCTGAAGAAAATTGTATCAATTAGAGGCTATACTATATTTTAATCAATTCGAATGGTATGATGGGGCGAAGCAACCCCACCTTACCAACATTCGCAGTCGGCGCCAAATCGTTGGGTCTGGCCTTACGCACAAGTTTCATCACTCGAGCCATGATACAACGTCGTAGCGTTGTTTAGATTAAGAATCCAAAACGTCTATTATCTGTCAGTGACCAGGGGTAGTACAGACAGACCGTCGATGAAGTTAATAATTCTTCACAAGCGCGCACGAAAGGGTTTGTGTACATTGAAGGCAAGCCGATCACATATCATAACAGCCGAAGTACCCCATGTTGACTGTTGCTGAAGGTCATGTAATTGGGAAGAAACAGAACAGAAATAATTATAGTTTATCGATTCGTTACCTACTTCATTTATTTAACTGCATATCTACTGATTTTGTCGGCGGGCAAGCCTATGAAACAACCACAATTCTAGTTCTGTCACGTGGAATATGCTCTCCCGGCGCGCGCCGGCCGGCTGTCAAGTTCGGTTTATTTATGAAATCAACTAGAAACTAGAAAGAATAACAAAAAACAAGGAACTCGAGGTGTGTATTTTCTGAAAACCAATGGACTACGCCATTCATTTATGCACGATAATATACTCACTTTAAAAAAGAATGTTGAATACACGCACTGTTACTTCGGCACACCGGACAGATTTTCGTTTTTCCGGGTTTACGAAAAAAGAAATTAAGTGAGAAAACGTGAAAATAAAGTCACTTCACTGCGAGACGGTTCAAATTAAAACATGGATAAATAATGTCAAATGAGAGGTTTCCGTCTTTGACATGTTACCCGGAAGGGTAGCTTCACTTGAAAAGATACTTTTTCCTTCAGTTATGATTTGGTCAGGGATTTTGGAAGACACTCCCTCCCAAGGTAAATAGACTTACAGAGGTATGCTCGTAACTAAGGAAATTTTTGTCAAAATTGACGTCACGGGAGTAAAAAAAATAATGAGGGACCAAACTTCACATATGAAGCTTCCCCTTCCACGGTTCCTCCCTTGGAATTTCTTTGTAGATGAAGCAAAAAATAAATGAAAAGCCAAAATAAATGCCTGGAATTTTTTTAAAAAGCGATATAATTTGGCAGAGTTGTTCCTTGTACCTTATGCACCGTTTTAAGGCCCAAGTTAATTGACATGTACCACGTGAAGCACCGTGTATTCAGTACAGACAGCACTCGGCGCAGTGACGGCTGAGTTTATTATGTGAATCAGTGAGAAACGCCCAGTAAACTTCATGAAGGAGGAAGGAAGGGCTTTCCTGCTGCACGGGACAATCACGCTCACGAGCATTTCTCAAATAGGTTGGACAATAAAGCTGAAGTTTAAGTGTTCCCTGTCATGTATAAAAATAGAAGTAATTTAGTATTTTAGTATTAATGGTGACCTTCGACCAGAATCCCGGCTTCGAACCTAGCCGAATTCAATCACTGTCGATATCGAGGAATTTGTTTGCCTCATCTGGGGCCTTAGTACAAACTCGTGCGAAAATGCCGCTAGACGTGATTGCTTTGGCGGGATATTGTTATTTCTTATTCGGCGTCCTTGGATCCCGCATGCGGCTTTTTCCCCGACCGTTCATACTAAGGCCCCTGGCCGCATACTCAGGATGGAGTAGGGAGATTCACGCCCTCACCATACGAGCGTATTGGTCGATGTGCGGTTTGTTGTACACTACAAACACCACCGAGAACCCTTAATACGAAGCCAAGTGTTTCGGGGTGCTTATATTATTGTTAATTGGAATGGTGGCTGATGAGTGTCACGAAAACTCATTGTTTTACGAGAAAATTGCTGAACTTAGCTCTATCTTAAAAGAATTTCTAAAAGTTTCACAACTGAGATACCCTGCACCTGCAGCAGTTTTCTTTGCTCCAACCATTACACTTAGGGGCCCTGCAATCACTTTTTTCACAGGAACATTGTTCTGCAGGCAATAATGCGTAGTTCTCCCAATTTAAAAAGTGGCCCACCTGTTAATTTTTTAAAAATTTGTCATCCCATGACGTCATGGCACCAACAATAATAATTGGTTGAAAATTAAGAGCATACCTCTTTAGTCTATTTACCTTGACTCCCTCCATGTTATTCCTCCTCTATGATGTGTGGTCTCGAAGAAAAAATAATAAATTCTTGACAAATGCGTGGAAAAACCACGGCAACGGGGTATATCCTCTCACCCTCCTTCCCAGTTACGACACGTAAATTTTGCGAGTTACAGAATCACCCCTCAGTTACATTAGGTTAAATGGTATGTCACAATTTCGCCATTGCGGAGTGCTTGTGTTCGAATCCGAAACAATTTGTTTTAAATTTTTTGTTTGTTTCTCCCTTTTTGGCCCACCTCAGGATTTTTTACTCAATATTTATTAGGCTGTAGGCAAATCAAATAAAAGAGACGGCTCAAAATTCAGTGTCAATGAAATTTTTTGGTAATTAGGTGGTCCAGTAAGGCATAGCGTTAATTTAATAGCTCCCCTCCGCCGAGAACTCCCCTGCCATATCAAAGGATTTGGTTCACTAAGGTCTCATACGAAAGCGCGTTCATTTCTCATTACTCGAGTCAATTTTGGGGGCAATTGCAGCAACAGCCGTGCGGTAGCGAATTTTCAACTAATTCAAACCCCTCTTTCACACCGTTCCCGTGGACCGATTCATCTGGATCACGAACTCGTCCGAGATATTCACGATATTGATTTTTAGGCCGAATTTGATTGACCTAAGTCAAAAATTGCGACCGTGATCGTGCTAACAAAAAAGGGTCATATATATATATAGCAAATCGAACCGGGTTCGGATTCTTGTTCTAGTGGTTCTGAAACGTGAAAAAAATGTATCACAACCCATATGTGCGACCATCAGGGCGAGACCAATAGTGCATTTTTTGAATGAAATGCACTAAAACAAAAGTTCGAAAGTTAAAGACGAAGAAACGCATGGTAGAACTGTGAACAGCGACTGACCTCCGAAGACCGGAGGAAGGTAAACAAAACCTGGTGAAATATGACGTCACGAAGAATAAACCCACCGACGCATGGTCAAGGTCCGGTTGCTATCAAACTCCCTAAATTCTGGGATTTTGAAAAATTATTACAAATTTACTTTTCGTCGTTAAAAAAAACTAATCACATCCTCTTGTCAAACTATTTGTCCTCTTTCATAAAAAAACCAAAAAAAAAACCGTTATTTCCTCATTGGGGAAAAAATCGTTGAAGTACGTAAAAACGTAAAAAAAACGCTAATTTACGGTGAAAATGGAGAAAACGAACAAAATGGTGGCTTATTCTGAACGATGACTTTATGGTGGCGCAGGTGAAAGATTCGCCCGAAGGGGCGCCAACTGTGCCGGCACTGTCTTGTTAGCTGCAAGCTGCATCACTATAAGCGACCAAAAGGTATAAGCGAGAATACTGAGAAAGGAGTCCTTGCCCCTTCTAAAAACCCTGAGACAAAGCCATTGCAGGTGCCTGTACTATAAGTGATTCCGCCAAGTATGTAAAACCCTGAGATACGCCACTGTAGGCGCCTAAAACAGTTGCGCTGCTCTCATGTAGCAAAATCAAAGGTCCCTCATCATGGAAATACAGCCAAGGCGCTACCGAACCACAATAAGGCATCACTTTCTTTAACGATTATGCGATTGACACCATTTAACGGTCATATTGAGGTGATACGTGGATTACTGAATGCTCCCTCCACCACCCCCAAGAAACGTCCAACATGTATGAAAATCCTTGAGACTCACCACTGTTGACGCCAAATGGGTTGTCTGTGCAAGAAGGGTGGAAGAAGAGGCTGTACACGAAAGTTTGGGACCGTGCAATGGTTGGGACAGTTGCAGATCTCAACATCTGATCAAGGGGCTTTATGTGTGTGTCAAAAGTGTCAAATCCATGAAATTTAGAGTCCACTAGTGACTAACTCGCGGAATAGCTATTTTGAAGGACCAAAAACCCTATAGTTGCTTTTTTGATGAAGTCAATTCCGTGAGTTTAGATTTTTAAATGGGTCAAACCCGCGAAATTGGATTTTTATGGAGTCAATCATGTGAAAAAGTCATTTTGAGTGAGTAAAACTCTGAAAACGGTTTCTACGAGTGCCAATAATACATATTAGTAGTTGTTTTGAGGTGGGATCGCTGCAGTTTTTGAGTCAAAAGAACGAGTCAGATCGTGGGCTATAGATTCCAGATTTGGCGACCATTTGCGGATAATAGCTATTAGGAAAGGTGCGCGCCCCTCCCACTCTGGTATCAGTGCATTGGCTTGAGATAAGCATCGTTGATCCACTCTGGCCATTTCTGATGGCAGTTGGGGGATGAGACGCAAATGGTGTTAGCTCCTCTCGAATTGGTGGCCCCCCGAGAGGATAACAAAGAAAAAAGAGGGCGAATAAATGGGCTTCGACTTCTTTGGGTTGCGTTCATTCGTTATTCGTGGACAACTCAACACACGTTTGAAATGGTGACAGGGGGAAGCGGAATAGTGGAAGAGTGAGTAATGTAAATATTAAAACCAGGACCGCCCTTTCCGCGATCTTTAAAAGGACAAGCCGTATATAATACTCATGCAGCGAAAAAATCTGCACGATCTTCATTCGGAGTACGGATAATGCAATTACGTTTATGCTCACGCTAACCAATTTCCCTCCCCTTTACCCTCCTTCTTCTATTCAATCCCCCTCTAATGCGTATAATCCCTCAACGATATAATTCCCGTCGGCTGTGTCTCAAGCCATTGACTCTACCAGCGTGCTCTTCTTTTCACTGTAACATCTGGTTGGTATCCCACTCAAAATGAAAACTTAATAAAGAAAACAAGCTCGAAAAAGTCTGTGTTAAAGATGAACTTGGTTGTGGGGCGGGGGAACGGGGTGTTGTGCGATGCGGAACCCCCTCCCACCAAATTGAGGGGGAAGTGTCGATGCTATAAATGTTTTTAAATTATTAATCGTGTATTCTCCCTCTTTTAAATGTTTTAAAGCGCGTGCATTCCTAAACAAAATTTAATAGTCGTGAAGGGTGAATGATAAAAACAAAATAGTGCCCGAAAGGGATGGAAGTTGTTAGAGTGGGGGGGGGGAGAGGTTGATTGCTTCGGAAAGAGAAAAGCTCGGCATTCCTGTGCAACCCCTCTGAAAGAAAAAAACAGCTTTGGAAGTATCACTTTACGATATTCACGGGGAGAACCGATTACAGTTTGATTACACCCTTTGAAATCGACCGCAGCATTGTCTTTCGTTTATAAAAAGTAGGGAACAAAAAATTATAAAGACGACCCCCATCGATTTGAGACAATAGTAACGCTAAATGGGCAATGATGGGTATACGACGAGCGGTCTCGTGGTGGTGGTGTTGATGGTGGTGGTGGTGTGGGTGGGGGGGGGACGTAAAGACAATTACGCCTATCAATGATATAAAAATTGATCCACCCCACCGCCGCCGCAGCCGTCAAGAGGAGGAACTCATCACGTTCACGTTTTATCTTTATAATTTGTAAGGCTGTACGGCTATTGAGGTAAAGGAGCCCCCTCCCCCCACCACCCAACAACAACAATACTAGCTCTCTAACTCACCACTCAACGTGTATCATTTCAGTTGAAATCGTTTTATAATGTTGTAATATCGTGAAAATGTATGAAATGAGTGAAGTTTTAGTTCAAAATGGTCAGGAAAACGTGACCATTTGAACCAAATTATAAGACTCTCGTCTCCTTTGTAACACCAATTTTTTTTGTTTCTTCACTCTCGATGCTTTAAAAAATGAAGACAGTCGTTTTCGATTCTGTCTTCACGCTGGGCCCGCACCGGATCGGTGCATGTGTTGAGTCGCGAAGCGAGGAAAGTCGTCCCACGTGCGACGACGTCGACGTCTTGTGATGATGTGATGTGGGGGTGACCACGCTGTCGCTTACCCAACGACGAACAAATTTTGACGATATAATATGTTCTAAATTTATTAAAACTTCATCATGAAGATCTGTTTTGCTGAAGGAACACTATTTTTATGCGATAGTTAAAAAAAAAATAGTTCCATTGTTTTCTTGCGTAACAATGTTGTGAAAGAATCAAGTGGGTCAGACAATACGAAAGGAAAACAAGTTTTCTCCCGATGTAGACTCAGCTAAATAGGGTGATAATTAAGAGAAAAATGGTTCTAACAGTAAAGTGCGCTCTTGGTTGTTTTTCTCCTTTTATCACAGAAGAACAAACGGAACAATTAACCATCTCTCAGCCTCAATTTTCCCCCTTTCCTAGAGAAAGGGACACTCCTTTCATGACCAGCAGTTGTATACCTCAACTGCCAGCGAGTATCAAAACTCAAACCAGAAGCTTTTGGGTTGATGTGTAGTGGGTGGAGGGGGGGGGATGGCTGATTGTGTGAATAACGGGAAAATCAAAGTACACGGGACCGTCTCGACGAGATTCCCAGATCCCACAATAAACACTTATCGGTTTTCATCCCATGGGAAACAGGGCCGTCTTTATTGAAGTTGCGGGGCTCCGGGCCCTGGCCCCTTCTTTTACCGAAATTCGCTCACTAAAATACATTTTGTATAAATGTAATTATGATATAATAATTTCATGGCTTTTGCGTACTAAAAACCCATTTTTGCAGGTCTGACTCATTAAAAAAAACGCTGCGAATTATCGAACAATGCCTTATTATTTTGACTGTTTATGGAATTATCATGGATGTAGTCAAATCCTGCTTGAAACTACATGAAAATCGACACCCCACACCCCTATGATCCCAAATCCTTTGAAAATCCCCATTTTGGACCCGCTTTTGGCCCATAAAACCCCAGGGAGTTATTTGATCAAACTGAAAAAAACTGTTATTCAGAAAGCAACCTTAACCTGCGTGCCCCCTTAAAAAGACGATATTTCATGGTTATCCGCTAAGGGAGCTCGAGACCACCCTTAAGGCTACCTTTAAGCGTTCAATTGTGCAGCATTGATGTGAAAATGTCGGAATTAGAAGAGTTCATTGGTTTTATAGAAGCTGCACAATTATCGGTGCCAAGAAATATGATAAGGGGAGAAGAAAGACAAACCTTTTTACGATTTGAGCGAGGAACAAATCCGAAAAAGGTATCGCTTCTCTAAACAAACGGTGGCGAACATTGTCGAGATGATTCTTGATGGCTCATCTGACCGACGAGGGCTACCATTTTCACCATTGTCGAAAACTCTTATATCCTTAAGGTTTTACGCCACTGGAAGTTTTCAGGTATACACGCAACGATAGTGGATAAATGTCAAAATGTGTCATTTCTCATCTTTTTTGTGTTTCTTGAGCTTTCGACCAGTACGATTAGATGGGTAGCGGTTTATTCTGCCGCACTGCCTCATTGGTACTGGTGCAAAATTATTCCATGGTTCCATTATGGTTATCATCTGTATTATTCGTGTTTTTGATCGGGATGTATCAAAGTTACTAATGACGGGGGCACACGTACCTGAGCTATATTTTGCCCCTAGAAAATGCGAATCAAAACGTGTGATACACGTAACAAAAGCTTCGTTGAGCATGAAAAGCATGAATCGCGCTGTGCGCACCCGTTTCGTACCAGTCTAGGCACTCTTAAAATTTGAGAGGACCATTCATGACCTTTGGAAAACAATAGGCTTTAAAAAGTTTTTCGCAAAGGAATCCTCAAATTTTGAAGAATAT
Source organism: Corythucha ciliata (assembly GCA_038030265.1). Classification (NCBI taxonomy): domain Eukaryota; kingdom Metazoa; phylum Arthropoda; class Insecta; order Hemiptera; family Tingidae; genus Corythucha; species Corythucha ciliata. The sequence goes on from CM075939.1 coordinate 1,851,838, forward strand.
CCCTAATCGTTTTTTTGTTTCTTTTTCAATCTGTATTACGTGTTGTGTCGTCCTTTGTGATTCCGCAAACATCATTTGCAAAAACGATTATTTCATCCTCTTCTGACCGTGCGCGTGTGGCATCATTTCTACTTGTCTTCCGTCCTTCTTTCTGGCATAGGCCAAAATCCAACTGATTTGTCAAGATAAAAGGCAAATTCAGGGGCCACTAAATTACTGTTGTTCGTGTGGTATATACATGTAAACATGAATTTTGACATCAATTCCCCTTATTACTCCCAGATTGTTTGCGGTGACCTGCGATCCGTCAGCTAACCATCAGTCTCCAGAATTATTTATGAAGTTTCGACCAGGCTAGCCGGCAACATAAAAAAATTCATTTCCTTCCCCACTGGCGATCGAATAATGGCGTTTTCGACGGCATTCTACCGCATGGCCCAGTTTCCCGGAGTCGTGGGCTGTATTGACTGTACCCACGTCCCTATCAAAAGTCCTGGAAGCCCTCGGGGCGAGCACTTCCGGAATCGAAAAGGATGGATGTCACAGAACATTCAAGTTATTTGCGGTCTAAACATGGAAATTCTCGACATTGTAGCGCGTTGGCCTGGATCCGCTCACGACAGTCGCATTTTCGAGAACAGTTCCATCGCATTTTCCTTCGAAAATAATGAGCGACAAGGAATTCTCCTGGGTGATAGCGGATATCCACAAAAGCGGTACTTATTCACCCCCCTTATCAATCCGTCAACACCATCCGAAAATCTGTACAACCGGGCTCATGTCAAAACCAGAGTGACGTTGGAACGACTTTTCGGAGTGTGGAAAAGGAAATTTGCGTGCTTGTCGATAAAACTACAGAAAAAATTGAGCTCGTCGTTAAGAATTATTGTCGCTTGTGCCGTACTCCACAACATCGGCGTGATGGAGGAGATCAATTTTTATGATGAAGCTGAGGTTCACGAAGTACCACAAAGCAGTCCAGAAATTTACGTTACAGATAGAATTCAAGGCCGGGCTATTAGAGCAGAATTTATACAACGGCATTTTTCATGATAAAAGAGTAACCAAAACTAAAAATTAATATTTTACTATTCTTATTGGAACTATTGTTTGCGCTAAAATTATTTTATTTACAAAATATGCAAAAAAAAAAAAAAACGGTTCACAAGCTCTTCGTATGCGATCTGTGGTGTCTTCGTAACAAAACAAAATGCGTTCCCTCGAAAAATGAAGCATTTTGATAGGTTGTATTGGCGCATAGCATACGGTTTGTGACCCATTGGATTTAAAGCCCCGTTCACAAACCATATTATGCTATGCGTCTTGTAACCTATCTAAATGCTTCATTTTTCGAGGGAATTTGTTAGGCTGCATACACCCCACAGAGCGTTCAAGAACTTGTGAACGGACCTTATTTAATGCGTACAGAAAATCGTTGACGTAGGAGCCTACATTGTCAGTCTTCTTCCCTCGTTGGGGTGCCTCATTGGCGGGTCGGTTTCGGTGTTCGTCATCTTCAGCATCCGAGTTCAAAACACCAGTTTCAGCTGGGAACTTCAGACGCTGAAGATGGCGAACCCAGAAACCGACCCGCCAATGAGGCGCCCCAACGAGGGAAGAAGACTGACAACGTAGGCTCCTACGGTTACGATATTTTGCTTGTAATCCTCGTAATAACTCTCGTAGTTTTAGCGAATCTGCAGGATAAATCAATCTTTAAAAAATAATGCGTTTATTCAATTAGAAATTAATTACTGAAACTTTCACTTCTTAGCATCAATCAAAAAATAATAAAGCCAAAAATTTAATTACTTTTTTTTAACATTTCTTTTTTTATTAACAATATCTGTCTATTGATCATAATATTTTCTACCTCGAGATCGTGGCGCTCTTTAGACAGTTCGAGCTCTTGTTGAGCCACCTTCATTCTAGCTTCGTGCAACTGTCTGGCCATTGCCGCCTCCAAATTTAATTTTTCCAGGCGGAGGTCTGCCTCTTGGCTTATTTTTTCCTTGACAAGGTCCTCTGCGGAAAATATAATAAACCGAAGAATTAGCTAGAATGGTAACGAGTCTATGAAGTACAAATATACTAGGTACTACTACATTATTGTTTGATGGGGGAGGGGGAGGGGGCGATACCGGAACCATCTGAATCTGAGAATTTGACCTGATTTTTATGAGTTGGCTCTGAAAAGTTCAAATTTCTATGGTTTGGCTTATTAAAACAACCTCCCACGAGAACCTCTCCTACCATCATCGTGGTCTTAACAATAATTTTCGGCCTTTGGTTCTAAATTGGCAATTTCTCGAGGTGGAGGGTGTGGTCAGGGGTACGACCGTCGGACGTATTGATAGGGACATGACCAGTTTCCAAGGGCGGTCCCAGGGACTCATCCAGGGGTGGGGGGCACCAGACTGTTCGTTACTCTTCTTCACATGGGTCAATTTTTCGTTATCATATGTATGCGAACTGCAGTAATTTTTCCGATTTTAAACGTATCGCGGTCGGTGCTTGAAAAAACTAGCAAATCAATCGCGTGATGTGATGGATCGTATCAAGTCCTCTACCTCCATCCTTTGGAGTGAGGACACCATGGAGAATTTATCACAATCCTCAGAGAACGTTAGTCCTCTATAAAGGGGGGAGCGACTACTTCCGATGCCTCCTTTCTGCAGGCGCGGGCGCCTCGAATATGAGGGGAAAAATTGTGCAAGCGCCAAAAACATTGCTCTTCTCTTCCTCGTGTTCATATCCGTGTCAAGCATCGATAGCACTGGAGCACGGGGAACACTGGGAAGCGCAGGTAAGGCACTATAAAACCCGAGTACTGCAACACGAAAATCGGCGCCATACTTGGTCCCTCATATGATTATAATTGTCACCTGATATCATTGACAAGTAGGATATTTTTATTTATTTCGACCGCATTCCGCGTTTGTTTGCTGCTACGATGACAATTTTTAATTCATGATATTGTGTTTACCCTAACGACTGAGGGACCAAATATGGCGCTGAAATCCGTGTTGCAGTACCTGTGTTTTAAAGGTTCTCTAGCGCAGGGAGCTCCTGTTAAAAGCGCCAACCCGAGTAGCTCCAAGTAGTCATCACCAAGATTTATAATATAATATCTGAATTTTTGTTCCTAATGTTAAGTTATATAAACGTCGAAGAATCTCAGGGGGGGGGGGGCATCGCCCCATGCCCCCCCCCCTGGGACCGCCACTGGCAGTTTCCACCCTGAATTGTCAATTCAGCTTGGATACTGTCATTTGGCTCCTATAAAATCTGAATTTTCAAGTCAAAAACAGCCTAGTTTATCCCTAAAACCGGACAGAACACAGAAACTTGAGGTTTACCCCCAAAATATCTATTTCCGATAAGCCCATTTTACGCGAGTAAGTTTTTTGATCAAAATTGCCATTTTGAAAAAAATTAACAGATGGTCCCTGCCTAAAATGAACTGTTTGTGATCAGATTGAACGTATTTTTGAACAAAAAACTTACTCGTGTAAAGGGGCCATACGAAGCCCAGTAATTTAACCCAAAAAAAGACTACTCCCCTCCACTGTAAAGAGATATTCAGCACCACGGTAAAGGGTTATTCCGTATCACATGAAAGCGCTGCCCACCCCTAGAACAAGAGCTTGTTTAGCACTTATGCAGCCCCCCTCCCGTTGAGAAAAACTCTGTGGATGTACGCCTCCCTCCAAAGAAAATCCTGGATCCATGCCTAAATCAATTCTACCACCAGCACCATTCTCGAGCCACAAAGTACTATTAGGGAACTGTAAAATCTTCAATGTTCTACTGTTTTGGAAAGTCAAGCTAAGACCATAAACTAAAAAGGGTCATTTAGTGTGATTGGGATAGGCTAATTAAAATGTTTTAGCTGCAATAATCACTTCGAGCTCGTTTTCGACTTGGCTGAGGTGTATCCATGTCGACATCATCCTCTTGTTCGGGCTCCAACTGACGTGGATCTCCTGAAATGAAAATTTGATAGGGCTTCCCAACAAAACTTTGTTTTTTATGTAATATTACTTGGAAGTGGATTCGGCACTAATACATCGTCTTCCAGGTTGAAGAAAATGCTGTGGCCACGCTCTACTTCAACCACGGCCTCGCTGTCCATGGCACCCCGTATCTCAATATCGACGGTTTCTGTCAGCACATCTAATGACGGGTCTTCAGAAGCCTGGCTAGATGTCTGAAATGGCCCGCCACCAGTCAACATTCTGTTTTTTTTTCTCATCTGCCAGCTCTTTTTTCCTTTGGGATTTCATGTTTTCCCAGCATTTTTTTATTTGATCCAAAGTCCTCTGAGAAAATACACAACGTTAGCACGAATCATTAAGCAATAGGGGTTTGGTTTAATTTTTTATAAAGACGTGGCTATAAGGAACAAAAAACCATTTACGCATTTACGCTCTCACAGCAACGAGACAACAATCGCGATGCGAATTTGCGGCGGACAAATTCCCTTCACTCTCGCTGGCGATATTCGGATTCACATAGCTTCCAATTAAACCAGTTTGTAGTATCACGCCTATTCGGTGTTATAGAGACAACTCCAACTTTGTGAATATATCAAATAGGGACATTGATACTGGACGCGAAATGACATCGGAGCGAAATAGAATGTGCTCTGCAGCAGTTGTAGGGCGAAGCATGAATAAAACGCTGCCGCATAACGAGCGACATTTGGCGTTGATCTGAGGACCCTCTTTTAACGCCAAATTTTCCAAGCATCAGCGTTTCCGGCTCGCATTTGCTTCGCGATTATTATCACGTCAGTGTAAGAGACGATTAACTGTTACTTTAGTGGGGAACTTGCATGAATGCCCGATATACGAGAAAAGTATAACGGTGAATTGGCACATGGACAGAAGGATATCAACGTGGTTGCAGCCCGATTGGTGCGTCTGGTGATTTTTAAATAAATTTCAAAGTTCTTCAGGTGGGGATGGACAGTGCGAAAGGAAATGACGTCAATGTACAGTTTTGAAGCATTTGCGGGAACTCTAAAATGTTTTGTTTACAAATTACAAGGAAAATTGACCCTTCAGAAAACACATCTTCCCCCCTCTTCCCTGCACCATCCATTTCATTACTAACTGCTTTGACGTCATGAAACCCCCACTCAAATTTTTTAAAAATTTGGTTAAAAAACCCCTTGATTGATTTCAATGTTTAATGTGAGCAATTACCTTGTTGAAGAGCTCTCTTCAAGAATCACCAGTGCTTGAAAAATGAGAAAGTTCCCCATTGGATATTTTTCTAGTAGTGTGAAAGGAAAAGAACCAATATTTATTGAAATTGTATGCTCACCTTTGAATGGGACGCAGAAGAACTGTTGAATTCATCGAGAATCTCTTCCCACTTTTTCTTTTTTGCAGCGAGACTGACTGCGTCTGACTTTTTATTTTCTACAATATTCGCACATTAAAATTGTCTCTTTCAAGAACGCCTTCTCCGCGGCAGAAAAATTCATCCTTTTCTTTCCCGAATCCATTATCTTGAAGGGCTGAAGGCTTTATACAGAATGTTCACTCGTGCACGATCAGCTTGAGTAATTTCAAACTCGGAGAATGACAACAGACACCGCGAGCCCACCAATCTGACATTTTTTGCCACCGTTGCATTCCTCCCCCTCCCCTACACATTAGATTTTCAAAACTCACGGCCAACCTCTGTTCCGGCGCGCGTAAAAATTATGGAGGGAAATGAATCAAACTAAAACATCAATCAAATAAAACAGCTGTAAGTAGCTACAAAAACTGTACAGTCACCTCGAAAAACACAATGTTTATCTCATATCAGCTTAGGGGACCCTTAAGCTTAAGGGTCCCCTTAGGGGGCTCTCTGAATACAATTTCTTAAGGGGTCGCTTAAGAGCACTTAAGAAAGGATCCCCTCAGGGTTGCGTTAAGTGTGGTTTCTGAATACGGGCCTTATTATTGAGAAATAATGAGTCAAAAAAAAAAAAAAATATATGTTCATTGATTTCGCGGATTTTTCTCGCTAAAATTCCATTCTCGCGGTTCTGGCTCAGAGAAAACCCAATCACGGTTTTTCAATTGCTGAAAAACCAATTTTGTGGCAGTTTGTTGCTAAAATACCATTCGCTTCTTTTTTTTTTTTTTTTTTTTTTTTTTTTTTTTTTTTTTTTTTTTTTTTTTTTATTAATAGACCTTTATTAATCAAAAAAATTTACAAGAAATATACTAAGAAAAAGTAACTGGCCCGTTCCTTAAAAGCCTATATACTAGGCTTGTGTGAAGGAACGGAATTGTCATCCAAATGAACTCAGACTAGAAAAAACAAAACAAAAGGACCGAACAACAAAAAGTTTTCTCTTTTTAGGAACTTAGGACAAGAAGAAGAGTATATACATGGTTCTTAAAACTTGACAAAGATGAAAATTCATTTAAACTCAGCTTATTAGTGTAAAAAAATTTTGAAGCAACATAAAAAGCAGATCTACGACTAGAATACCCCCTGTGGCGTCATTTTTTCGTTTTCATTATTTTTGGTCATGTGAATAAATGAACAGTCTTTGGAGAAAATCGAAATAAAAACATTTGTACAGTTCTTGATGGATCCATTTCATCAACGGAACATCGAAACCCGTTATTTTGGTGACCCCGACACGAAGAAATCCGTGACATCAACCCTTGGACGCTATTTACCACGATGGCCAACACCGACGACGTCGCCGAACAGTTCGCTCAACTACGACAGCAAATGCAGCAGGTGTACCAGTCGCTTCTTGCAGACATACCTCCCGTCGAGGACCAGGCTGCACTCCACAAAAACCAAGTCCCCGCTTTTGTCGCTCGCGTCACTCCAAAACTACCTCATTTTTGGAGAGATTTTACTGAGTTATTTGGGAAGTCAGTAAGTCAACACGAGAGTGAAAGAGAAATAATATTTATTTTACATAAAGAAACTATTTTATTAACGCGAGCAAGCCGACAACGAGGAATGAATAACCATAATTGTTATCTTCTATATATGTACCCCTTGGACAGTGGCGAGGCGTCCGGTCATCGATAGATTCGCCGATGACTAGATTTTTTTTCGGAAATGAAGGAATATTTGTTGGAAATATTTTTCTTAGAAAAGTCCCTTATTGGAGAAAAAAAAATTATTTAAACAACGATAATTTCACTCAACTGAGTTCATAGTAGAGTCAGGAGGTCTGTTTTTCATCAACTGGGAGAATACTAGAGCGATCTATTGGGTCTTAATAGCGTAACAGATCCGCTAACTTTGGAGAATCCAATCTTCCTCCCTCCCATTCCCGTCCACTCGTTCATGTCTTCGTCAAGCTCAGTTTCCTTCTCTTTCTCGCACGTTAGAAAAACAGCTCTACTCATCGCTTCTTCGGTCGAATCCGGTTCCTGTCGGCTGATTGTGCGAACGGTCGTAGTCGGCAACGGCTCCTTTTCAAATATTTTCCTGGCGTTTATTTCATTTTTCAGCGTTTAAATTTTTTTTCTCTTGAATTTGGTGCAGGTTCTCCAGTTTTTAAAATGGTATTTTACGTAAGATCGTTATTCGTTCCATTTGTAGAGACGAAGCTCCGTATTTTTCAAAGGATCTCTTGTGTGCTGAAAAATGTGAATAATTCCGACGGGAGCATTTCAGGAAAAGTGAATTTTTTTTAGAGACAATTAACTGAAACCCCTTAATAATTCGATTGAACAAATAAAATTGTATAATTCGAACGATGTATGCAACAATGGATGAAAATTAGGCACAATAGAATTGTAGAAATGTATCATACTTATATGTATAGCAAATCGAGCAGGCCAGAATGCTTGTTAGAGGTTTTGGATCGTAAAAAATATGCATTATGAGCAAAAGGTCATATTTATTTTATGAATCATATTTGCCCTCATAACTGAAAAGGGTGTGAGAAGGGGGGGGGTACACACTACACACGTGGAGATGACCGGCCAAAAAGTCCACGCGCCGCCACTGCCCTTGGACCGTGTGGCGCTGTGTCTAGAGAAAACGCCGCCTGCTGCTTCACTCCCCCTCAATGGCGTCGCAAAAGCGTACCGTAGGGCGCACGATCCGACCAGAGCGAGTTTTTCCGAGTGATCGTGACGGAGAGACGGAAGGTTGAGGGGTGACGCCATTAGAACCAGGAAGCGGCGAGCTGATAGCTGGTAGATTTCCCGTAGCGGCGGTAGTCGGAGACGTCGAGATAGGGTCGTGAAGAATGAAAGCTGGTTTCAATCGATCCGTAGACACTACTGCTTGTCTATCCTGCAGCTGGCCACAAATTAGCGTATGAACTAACATCATTTTTTTTTTTTTTTTCACTTTTACCCATGGATTAGCGCTTTTTCCTAGTTTGAGGCCCGAAATTGCCTTCATACGCCATGGATCTATGTTTTCCTACATTTTACCCACAAATCAGTGTTCTACTAAATTTTAGTCATGAATTAGCGTATTTCTAAATTTAGGCGTGAATTAGGCGATTTTTTTCATTTTTGTCGGCGAATTAACGTTTTTTGTGTAGGCATTTTATCTTAGTTTTTCCCAATTTCACCCGTGAGTTAGCGATTTTCTGCCGCGACATTATAAACGATTCATTTCATTTGGATTCTGGATCATCCCCATTTTAGCTGCTAATTAGAGCTTCTTCAATTTTTTATTAGAATTAGCGATTTTAGTTCAATTTTAGCAGTTTTTAATTAGCGATTTTCTCAATTAACGCTGTGGGTTAGCGTTTTTCTCAATTTTAGCTGCTAATTAGCAATTCTTTTAAATTTCAGTTGTGAATTAGCGTTTTTCGCTAATTGAGCTGCAAAATAGTGGTTTTTCTCTTTTGTATCAACAATTTCAACTTCGAATTTGCTATTTTATTCTCCATTTTACCATTAAAATTGTAATTGCCCATGTTGTGGAGTTATTCAGACGTCCAGGTGGTATAATGTTGTTGTCTCTCCTCAATAATTGTTTTTATTTAATAAATTAATTAGACTGATATTATCCGGACGACGATGGAAGGGCATAGCCCAACACGATTCGAGTTTCGAGAAAAAATGGCTCCCCGGCGGGATTTGAACCCGCAACCTCTGGATTACCAGTCCAGCACGCTGCCATTTGCGCCACGGAGACGCCTATGGGAGTCGTACTCCGAGGGATAAGCTAAGCCGAACCCCACCCAGGTCCATTGTTTCTCGAAACTCTCTCTGGGTGGGGTTCGGCTTAGCTTATCCCTCGGAGTACGACTCCCATAGGCGTCTCCGTGGCGCAAATGGCAGCGTGCTGGACTGGTAATCCAGAGGTTGCGGGTTCAAATCCCGCCGGGGAGCCATTTTTTCTCGAAACTCGAATCGTGTTGGGCTATGCCCTTCCATCGTCGTCCGGATAATATCAGTCTAATTAATTTATTAATTAAAATACCGGTGACAGATTTATTCATTATATCCATCTAATTGTTTTTATTTCTTTCTTGGTCTAATCGATTTTTAGCCTGTCTAGGCCATCATCATGTGTGTCTTCCACACTCGTTGACTTCCTCTACAACGTAGAGGGTCGAGGGTAGAGAGGGTAGAGGAAGTCAACGAGTGTGGAAGACACACAACAACATAATGGTCCTGATGATGGTCTAGACAGGCTGAAAATCGATTAGACCAAGAAAGAAATAAATACAATTATTGTGGAGAGACAACAACATATTCCACCTTGACGTCTCCATTTTACCCCAAAAATTAGTTTTTTCCCACGATTTTACCTTTTTGTTCGCCTTTCTGCGCTTGCAAAAAGCGGGACACATCTCAGTTTTACCAAAGAACAGAAAATTGGCGTTTTTTTCCCTTAATTTTAGCCATAAAGTGGCATCTTGGCCATTTTGCGACTAAAGCTTCCTTATAGCTTTAAAGTATTTTAACAAAAAGCGCTAATTAGAGGGAAACGACAATTTTCGGCTTTTGACGGCAAGTTGCTGCCTCAAAATGAGAAAACGGGATAATTCGTTGCTTTAAGCGTAAAAAATCGCTAATTTGCAGCCGAAAATAAGAAAAAGTGCTAATTCATGGAAGAAATTGGCTCGTTATCTCCTAGAAACAGGAAAAATACTAATTCATTGCAAAAATTCAGAAAAGTCGCGAATTCGCGGTAAAATTGAAATAAATCGCTAATTCACGGATAAAATGGTGAAAAATCGCTAATTCATCGATAAAAGTGAAAACAAGCGTTGAAGTGAAGAAAAAACGCTAATTCGTGGCCAAATTAAGAAATGCCTTTAAGTAACGCAACGGTTTGTCGTTATAATTAACGAATTGGAATTTGTGAGAGCCATGAGGAGACGATGACAGGAGTGGATCAAGATCTGAACCCTATGAGGGGGAGGGGGATGCTGATGTTTTTACTACCGGTAACTCTAAAACAAGCGAACAAGCACACTGCCTATACATATATGGGCCGAATTTCTGAAGGATGACTGAGGGAGTGGGATGCGGGCAAAATTGTCCCATCCCCATCCCACCGCTAACGTAGAAGCACCCAGCGCTTTTCAAAGCGACCAATAATGTGTGTTTAGCGTATTTGCGTTTGTTTTTTGACAATTTTGTAGACTCCCCTCTCCCTTCTTCATCATTGACTTTGGTTTGGTCGTACATATGTATATAAAGGCGTTCACCGTATTAGACCAGAATATTCTCTTTATATGTATAGAAGAAAGAGAAGAGTGAGTGTGACGGATAATTTACAAAAATGCTTTCAATTATTTATATTTATTTTTAAAGCTATCTTTTTATTAGACGAGGGGAAAAAAAACTCGCTTTATCTTTCCTTAACCACATCAATTTTTAAGAAACGTCCCCATATCGGTCCCATCCTTTCACTCTGGCACTCATTCCTCGCCACCGGGCACTCAATCCACAACAATATCATCTATCACCGTCTCGAGCCATTTGAAATAGGGAAAGAAAATCCTTTTATGTGTCCTTTTATTCATTATCACAATGTATAATGTATTAAAGTGGACGTGGCTAACTTTTGATAAGACATTATAGGCCTTCGGTCCTCCTTATACACTGTGCCATACATTTAAATTCTGAAAGGTAGCGCGTTAGCGTGAAAAGAACGTCGTGAGGGCAGCATTAACGCGCTCAATAGTATTCTTCGTATTTATTTATTGTGTCTAGGGCACCCCACCAAAACCGTGTGGTCTGGGGAGGGGGGGGGGGTGAAATTAAAAACGATCAACAAAATGAGGTTCTTAAAATTTTTTCATCTTTTAATACGCTCCTTTTTTGTATCAATCTTTATTCTTTGTCTTTCCTGGTTCTCTCTCTCTGTAACTCTGAATTTGATGCCCCTCCACCCTGCCCTTCATACTTCACTCCAAACGACCAACTCCTCTGCCTCATCCACCCCCCCCCCCACCAACCTATTTTTCGTGAGCACACACCGTTTCCCCCCGTTAAATTATTCTTCCAAGAGGTGGACTTAACTGAGTTGGAAATGAAACATCCGTTTTCCCCGGGTAAACTGGAATTAGTTTCATGATGTATTCACAAGTCTTTCCTCTCTTCGCGCCCCTTTTCCACGCTTAAAAACCCCTCAAAGCTGCTAGGTGAGGGGTGGAGGAGGAGGAGAAGGAGGACTCATGTCAGTCCTTTCAACCTCCCCACCACCCCTCCGATGTTCCCGGTAGATCTCTCATTCTCTCTTCTTTTTTTTTTTTTTTTTTTTAGTCCAGGGCTTTAACCGCTCTCGGAAGCTTTAGAAAAGTGAAGAAGATTTATTATTCAAAGGGCGTTCAAAAGGTGAGAGAGGAGAAAAAGGGTTATAGGGGTGACCTGTGACGGTGGTGGTGGTGGTTGGCGAGGGAGGTAGAGTTTTAAATTGCATCGCGTTGAATATTCAAAGCCTCCTCCTCCTCTCACTCTACAAGCCACTGCTATGGTCCTCTTTTTCTTAATTTCATACGATTCTGTATAACAAGGAAACGCGAAAGGACCCGCAATTATTGTCCACTTGAATGAGTCGTTGAGAGCGGGGGAGAAGACCTTTAACTGATCAAAACAAAAAGTAATAAATCTGGAAAGAACTATTTCGTACCTATTTAAAAAAAAATAAATTATTTATTTAATAGTACGCATTTACCGACTGGAAATTAGTTACAAAATAACCTCCCGAAAGGGCCGGGTAATTGTAGTTGCGAGTTCAAATTATCCTTTTCAGTTTTTTGAAATGCCACCTCTTGTAACAAAAATAAATAACTTAAAGTATTTTTCGAACAAAAAAAAAACTCAATTTTCTACGTGGAAATGCACGCTCGTCTTTCTTGGAATGATTTAAAAATGAGTAAAACACAATGAGGGAGAAAGAATAAAAGACGGTGTCGTATGGATGGGGTGGCCATGGAAGAGTGTGGTGGAGGGGGGGGGGTGCTCGGTCGCTTTATTTTTGTTCTGAAAGAGGACAATTTCGTTGTAATTTTTATGAGGGAAGCTATTTCTGCTGAATCGTTAGTGAGGGAAAATTTTCATATTTTAAGGATTTCGAAACATAGTGTTGAGTAAAAGCTTTGAAACTGTACGAAATGTGTTAGTGGTAATTGTGGAAAGGGCGAGGGGGAATTTAATGAGAAAATGTCCTTTTAATTACAGCACAAAAATTATAAAGGTATTTTAGTTAGTTATCGTTCTCTTGTCCCTATTGAATAAAAGTGAAAGAGCATAAAGAGTCTTCAGCAGGGAAGAACATAGTCGATTTTTGTTGTGTTTCCAGTCCGGCCCAGGAGGACCAAACCAGCGCTGCCTATAACGTTCTTTTCAGTTCCATTTCATTTCGTGTAGTTCGCGCCAGATGTCTCACTATATTGCCTGTCACGAGTCTACAATACCACCGACCACGTTGTTTACTGACGAACGCGAACGCCAGATTGTATCCAAGGGTCAAACGCGTTTATTATAATCCGAACGGTGGCTATAGCTGTCGCTAAAGTTCTGAAACTGAACGAAATCCGGTCATAATGATTTTATTCGATTCAAATAAACTGTTATACCTAATATTCCTAGCAAAACATAAAACAACAACTAATGTTTCCCATACAGACTGTAACTCTTGTAAAATTCACCTTCAAAACTGGCAGTTTTCAGCCTCTACCAGGCAATTTCAGCGAGCCCAACGATTGTGTATTTGTATTCGTATCCTGAACCACGGATGTAGTAAAAACGATTCCTCCCTTCGTATTAAGTGTTGGACCCCTACAATTTGCGTAAAATAGTGTATTGGTACAACTGAGCAGTTATCCGGCGAGCAGATGTCCATCCAGGGATCGTAATAGAAATAAAAATTACAACAAAATTACTCGTTCAGGAGTTACTCTCAACTTAGTTTGCACAATTTTGAGACACAGATACACTGAGAAAAATGGTCTGTTAATGATAATGAGGTATGTTAAAGCAGTTCTCGGTTGGTTTTACCGAAACGTTCTGCACTATTTGCATGGTCCTTCTTGGTTAATGCACTTTCTATATGGGAACAGCATAGAAATCGCCTACTTAACTATACTGAATCGTGAACTCTCGGTCAAAAATGCGTTTTACAGAGATTAGTGACTCTGTTAATAAAGTTTTTCTGTCTTTAACCGATATTCGCAGCGGTACTATGTGAAAACAACTGTACTCTGGTTTCAAAAGTATGCTAATCAACGGACCTACTCTGTTAACTACAAAAAACAGTCCGGCAGCTGGCGGAGTGTATTGTAGAACTTTTGCTCGATTATTTCAGTTTCTCGAAAGTAGGGCCCTCATTGTCATTCAATCATGCGACTCTTTTGCCAAAATAATATTTTTCTAAGGCAAACTTAAGAAGTGGTAGTTCACATTATTTCAAAATTTGTCGTTCACTCAGTTGCTTGGGTTGTGATCTCTTTTTCTTCCCTCTTCCTCTTTTCCTTCAAAGGAAACTTTGTCACGCAGTTGCATCGGGGGACCGTGCACTTCCGTAAGGATGTTTTCATAATTCGACAAGTTCATAAATTGTCTACATAATAAAAAGCAATATCTTGACAAATCGGCACGAGGCAGACTATAAATTTGTCTACGTTGAATCAACACTTTTCACTACAGACCAACTCTGTTAAACAACCTTACTAACTCTGTTGAATCGGCAGAGCAAAATATTTAACTGAGCCCAACTCGGTTAAATGTCCCTCTTCTCTGTAATAGCTTGTCATTTCTCGGTGGATTATCTGTTGAAAACAAAATATAGTGGGGAGGAAAGGGCCCAGCGTGCCAAAGGTCGCGTTCTTTATTAGTGTTGTGTTGGATGAAGTGAAGCGTGCTCGTCGTTTAGTATCGTGAGTTTAATAAATATAATAGATTATTATTGCGATTATTTATCAGTTTTTTTTTGTGGATTTCAAAAAACGATCATCTTCTCAAAGGTATGTGGTTCAAAAGTTTTTTTGTTTTTTTTTACTTTTTATTAACGTGATTTATAAATTCATTTTGGCATGCAGCTACTTCCGTTTGTGATTTTGTTGTCCTGTCAGTTATTATCTTAAATATTTCTCCTATAGAAAAACCTTTTCATGGTGCTGAATTATTTGCCTTTAATCTAGTAAATTCTATCATCATCAAAGTGACCAATGATCAGTGGCGTGCCCATGGGGGGGGGGGGGTTTGGGGGTCAGAACCCCCCCCCCCCAGAGTACTTCAGCCCACCAAAATAAATAGAAATAAAAAAGAAATAGAAATACAAAATAAATAAATAAAATGAAATGAATAAGTAAAAAAGTAAAAAAACAAACAAACAAAAGAAACAACAAAAACGTGATTTGTATGACCCTAAAAGTTCTTTTTTTAGCAATTTAGTACCCTAAGTAACTATCCACGGCATAATATGGTATTTATTCCACTGTCTTGGCGTGGATTCAGGATTTGTTCAAGAGAGAGGGGCTTGAGAAATTCTACTAAAGATGACTTGGCAGCCATTTGCTGCCTAAAATTAGCTAAATTAGCTATTCCCACCATACAGAATCCTAGACTGACTATACTCGCGCCCCAAAATGGCAAAACTAAGTATTTGAGCCATAAAAATAGCCAAACTGACTTCACGCGCCCTGAAAATAGCTAAAACTGATTCCGCCTTGAAAAAAGCTAAACTGATTATACATAAGTGCGCTAAAAATATCCAAGCTGGTGATTCCCGCTCTAAAATTGTCCAAGCTGACTTTTTTTAAGAGTCATAAAACTGGATCAACTGGCAATTTGTGCACTGATAATGCCTGAACAGATGATTCCTGCTCTAAAAATGGCTAAACAACCACCCGCGCGCCAAAATTGGCCAAACTGACGGTTTTCGCGCCTTGACTTGACGTACTATTCACGCCCTATATAAATGGCCAAACTGACTCTACGCGCCCTAAAAATGGCCAGACTGGGCAATCAAGCCACAAAATCGGCAACACCATTCCATGTGCCCCAGACAAGGGCACATAGAGTCAGTTTAACAATAAACTGACGATTCGCGCCTTAAAAAGGCCTAAACAGATTATTCCTGACCTGAGAATGGCAAAAACGACAATTCCCGCGTCAAAAATAGCCAAACTGAGCCTTCACAATGTCTAAATTTAACATTCGTGCCCTAAAAAAAAAAATAATAATAAAAAAAATAAAACTGGCTATTCACTCCCTAAAAATGGCATACTCGTACTCAGATACGGATCTAGGATTTGCTCAAGCGAGGGGCTTGGGCTTGGGAGATTGTGTGCTTCGCTAGACTGACTAAAAATGGCTTGACAGGGCAGTAATTCACTACCTAACAACTGCTAAACTGACTATAATCGCGCCTGCAAATGGCAAAACTGACGATTCTTGCATTTAAAATGTATATTTGCGCCCTAAAAATTGGCATTTACCACTCTATAAAACCGCCAAAATGACTTCACACGCCCCAAAAATAGCCAAATTGGCGATTCTCGCTCTAAAATGGTCAATATGACTCTAGGCGGCCTGGAAATGCCTTAACAGATTATATTCCTGTCCTGAAAGCTGCAAAATAGACCATTAGCGCGCCAAGAATGGTCAAAATAACGATTCGTGCGTAATTGGCTAGAAGTGACTAATTGAACCCGCCTATATGCTGTTATGTTTGGGCAAAGTATAACTGACGATTCGCGCCCTGAAAATGGCAAAATCAACCAGTCGCACGCCAAAAATGCCCTAACTGACCATTATCGCCTTGGTTTGACGCCCTATATAAATGTCATGCTTCAAGACTACACGCCCTAAAATTGGCCAAACTGACTATGCAAGCCATGAAATCGGCAAAACTGACTCTATGCGCCCTAAAAATAGCTTAACTGACGATTCGCGCCTTGAAAATGCCTAAACCCAGACGATTCCTGTCCTTAAATTGGCCAAACTGACCATTAGCGCTTTGAAAAATAGAAATTTCTCGCTCTAAAAACAGCAAAACTGACCATTTCGACTAGTAAAACTGATGATTCGAGCACTTAAAATATCGCACTGACTCTTCATGCCTTAGAAATGACCATTCTGACATTTTGCGCCGTAAAAATGGCCAAACTGGCTATTCACGTCCTAAAATTAGTAATACCAACTCTACATATAGCGGCCCGCGAGATTCGTGCTTTGAAAGGTCCGAAACGGATGATTCATGTCCTGAAAATGCAAAATCGACCATTATCCAGCATAAAAAATGGCCAAACTGAACCTCATGCCCTGAAAATGTCTAAACTGACGATTCGTTCCCTAAAAATAGCAAAACTGACTATTTAAGTCTTAAAAATGGCATACTCGTACCAGAAATTCACGGTCCAAAGATTAGCTAATCAGATCTTTTGCGCCCTACAGAGGCTACTGCGCGTCTTCAAAGTGGCTATCGGCACCAGCAAAAAAAAACTGATCTTCCGCGGCTTGAAAACGGTGAAACTGCGGACAATTCGTGCCTTAGAAATACCGGAACCGATCATTCGCGCCTTGTATAGATGGCTTAAATGACGATTTGTGCCATGCTGCACCGAAAAAATTGCCAAACTGGCTATTCGCATGTTGGCTATGTCTGATTGAAATACCGAGTCGGCGTAAGCTTTTGGGAAGGTTGAATAATCCCGGAGATTAAGTATTCGTTTTTGGAGTTTCATAGAGTCGAAGCTTATACTGGAGAAAGGATGTTTATCCGAGGTGTGTATGCTACGGATATCTTGAACTGTTCTCAGGTACGCATCAATCAAAGGAGGAGATTTCAATTTTTGCCAAAAACGCTTAGTCAGAACTTTGATATTTACTGAGTGTATTTTCCTGTAAAGAGAGCTACAATGAGAATAAAGATTTATTACATGGTTCGTGGCTAACCTTTCCCGGCGAATATTTAAGGGTGGTTCACATGCTTCCACCTGCATGGCATTTATTGGTGTGGATGGAAGACAGCCTAAGCATCGTCTGATACACTTGTTTTGGAAAATGTCAAGCCTCCGGAGGTGGCAGTTACTCGCAGCGCCATAGAAGATGCTTCCAAAATCCAAGTTGTTGCGTATGCAAGCTCGATAAAAAAGCAAAGCAGTGGACGGGTCAGCGCCCCACTTATTGGCAGCAAAGCATCTCAGAATATTGAATAACCGTTCCCCTTTAATAAGTAGGGAATCAATGTGTGATCTCCATAGTAGTTTTCGATCCAGGACGATGCCCAGGAATTTCACTGTGTGTGAAACGCTCAACGCCATACCCCCAAAATTAATTTCACTTCCAATAGGCAGGATTTTTTGTTTTGAGAAAGGGCAGACTACTGATTTCACTGGAGAAATCGTCTGATCGTTACTGGCAGCCCAATCCATAAATAAGTGAACACCATTATTTAGAACCTCAATACACGACTCAATCGACTTCTGAGATGTGTAAATGCATACGTCATCCGCGAATTGCGTCACGCTAACCTGGGGAGGCAACCCCTGTTGTAGGTCGTAAGCGTAAACGCAATGTAAAAGAGGGCTTAGTATACCTCCTTGAGGCAGACCTCGATAAGTCCAGAATGGGCCAAAAATGGAGTCCCCAATCTGTAAATAGTTCACTCGTGAAATTAAAGTCTTATAGATATTTTGAATGAGAGTTGATGGAATTCCTATATTTATCATTTTTTGGACCAAAACATTGACGTCGACGCTGTCATATGCTCCAGAAATATCAAAGAATACCGCGAGCAAAGGTTTATGGTCTGAGAATGCGTTGTATATATCAAAAATTAGCTTGGTTTGGGCGTGATGGACTGACTTACTTTTCCGAAATCCGAATTGAGATTCTGGCAGCTTACCATTGCTTTCCAGCCACCACTGCAGCCTGTTCTTAATCATTCGTTCATAGGTTTTAACCCTTAGACCGGAATATCGGTCAAAATGACCGTTCGATTTTCATTCTGTATCCGTGATGGGGCTTCTGACGCTATGATTGGTGAAAGGGCTCACGACATCTTCAACATGTTCCTTGGGAGTGCCACGGTAGCATCGGAAAAGCTCTCCCGCTTCTTGTTCATCGGTAATCTAATTTTTACTGTGCCACTGGCAGTCAAAATAAGCAGTGAAGAGACTGAGAATGAAGAGACTGATGGAAAGACTTGCGACATTTTTTATTTTGCTTGTCGCTTATGTGATTAAAATATTAACGAAAATCGCAAGTTTTCCATCTGCTCTTACTACGAAATATTACAGCGGGTTAAGCTCCTTTCAAATAACAAAAAATTAGCAGTTTTTGAGCGATGTGGTCAAATTGACCGATGTTCAGAGTAAAAGAAGGTTTCGAGGTGTTCCGGTCTAAGGGTTAAGTACACATGATGTTAGGGCAATGGGTCGGTAAGATGTGGCGTGGCCTGGATCTTTATTAGGTTTTAATATTAGAATAATACGACTCTTTTTCCACGAGTGAGGGAAGTCTAGTTTTTTAGTCCAAATTCTGTTGAATATATTTAAGAGGGTCAATTTAGAAGAAGAAGGTAGGTTATCGAGCATGGAGTAATGGACTTGATCCATTCCTGGCGCAGAGTTATTCGCCGTTTTCAGAGCATTGCTCAATTCCCTAATTGAAAAAAGTTCTGTGATAGGAGAATTATACGCTGGCGCTTCAAAATGACTATTTGGAACTGGACCTTGAGGGAATAAATTATTGATAAAATCATCTGTCCCTTCTCCTCGAAGGACGTGGGGATTAGGATTAGACCACATATTCTTAAAACGTTTCAGCATTGACCATATTTCTTTTACAGGTGTTTGACTATTTAAAGAAGAGCAATACGTTCTCCAGGAGGAACGTTTTGCTTGCAATATTGCTTTTTGTACCTCCGCTGTCTTGTGTTTGTATAAAACGAAATTTGGTAAGGATGGTGAGTGTTTGTATGTGGCGAGGGCCGCTTTCTTTTCTCGTACTGCTTTGTCACACTCCGACGTCCACCAATGTTTAGTTAGCTTTTTCGAATTCGCAGCTTAGCTTCACAGGCATTATTCAAACATTTTTCAAAAATTTCGTACGTTACCGTATTAGAGTCCATTTCAGAAGTATACTTATCCATGAGTTGTGAGAAAAGAGGCCAATTAGCCTTTTTAACATTCCTTCCAACTTGGGACTTGGACCTTTTAAAGTTTTTAGGATACCCATACCATAGATCTAGAATTGGTAAGAAGGAACTAACTATCATCTTAGTCCAACGCAATAAAAACCAAGCATGAATATTTTTCATTTTTTTAAGGTGGACTCTGACTTTAGGAGGCTTGCGCCAGAAGCCCCAGACTTCGCGTTGATGCAAGGACTCTTGTAGTACGGTGATCGGATCGTGGCAGAAGCTCGAAAACGTCTCGTATTGAGCAGGCCCGAGCACCGCGAAAGCTTCACTGAAATTCAACCTCTTGCCAACGACGGTAAGAAGATAACTTATCATTACTTCGTAACATTTATCAGAGTCATTTTGTCGAACGGGAAGTCAAAACTCATTAATTCAGCTTGCGAGCACTTGAATTTCCTTTTCTAAAAACTGTCACACCTGCTGCATCAGTTAACTCATATATTATACAACAATATTAAATTCAATAGCTTGAATATTGCGCTATAAAAAAAAAAAAATTAAAATGGTAGGAGAAAGTCTCTGTAGAATACAACATTATTCTCTGTTACCTCGAAATTCAATTTTACCGAGATGAGTACTTACAGAGTTTGACATGCTTTAACCTAGATGTGCCATATCGGTTAAATGTACCGACCTCGTCCCGGGTGCTACCGTTTAACAGAGAATTCTCGGTTGAATTTAACAGAGAAAGTGCCCATTTTTTTTCTCAGTGTACTTATTCCAAAGAGATAAAACCCGCGAACATAGTTAAAAAAAAAAAAAAAAAAAAAAAAGAACCCCACGAAATTGGATTTTCGAATATATAATGAATATCTGCGAAATTGGCTTTGAGTGCGCCACATCCACAAAATGGTGCGGTCTTGAAAGAGCAGGCATGCTCTTTGCGTGGAATTGGCGTATTTGAGCCAAACACTCGAAATTTTCATTTGAAATATAGCCAGCTAGTTGAAATTGGGTTGCTAAAAAGACCCGAGGCGGAGAAATTATATATGTTTGAAAAAGAAAAATTTTATCTGTCAAATTGTCGTTTTAAGCAGGGGCGTGTCAAACTCAAATTCTCTTTTTTTGTGTGCGTGTCTCCCGCAGAGCTGTCTTTTTTGTCTCGTTTAACTCTCTCTTGTAAGTTGTAATTAATAAAATTTTCAGATTCTATTTGAATTTTGCAGACGTATACGAGTACACGAGTGTGTATGGAGTGAACGGAATTTTGCGGTGTGCAGTGCAAGGGTCACCACTGAGCAAGCGCAGTGACGGCCTCAACATTATTATATTTGGTGACTCCCGGGCAAATCTTTCACCAACAGCGCCACCGTGAAAATCATTGTTCAGAATTAGCCGCGATTTGGCGTTTTCTCCATATTTTAACCGCGAATTAGCGCTTCTTGTCGATAATTTGAGCGGTGACGTAGCTATTTTAATCTATTTTAGCCACGAATTTGCGATTTTTCTTCATTATTCTAGACGCGAGCTGGCGATTTTTCTCAATTTTTGCCGTAAATTATATAGCCCATTTCCTAATTTTGCGACGCAGTTGCCTGGGGAAACCGCGGCTTCCCATTTTCTCAATTTTATGTGAAATAGCAAATTTTCTCAAATCATCCTCCCCCCATTCGCAATTTTTCTTGATTTTAGCCGCAAAGTAGCGTTTTTCTTAATTTTGTTCGCGGTTTTTCTACATTTCAACCACGAATTTAGGGTTTCCCCCAATTTTTTAACTTAATTTGCCGCGGTTTAGAGATTTTTTTACATTTCTGGCATGAATAAGTTACCCACAGAAGTCGCAAATTCCCTCTTTCACCATTTAAGCCACGAATAAGCGTTTTTTCTTCATTTCAGCGCTTTTTCTCGTTGTCATCAGTGTATACCGCCGTAAGTCCGAGTTCAGGGTGTCGACGCGTGGGCTCAAACCGGAACGAAGAGGTTCTTTTACCCTGACGTACAATGATACATCTACATGAGATGTGAGATACAATGCTATTTATTCGCTGTCTGACTCACCTTTCCCCAGGCCTGACGGCTTGCGGTAGTGTGTACACGAGAGCTGGCGCGAGGGCCCGTCACGAGGCTTCGTCCCTCGCCACCTCCCGCCCGCACGGATGTGCGTCCCGCTGTCCCCGACTCTGTGAACTATGGAATTCCTTGGGTTTTGTACTAAAAACCGTCGGGGACATGTTTGTAGAACCATACGTATTGTGGATATAACTAGCAGTTTCCTCCAAGGACTTGTTGACGCTATCGGGCCATTCTCCCCCGTTCGTCACTATGAGCTCGACGGGTTCACTCACCGAGCAGCGAATAATTCCCCGGATCGAGCTCAGCTTTTCGAGGATCTAGGTGGATCCGGAGGCGCAGAAGTGCTTGTGGGACACCTTATGCAAGGAGCTGGGGGACTTTCCGGCACAGAAGTCACCACTGTCGAGAGTTAGGTGTATCAGTCTGAATTGTAGGGTAAGGAGAGGCAGGGATGAGGTGTTCACGTGTCCGTCTGTAGATGGAACCATTAGCTCGTACATCGTACGACCGAGGTTCTAATCGTCTTGTCATAACCTCTCCGCGTACTCCTTCCGATCTGTTAACCAGACTCTTTGACATGGTGGTAATTCTGCTAAAGGAGTCACTCGGTGACGATTATTAAATTGTGTTTCCTGTTTGGCTTTCTTTTGCTGAAAGAAGTTTGTCGGAGGTTGGACGCGTTCATTCAGCTGGGAGGGCAGTGTCGGTACCAAAATCTTTAGCTTTCTTCCGAACATTAGTTCTGATGGAGAGAATCCGTGATCTAAAGGTGTGTTTCGGTACTCGAGTTGAGGCTTGGACAGATCTGGATGTTTGGATAAAATCGCTTTGGCAATCTTTACCCCTTCTTCCGCTGCTCCATTTGATCGAGGGAAACCTGGTGATGTGACGGAAATCGTATTCGAAGGCAAATTTAGAGAACCCTTGTCGGAATTGAGGTCCATTATCAGAGCGAACGATGTCGGATATTCAAAATCTCGCGAACATTTCTTTGCACTTTTGTATAATTGAGTTTTCCGAAATTCCGAGTTCCGAATGAAAAGGTTGTGTCGGATTCCTTCGATTTTCCAATCAAGGGGGACAGGCGCGAACGAGATCATCCATATCTGTTGACAGTCCATACCACCAAACAGATTACTGGGCCCTTTGGCGACATCTTGTAATTCCTAAGTGGGCACCATGAGCGCGTCCAAAACCAGCTTCTGAAGGGATTTGGGGATGACAAGTCGTAAAGATTTCGTGAGGAAATTATCACAAACGGCAAAATCAAATCGATATTGATAGTAAGGTAGTAACTCAACCGGTAGCTCGTTCCGGGGGGGGGGGGGGGGCAACCATTTGTGCAGTAAAAGACGAGCTTTTCGCATACTGGGTCTTTAAGAGTGGCTTCCACGTAAACGGGATGTCTTTTTGTAGAAGGGTAGTGAGAGGCTCTATAATGTTTGCTCGATCAAGAATGAACCTGGCGACGAAATTGATGATGCCCAGGAACTGCTGTACTTCCGTTTTAGAAGTTGGAACGGGTAAATACGAAATTTCCTTTATGCGTTCTGTATCAATCGAAACCCCTTTGTTGGTGATTACATGCCCTAAATTATTCACTTCTGTTGTCAGAAAAGAACACTTGTGAAAATTCAGAGTGACTCCTTCAGTGTTGAGACGGTCTAACACCGGCATACAAACGGCGGTCGTGCTCTTCGCGAGAAGAACCAAAAACGAGGATGTCATCGATGTGAAAAACGACACCTTCGATGTCATCAATCAACCGAGCCACTTCGAAGGAGAAAAGTTCCGGGACACAGGAAATTCCGGAATGAATTCGTTTATGGTAAAATCTACCAAACGCAGTAATAAACGTAGTAAGGCGTTGCACGTCCTCTGAGAGTTTAACCTGGTGAAAACCACACCGGAGGTCCAATTTCAAAAAAGAGTTTTGTGTTAGCGAGACGAGCAAGACTGGTTTCCACGCTACAAATTGGGAAAACAAGTTTCAAAATGTATCGATTCAGTTTTGTAAAGTCGCAGCACAAGCGAATACCATCATTTTTTTTTTTTAACAACGACAATAGGTTGTTGAGAGAAAAAATTGCTCCCATGGCGGGATTCGAACCCACGACCTCCTAGTTTCGCGCCAGGCGCTCTGCCACTGAGCTAGCCTGAGAGGCTTACGCTAAGAGCCTCGGAACTCAAAACAAGTAAAAAATGGTAAGTATTTAGCTTCAATAAAGTTTAATTCTTTATTTTCAGCCTCCCCACTCCCTCGAATTCACTGCAAGGTGACTAGGGTGGTGCGGTGAGGGGGGATTAATCCCTTGAAAAGTCCTAAGACAAGGGTCGTCTAATTAGCAATTAATTAATTGCTGGGACACATAAAGAAAAAAGAAGAATTGGGTATTTATACATGACCTTTGATTGACCTGCAAGTGGAGTATCCTACTCTCCGGTGACTTTGTCAGGGAATGATTGAATTCATTCATCCTTTAAATTGTTCGACGTTGTGTTTACAACATCTGGCGACCGTGACAGGACTTAGAAGAAAAGGATGAATGTTTTACTAAAAGCACGACGAGTGAGACGAAGAGCTTTCAAGAAGATTGGCGACGAGCTGGAACAGATCTTGATGACGGCAGAACACCGACGGAACGAATTGATAGCCGTGCAGAGGACATTCAATGAGAAATACGAAGAAATAAGAAAAAATATGATGCGGAGATTTTCGCAGAACTTCTGAAAATGGACGTGACCGAGGACGAGTTAGCTGCAGAGCAGGAATCTACGGACGAAATCGTGAGTAAATACAATCACATCTCTGTATTAGTAACGAATGCCCTCAAGGAAGACGATAAAAACTCAGAGGGTAGTTCCTCGAAGCAAAGTTTCAGCTTTAATCGTCGCAGGTTCAAATTACCGACACTTGAATTCTGCAAATTTAGTGGAGAGTTAAAAGAATGGGTAGCATTCTGGGCCCAGTTCAGAAAAATAGACGAGGACAGTTCGTTAGACGAAACGGACAAATACCAGTACCTAATGCAAGCAACATCAACGGGCTCTAGAGCAAGAAGAATTGTTGAGTCGTACCTCCCCCCCCCCCACAGGTGAGAACTATTCTAAAGCTCTCTCGGCACTGAAAGAGCGTTTCGGGCGAGAAGAAGTGCTCGTCAAACTTTATGTGAGAGAGTTAATTTTCCTGATTATATCTAACTCGCACCAGAGTTCAAAGACTAATTTATCTCAGCTGCATGATCAATTAGAAGGACACCTTCGCGCTTTAGAGACACTAAACATGTCGTCTGAGTGTTCAGCAATGCTGTACCCGAGAACAGCTGATTCGTGAATGGCAGAGAAGGCTAGCGACGACGACTTTCAATTATGAGACGGGTAACGATAAAACACCTGTCAGCAGCAAAGAGAAACTAATTAAACTGCGACATTTCATCAAAAGCGAAGTAGAAGGTGACAAAGAGAGTTTTATTGTCCACAGCTCAGAAAGTGTTTGACCCCATCGGGTTCACGAGCCTTGTGTCGCTCCTTCCGAAAGTTTTACTGCGAGAGGCGTGGAAGTTAAAGCTGAAATGGGACGAACCGTTGCCAGAGGATTTGGAAACTCGCTTTCGAAATTGGGCCAGTGAGTTATCTTCGGTCTTCGATATTAAGGTGCCAAGATGGGTGAAAGGAGGAGAGGGAAGAGTTACTCTGCACACTTTTGTAGATGCCTGCAAGAAGGGCTACGGCGCGGCGGTTTTCCTGCGAAGTGAAGCCTCGGAGGGGACGAACGTCTATCTTGTTGCAGCCAAATCAAGAGTCACTCCGTTAAAAGATATTACTATGCCCCGACAGGAGCTGATAGCGGCCACTATTGGTGCGAGGCTGTGGAACTCAATCAGGGAAGCGTTCGTTGACGAAATTGAGAGTCATTTTTGGACGGATTCAAGCGTGGTCTGGACTTGGATCAGGAACAAAGAACCTTGGTCTATATTTGTAAAAAATCGAGTTGGCGAGATCCGTCGCCTTACGGATGAAGGGAAGTGGCATCATGTGTCTGGCGACTCAGAACCCGGCCGATCTTTCCTCACGGGGGTGTGACACGCGCACTTTGGTGTTGTCGAAATGGTGGGATGGACCCTCCCTGGTTATATGAAACCCCGGAGAAATGGCCTGTCTCGAATCCCACAGCCAGCGAAATAGAAGAGGAAGTCGCAAACGGGAAAAGAAAAACGGTTATCGCGTCGTTGGTCGTTTGAACGGCTCCGAGCATTGACATTTGTTGGACTTACCGGTACTTTTCGAGTTATACCCGGATCGTGCTTGTCGCGGCGTGGTCGCGACGATTTGTGGAAAAATGTAAAAATCGGGACTCGAGGGGTGGTGAACTAACTGCAGAGGAATTTTCCGCTGCTGAGACGTGGTTACTTCGAGCCGTCCAAAATGAGTTTCTGGGAGACAGGAATAATTGTTTGAGCAATTTGAGTTTGTTTCAGGATGAGGATGGAACCTACCGAGTGCGAAAAAAAATAAGAAGAGACGATTCGATGGATTTTCGTTGTCCGATCGTA
This sequence comes from Corythucha ciliata, assembly GCA_038030265.1. Lineage (NCBI taxonomy): Eukaryota > Metazoa > Arthropoda > Insecta > Hemiptera > Tingidae > Corythucha > Corythucha ciliata. The sequence goes on from CM075939.1 coordinate 1,878,015, forward strand.
CTGCCTGGACGGCACCCGGTGGTTGTCGCACTGATACGCCAAGTCCACCTGGAAAATCAACACCTAGGCACACAGGGCCTTATGGTGGTATTAAGAGAAAGATTCTGGATTCATCGCGGACGTCGAGCAATCAGGTCGGTGGTTACAGCTTGTACGAGATGTCGTCGTTTTCAGAGCAAACATTTGAACGCGCCTACGGCAGACTTACCAATGGAAAGAGTCAGCGATGCGGAGCCGTTCGAAGTAGTCGGCATGGACTTTGCTGGTCCGGTCTATTTGCGAGGAGGCGGGAAGGTTTGGTTTTGTATTTTTACCTGTGCCGTCATTCGGGCCGTTCATCTCGAGTTGGTGAGTGGCCTTTCAACTAAAGAATTCCTTCTCGCTTTCAGACGATTTATTGCGAGGAGAGGTCGTCCGTGTGTCATCTATACAGATAACGGCACTAATTTTGTCGGAACGTCGAATGCCCTGGAAAAGGTGGACTGGGACCAAATTGAGCGATTCAGCGCCGACAAGAAAATGGATTGGCGATTCCTACCCCCTTCCGCTCCATAGTGGGGAGGGTGGTGGGAGCGGCTTATTGGACTGATCAAACATCTTCTACTGAAGACGTTGGGAAAAACGTCGCTTTACAGCGGATGAGATGAATACCTTGTTACACGAGACCGAATCGATAATTAATGGAAGACCCCTGACTTATGTGTCGGAGGATTCGGACGATCTGACCCCGCTTACACCGTCTTTGTTTTTTGCAGGGCACGAGGTCGAACGGTGTACCCGATTTAGATCATGTGGATGCGTCGAGTTTGAGTCGACGCACGAAACACCGATTGACACAGCTAAAATTAAGAAAAACGTTAATTTTCAGTTCAAATATAGAAAAGTGCTAATTCTCAGTTAAAAACGGAAAAAATTGTAAATTTGCAGCTTAAATTGAGTCAAACGCCAATTCTTGGCAAAAATTGACAAAACTCGGTAGGTAAGCTACCACGGTGCTAAAATGTAGAAAAAGCGAAAATTCGCAGCTAAAATTGAGAAACATCACCTTAATTCTCGAATTAAGTGTCGTGAAATTTATAATTTAAAAAAAAAATGATTTTTTGATAGAAATGGATCGATAGAAGTACATTGTTTGGTTTAAAAAGGTTTGAAAAAAAAAATTTACATTTATAATTTGAACTCGCACCTTCTAATAGCATGTTTGTGGCAAAAATTCAGAAAAATGGCAAATTTATGCATGGCTATAGTATAATTTTAAGAAATACGCTAATTCACGGCTAGAAATGAGAAGAAGCAATAATCAATACATATAAAAGTTATCTAAAATTTCTAATTCGGTGGGAAAATGTGAAAAACCGCTAATTTGCGAGAAATATTCAGAAAATAAAATAATCAGCCTGGTCAAAATTAAGAGAAAGGTTAATTTTAAGCCTAAAAATTGAGAAAATTGCTAATTCGCGGCTAAAAATGGAAAAAATCGCCAATTTACAGCTAAAATTGTGCCAAACGCAAATTTGTGACTGAAATTGAGAAAATTCGTTAATTCAAAAGTCTGAAACGCTACTACGCGCCCCCGCTACAATTTAAAAAAAAGCGCTGATTCGCGGTTAAAATTGAAAAAAAATCTTAAATGCGCCAAAAACTAAATATTAAACGCCAATTTGCGGATTCTGAAGGCAACTTTTCAGGCTGAAATGGAAAAAAAATGCGCCAATTTGTGGCAATCGGTGAATAAACCGCTAATTTGCGAGTAAACTGAGAATAGTCGCTCATGCATTGCGTTTGGTGAACCAAAAAATCCTAATTCGTGAAAAGGGCCCTTATTTTGCGGCTAATATTGAGGAAAACACTTAAGAAAAACGTTAATTTCCAGCTGAAAGTGAGAAAGTGCTAGTCCCTTGGTAAAAAAAAAAAATAGAAAATCGGTAATTTGATGTCGAGAAAAGAAAGCTCTCTCCCACTAAAAATGGTTTTATTATTTCGTGACCGCGGTTTCAGCTTAAGGCCATCTTCAAAACTAAACAATCCAACAAAAACACGACCAACAATCAAAAAATTTAAAGTTTACAGACGGTCAACAACTTAAAACTAGAGAAACAAGCGTAACAACATGTATTTATAACTTACCGAGCCAAACAAAAAAACAACAACTGACAAGATACCGACTAGAATTAAATTGCCAATGAGCGCTCCCCCCTCTCTCCACTACCAGTAGATTAGCTCAAGGCCGAACGCTGACAGGGGCCGAGATCGAACGATTTAATTTGGTTCAAACATCCATTCCCGTATTCCGACGCATGACGAGTTATCTCCAAGAACTCCATCCATGTCAGCTTCGATCCTTTCTTTTGTGCATGCAAAAGCTTCACTCCGCCCTTTGAAGCATCAAATGGGTGTCCAGTGGCAGGCAAGTGGTTCTTGAACTCGTCTGAAGGGCGGGTCGAGGGTGGCAAATGTTCCCGAAGGCGCACTCCAAGCTTTCGACCAGTTTGGCCCACGTACACAGCCGACTCACAACTACACCACAAGGCGTACACCCCTGACTTCTCGAAAATGGTGACTTCGTCTTTAACCCTGGACAAATAATATGTCCTGAGAGATGCCCACGGTTTAAAAATCATAGGCGTAGCCAGAGGGGGGCCGGGGTAGGCAGCTGCCCTCCCCTAGACTCAAAAACGCAGATTCAGTGGGGCAGTTGCCCACCCCTAGATGCATTCTGAAAGTATAAATCCTTCAGGATAACCACATTGTGTTTCGTCGGTGATCACAAAAAAAAAGAAAAAAAAGAAAGCGGTTTGGCGTTTGGCTGCTGTGCTGTCTGTTCTGTTATCTGTTCACTTCTTCAGACTTATGGTGGTGTCTTGGTCTCTTGGTGTTGGTGAGATATCCCTCTACCACTCCAACACCTTCCACCCAGCACCACCAACACTAGGTGGCGCACGCGCTATGAGACCTGTTTTGCCACTTTGCCGAATTGGGCCCTATACTCCCGTAAAACGTATTCACGTTATTAATTTCTCGGATTTCGCGAAGAAAAAAATAAATTCCAACGGATTTTGTCGCTCACAAAACCAATATCGCAAGGGCATAATTCAAAGGCCAAATTCGCCGTTTTTGCTCCATAAAATACGATTTTCGTAGACAGACGCGGATTCAGGATTTGCTCAAGGAGGTGCTAGAGAAATGGTGTGCTTCGATCTACTAAAAGTGGTTTGACAGCCTTTTTGCTGCCTAAAAATATCTATAATTATAATAGCTATTCCCACTATAAAAACGGCTAAACTAACAACTCACGCCCAAAAATACAAAACTGACGATTCGCGTTTTGAAAATGGTTAAAACGGACTTTACGCGACCTAAAAATATGGCTGGATGGATTTTCCGCCCGAAAGTAGCTAAATCGATCAGTCGTGAGCTAAAAATGATCGAACTGGCCATTCTTGTAAATATGCCCATAATGCGTGCCTTTGGCTTGACGGACTCTTTCAAGCCCTGAAAACGGCCAAAATGACTTCACGCACCCTAGAAATGAATAAAAAGATGATTCCTGCCCTGAAAATTGCAAAATTGACCATTCGGAGCCCCGGAAATTGCCAACCTGGCTGTTTTCGCCTTCACTTGGGACGTACTATTCGCGCCTATAACTCGAAAGACTGACTTTATGCGCCCTAAAAATGGCAATTATGGCTATTCAAGCCTTGAAATCGTCAAAAGTGACTCTATTGCCCTGAAAAGCTGTCCACAACAAAGTAAAATGTCAGTTTTTAAGAAAAATATTCAGTTTTGAGGAAAAATGATATTTTTTGGGTGGAACCGCAAGTCTCAGGGAAAAATCGTCAGTTTGGGATGAAATAGCAAGTTTTGGAATTAAAACAGTCAGTTTTGGTGTAAAATTTGCCAGTTTTCAAATATTCGGAAGGCCGCTTATTCTGGTTGGGAGTGTATCGTTGGTTTTGAGTCAAACTAACAGATTTCTGGTTAAGAATTCATTTTTGAGGTTAAACCGTCAATAATTTAGTTTTGGGGTTAAAATCACCAGTTTTGTATTGACGTCATCAGTTATGGGGCATCACGTCAGCCTTGCCATGAAATCGTATTTTTTGGTATAAAATCGTCATATTTGGGATAAATTCGTCATTTTTTTTTTTTTTTTTGTAGAAATCGCATTTTTTCAAGGCAGAATGGCCTAAAATCACCCGTTTTGGGGAAGCCTTTAGTTAAAGTTTGACATTGTCAGTAATTTTTTGCAGTAAGCTATCTAATTTTGGGGGGAAATTGTCGTTTCGGGTGTAGTTTTAATTTTTGGAATGGAACAGTAAAGTTTAGTTTTAGGTTGAAATCGCCAGTTTTGTAGTAATATCTGCAGTTAGTGGGAGGGGGGGGGCAAGCCTGCTTTGGGGAGATATTGTAGGTTTTTTTTTTTTTTTTTTTTTTTTTTTTTTTTCAGTAAAATCGCCTGTTTTTTTTTTTTTTTTTTTTTTTTTTTTTTTTTTTTTTTTTTTAGAAACGGGTCATGCCCAATTTTATTAATAATCGATTCACTAACGATATAATATTAAGACGTGATAACAAGTGATATCGACAACTCCAAACAACAACAAAAAAAACATAAATCTCGTAAAGCGGTAATATAAAGATAGTGTAAAACTTTTTAACGACTCAGCAACAATAATAAGCAAGGTAATAATGACTAGTTTTCACTAAAAATAAATATAATTAGTCCCTGCTCAAAGAATCCCTGACACAAGTGAGCAATTGACTCTGGGACACGTGAAAGAGATCAATTCCGAGATCGTTCGCAAACCTCATCATTCTCGACAAGGGTGAATAATATAAATAGTCCGTTCTGTGCCGCTCAACGCTGAATGTTGCCGACGACCTTGTCGCTACTCCCGGAACCCGAATTCTCAGATGACCAAGCAGGTAAGAGCAATCAATGGTGCCACGCAGAATACGAAACAGCAAAACCATGTCCGCAACCTTTCTCCTGAGCAGCAGTGATGGCAACGAAGGAACCAATGGGGCGGGAATTTGATCATTTCGTGAGATCATGACTAGGCGAAATCGGTAATTTAAGTGTCTCATCATTTTCGACTGTACCGCTTCAATCAATAACTGTCTAGTAATGACATAGGGCGACCAAACTGGCGAGGCATACTCAAGAATAGGCCGAACCAACGAGCAAAAGAGAAATTGGAGCACACTGACGTTCCGAAAATCACGAGTTGACCTGAGAACGAACCCCAAAGCTCCATATGCTCTCCTACAAATCACCTCAACATGATGCCTGAAGGTCAGCCCACTGTCAAACCAGACACCCAAATCCTTGACGAGCGGCAATCGAGCTACTTCCACTTGATTAATCGTGTACGGGAAGCGAATGAATGTCGAAGATCGATGGTAGGACATCACAGAGCACTTATTTGGATTTAAGACCATACCATTGCGCCGACACCAATCTGTGAGCTCATCCAATGCGATCTGAAGTAGCTGACAATCCTCAACCGTGTTAACCCTGACGAATAACTTTAAGTCATCAGCAAAAAGAAGGAACTGAATTGACGGATGCGAAGCTAAAGATGACCTCAAGTCCCGCATGAAAAGGCCAAACAGCGGAGGACCCACCCGAGACCCCTGAGGCACACCACTAGGCATATCGTAATACGACGAGACGGCCGACTTGAGATGCACAGTCTGTTGGCGACCCACCAGGTAAGATGCAAACCAACTGAGTAATTTTCCGCCTATTCCGCAATCTTCAAGCCTCATCAGTAACGCATCGTGTGGCACCAAGTCGAAGGCCTTCGCAAAATCTACGTAGACTACATCCACCTGAGCATGGCTGCCAAACGTTTCGAGAATGAACCCTTGAATTGACAGTAAGTTCGTAACGGTGGAACGACATTTCGTAAACCCATGCTGCTCATCTATAACACAACTTTTCAGAAGGGGGAATATACTATCCAACACCAGAGACTCGAAAACTTTGGAAAGCACAGAGAGCTTTGATATTGGTCTATAGTTTCGCACATCTGAGCGATCGCCAGACTTGAAAACAGGTACGATAGCACTTCTCTTCAGAGTCGACGGGAAAAAACCATGCTGAAGCGACAAATTGAATAGGTATGTGAGAGGCTCGCATAACACTTGACTGCACGATTTCAGTATATGGGGATGCAAATTATCAGGTCCTGCTCCTTTTTTAGTGTCCAAACACCTCAACTTATTATATACTTCATCCTCCGTGACTGAGATTCTCGAATAATAGAAAGCCGGGGACATTTCCGAGTCGTTTATCACCCTCCCGACCGAAGAAGAAGAAGCAACAGCAGTCTGATATATACCAGCAAAGTAAGACCTAAACATCTCCACGATCTTCTCAACCTTGTTACTTTCTTCTCCATCGAAATGCATAGTATCTGGTAGCCTGTTACATTTTTTCACAGAATTCACGTGATTCCAAAATTCTCTTATATCGTGAGGTATGCCATTTTCAAGCGCTGACAAATAGTCCGCGAAACACTTTCTGGAAAGATCCCTGCAGCGCGATCTAACGGACGAATACTCCAAATAGCTATCCCGACTTCGAGTTACCTTGTAAACATAATGCAATCTCTTTTTATCAGCAACAAGTCTTTTCAGTTCCGCGGTAAACCATCTCGGGTAATTGCTATTATAATAAATTTTCACTTTAGGCGAATGCTTAGTACCGAGGTCATGAAGTGTTTTAATGAAGAAATCAAAAGCCGAATTCACATCCCTGTCCCTGAATTGTTCCTTCCAATTCACATACTCCAAGTCCTTCATCAAACTAGGAATATCACATTTCTTAAAGTTAGCAAAGTCATCGCAAGGTAATTTTAGGTAAGACTTGTCACAACCAAGGTTTATAGTTAATAAGACAGGAGGATGATGCCCTTCAATCGGAAACAGGGTATCCTCAACGCCTACTTCAGAAACTTGATCCAGTGGATGGTTGGAAAATATGAGATCGAGAAGTCTCCCGCTTTCATTGAACACAGTATTCCTCTGCTGTAGCCCCAAGCATGAGAACGATGACAAAATTGTACTTCCACCAGGTGAATGACATTCTAAATGCGGACTAGTTAAGTTATCTGACGGCCACGTATCGTAGGGCAAATTAAAATCGCCCACCACTATTACGCGATCGAAACCGCTGTTCGCAAAGCAAGCTTCCTCAAATTGTTTGAAGGGTACAATCGGCAGTTTTTAATACAGATCGAGTGGTCTGTTAATTGGTAAGATCATTCGTTTTTCATCCGTTTTGGGTGAAACCCGGCACTTTTAGGCTGAATTCATCAGTTTTTGAGGTAAAGGCTTGGAATTTATTAGTTGTGCTGTGAAATTTTTATTTTAGGCGTAAACACTTCGACTTTGGCGTAAAAACGCCAGTTTTGAAATAAAATATTCAGTTTTTTGTTGAAAAGCGTCAGTTTTGAGTTAAAACCCGTTCAGCCTCCTTTACATGCAAGCTTTAAAAAGCTGAGCTGTGGGCTTTAACCAATGAGAGCGCTCCGCGCTGTAAACTCCGCGCTGTAAACTCGGAGCGCTCTGATTGGTTAAAGCCCTCAGCTCGGCTTAAACAAAGCTTGCATGTGAAGGTGGCTATATTGTTTGGTTAAAAAATGTTGGAATTTTACGTCTCTCAGGCAAGACGTTGATGAAAAGTCGGACACCCTTTATATTTGAATGCCAAGTATCGATTTCCGGGGAAATCGAATTGTCTGTTAATAGAAAAAGTCTGGAATTGTCAGTTTTTGGATTGAAAATCAGGAATGGAAGGCTAAAACCGATAATTTCCGAACGAAGATGTCAGTTTTTGATGTATTACGACCCTTTTTGTGAAAACTCAGTGTTTGGGGAAGAATTTGACGATTTATTGAGCCTATTTCTCATTTATTGAACTACCAGTTGTTTTGCTGGGGCCTTTAGGTTCTAGAGCGTCCGATATATTCTGCCCACCCCTTGGTCAAGCACTGGCTACACCCCCGTTAAAAATCACCCTAACACCAGCTCGTCTTATAGCTGTTTCCAACTTTCTTGATAGACATGCCCAAAAAAGGTTAGAACGACAAACGACAACCCAGAATCATTTCTCCTTTGTTCTGAGACTTGCTCCAACGGTCGACGACAGCGCCAGCTTATTCCGTCTTCTCCATAATAGCTTGTCGACTAACTCCACCGGGTAGCCATTATATTTCGCGCCACGATCTTTATTACCACCATCTCCCTTGCAAAATGCTCCGCGCCGACAGAGGAACCGTTAGCGCGCGGTCGACAAACCAGACTAGCCCCGCTAACTTGTGGCCCCATATGTGTGCCACGAATCAGTCGGCCTAATAATTCAATTATTAGAAAATCGGTGAAATGCTGCTAAAATCGAGGAAAACTCCAAAACTCGTGGATAATTAAGAAACATCGCTCACGTGATAAAAAAGAGACTTTGCTGCTAAAGTTGAGAAAATGCGCAAATTCATAGCTAAGGGAGGGGGTGTGGCAAAACCGTTAATCTGCGGCTGAAATTGAGAAGACACTCAGTCAAAATTACACACTTAAAGAAAATAAGATAATTACACACTTAAGAAAGATACACTTAGTCAAAGCGCTAGATTGCGGGTAGAGTCAAAAAATCGCCCTTAACTGAGAGACTGAGGTTATATGATGAGGCCAGCAAGATGTCCAGATTCAAGAGTGTGCTGGCTGGGTGGAATGATGACTAAACTGTGAAATTACCCCCCTCCACTCATCTTTACGAGATTTCAAACTGATACCCCCCCCCCCTCAGGACAAATTCGTACCTACGCCACTGTGTAAGAACACAGTAACAAAATAATATTCTGGAAATCATCAGTCAAATCATTCAAATCATCGCGTAAAAAACATAATTTACCTCCTCACATAAAGCAATTTAAGATCGAGCAAGTAATTAAAAAATGAAGACGAATTTGTTCAAAAAGCCACTACGTGTGCGCGAAAGCAGCACCTGCCTGTCTCATGATAAGAGAGAAAATAAAACAATTACAATAAAATGTGATTAATTGAGAGGACAACGCCCAATTGCAAATATTTTGCCAGAACCTTGTGAAATGAATAAAAAGCTAACTTTTTGTTCACTTTCGCCGCCCAATTCATCAAATTTTTTCTCTGGTTCAAGAAACTGTATTTTAGAGACGGTTTATCGATGGTTTATTAGGTCGTGGCCGGTTTAATTCGAGTCTAAAGAGACGGAATTGCTAAATTCCACAAATTTGTTAGCCCGACTTAAGTTTTTGTACAAAATTCAACTGAATCAAACGTCTTACAGCCTAAGAATTTGACTTATTAAAAGAGAGCACCAAAGCACTTCTCGAGGGGCCCATTAACTGAGCACCCAATTCTCTATTCAAAGACGTGTGATTTCGCTAAATTTTATACAAAAAGTTAAGTTGGCTTATTAAAATTGTGGATTCACACTTTTCCACCTTTTTGGGCATTAGTTAGGCCGGCTTAACATCAATAAACCAACACCCACCCAGAAAAACCTATTTTCCCGCTTTAGAAAAAAATTAGGATGAATTGGGCGGCGCAAATGAACAAAAAGTTAACTTTTTATTCATTTCACGAGGTTCCAGGAAAAAATTCTCAAATAGACGTTTCTCTCTTTACTAATTAAATTTATTTTAACTGCGCTTAAGATTTCCCTTATCGTGAGCCTGGTCGGTGCTGCTATCAAGTTGACATGGTGGCAGATTCATGAAACTCCCTGGCTTATCCCTCAGCGTTATTTTTATTTAGAGTCGGCTATTTGCAAAGTGCGCTAAATCCATTTTTTGAAAAAAATGGATTTAGTATATCGTTGGATTCAGAATGTCAGTGGTTTTAAGCCTGCCTTGGTATCTAGTTGCTAAGAGCTTTAAAAACCCTCGAAAAAACGAGTTAAAGTTCACTCCCTGTGCCAAAAAGCGCCATATCCTGGGATTCTTGTGGTGCAAAACGCGCTAAAAACGTTCCCGCTTCAAAAGCCGCTAAACCCCTATAAGTAATATGAAGTCCAGGTGCGTACAGAAGCAAAGGGCGCTAAATTTTACGATTCTTGTTGTACGGCTCTTTATGTTGGCATTAAAATATGTTTTTCATCACTTTTACGCATTTCGCGTGTTTGGTTGGTCAGAATATCGCAGTAGGTGGGGGAATAGAACTACGGGCATGGATCGTCATGATGCTGATCTAAGCAAGTAGCGCGCGCGGAGACAGTTTATTCGCTGGATAAAAGCACTTTCCTAGTTCTTCAACTCTTATAGAGCCCTGTGAAACGTACATAATATCCTAATATTATTCAGTGCCTTCTTAGTAGTAATCATGAAGGAATCGAATAATGAGTTTCTGACCAAAACATCGCGTGAAAAATCAAGAAAGCCACCGCGGCAGCCAGAAATGTGGAAGCGAAACATCGCTAAAAGAGCACGGTAAGTCTTTCGGGTTTCACATCAATTCAATTTCTTTCTGTCGCGTTTATTTAACTTGAGTATTTGGTCAATCTTTCGTAATAACTGTTCCTTGAATTCTGGAATCTGATAGAGTTTTCTTATTATACCAGGCACAGGCCAAAATGTCTCCCGTCAAAACCAAGTTGTCAGCACAAGGAAAATAGCTCCTTCAAATGCAGCAGCCTGTCTTTGCAGGATGTTAGAAGAATTCACGAAGCATATATTATAAAGATGCGACATCATTGGGACCAAAGAAACAATTTATACTGCAACACAGCGTTATTTCATCAGCCAAAAGGCGCCGGAAACTTCCTCTGGATGATGAATCTGATGGAATATTGCGACAACGAGACATGCGGCTGCAACTCATTTCTTGCCAAGAAGACGTGCGGGTGTTGTGGACAACGTTAAGGTTTGCCAGTCTGCCTTCTTGGAGATTTTAAACGAGAAAAAGGACCGCATTCGCCGCATCTGCAAAAAAAAGTTGGAAACTGGCTTAACCCCGCCTGAGACAAGGGGTGGAGCTCGACATCTTGAGCTAACAGCTTCCAAAGTAGCGTCAATAATAGACTTCATCAAACAGTTTAAACCTCTTCAAAGTCATTACTGCCGGGGAAAAATCAAAATGAGGCAGTATCTTGACAGCGACCTGTCATGCAGAAAACTTTGGAGAATGTACCTAGCTGAGAAGGGGCAGCGAAATATTCCTGAAGACAACGACCAATCAGTTGAACTACTGCCTTTGCTACCCAATGATGACACCGAGCTATCACCCAACCCCCTACCGGAAGACATCGGACCTCCATTCATCTTAAAAAAGGTCAGTCCAAATACAACATTCAACGTCAATTATGAATATTTTCGTAAAGTATTCAATGAAAATTTCAATATTGGATTCGCCGCTCCATATACTGATAGATGCTCTGCATGTATGCGGCTTGAAATTCAAATTTCTGAAGAGACAGACATAGAAAAAAAAACAGTTACAAGCAGATTTGATCAGTCACAAAAAAAAAGGCTTCGGTGTTTGATAAACTGAGACAAGCAGAATCAAACGAGTTGATTTTTAGCTATGACTGCCAAAAAAATTTACCATTGCCAAAAATACCGGATCAGGAAGCTTACTATAGACGTCAGCTGTACCTATATAACTTCACCATTTGCGAAGGGGTATCGACGGTACCCAGAACTATTTCAAATACGTTCAGCTACGTGTGGACAGAGGACCAATTTGCGAAAGGTTCCATTCAGATAGCGTCGGCTTTGTATCATAGACTATGTAACTCAAACTTCGTGGGCAAGACGGTCATAAAGTTATTCTCTGATGGCTGCGGAGGCCAGAACAAGAACACAACGGTGATATTTATGCTACAGTATTGGCTCATCCATAAAGCCCCAGCAAATGTAACAAAAATTCTAATTTATTTCCCGATTGTTGGTCATTCTTACATACCACCGGACAGAGTGTTTGGTAATTTGGAGAGGGAATTCAAAACCTTAACCGTCATTCCAAACCCTCAGTCGTACTTGGAAAAATATGATAAATACACCACCGTCATTCATCTTGGTGAAGGCTGCGACGTTTACGATTGGAAAAAAGAAAGCGACAAAGTATTGAAAGCAGTTTCGTCGTGGCACTTTAAATTTCAAAAGTCTAAAAAAATTGTCTTAACTAAAGGGGCTACCCGAAACGTACTGGTGCAAGGAGAACCATTTTAGAACTTTGAAGCAGGAGACCCAAAAAGTGTAACGCGTCCCACTTTTCCCCGAAGTGCGACTTTAGAAGCCTCAGAACGTCAGACAATTTTGCTTTCTTAACTTCAATACCTTTAATTACTTTTTCCAATTTTACGTCATCACCTTCTCAAATTCTTGGGTCTAAGGCTGGGGTCTGAGGCATACGTGATTTATGTGTCCCCGAACCATGTTTAACCGAGAAATAAAGCCCCTTTAACGATCCAGTAATGAGTGTGTTGTGGTCGTTGGTTTCAGCCGGTTTTATCGACTCCACGGTCACTAGTACGAGCGGTTGGTAACAAAAACAGCGGTGTGGTTGCCACGGCGTTCTAAACAGCGTCCTCGGATCCCTTATGCGGCATTTTTTCGAGACCATTAGTACCTAGGCCCTTGAGCTGCCCTGAAAGGACCACAAGCATCGAGATTCTTCCTTGGCCTTTAGGCCTGCCCGCGGGAAAGTTCGGGTGCAGGAAGTATGGTGATTGTGAGAACTCTTTCATTGATATTCTTCCGTTCGACAATTTGTCTCAATTTCCATTGCTTGGGAATTGTCTGTTTCGCTCGATTAAAAATGGCTTGACAGCAATTCAACGCCTAAAAATAGCTAAACTATGGCTATGCCCACCATAAAAACGGCTTAACTAAAGGTAATAGTACCCCAAAGTGGCGCAAAACTAACTGTTAGCGCCTTGAAAATGGCTGAGCTGACTAAATGTGTGGAAAAATTCTCGCTTTAAAAAAAGCTAAACGGACTTCAAGCAATCTAAAATTGGCTAGCCTCACGATCCTTGCAGCCCTGAAAATGGGCCAAACTGACAATTCGTGCTCCAAAAATGGCCAATACTGACCATTCTCCATTTGGCTTGACGTAACATATTCGTGTTCCAAATAAAACGGTTAAACTGACTTCGCGCCTTGAAAATGCGTTAGTAGATGATTTCTGCCCTGAAAAGTGCAAAATCGACCATTCGCGTGCAGAGAACGGCCAAACTGACCATTCGCGCCTTTGGCTTGACGTGACTATTTACGCCCTAAAAATGGCAAAACTGACGATTCGCGCGTTGAAAATGCTTAAGCTGACTAGCGATTTGCGTTCTAAAGAAACTGACTTAACGTGCCACAAATTCGCGCTCTAAAATGCCTGAACAGGTGATTCCTGCCATTAAAATGGCAAAACTGAACATTCGTGCGTAGAAAATTATTTAACATGCCAAAATGGCCAAACTGGCAATTCTCGCTTCAAAAATGGCAAAACTTACCACTCGGACCCTAAAATGCCAAAAATTATGATTTTTGCTCTGAAAATATAGCTGAGGCTAATATTCATTCCTCATACATATAAATGACCTGACACTTTTCTCCTTGGAAATGGCGAACTGACCATTCGCAACCTACAAATGGTATGGCGGACTATTTTGTACCATAGAAATGGCAAAACTGAGTGTTTGTGTCCACAAAATGGTTATATCAACGATTCGGCCCTTGATACTCGCTAAACAGAGTTCGCACTCTAGACTAAAAAGACGGATTTGTGCACCCTGAAAATATTACACTGACTATTTTCGCCCGCTAGAAATGAACATACTGACAGTTTGAGCAGTAAAAATTGCCAAACTGGAGATATCACGCTCAAAAATAGGTTGAAATATGCGGCTGTAAATGGTTGAACTTACGATTCATGGTTGAACTTGTGCTGTAAATTGCTTGATTGACTAATTACGCCCTAAAAATTGCTAAACCGACCATTCGTGCCCTGGAAATGGCGAAACTTACCATTTCGTGCTTAATAAATGACCAAATACTGAGCCTCCACGCCATTAAAATGGCTATACTGATGCATTTGCCAAATAAGAGGCTATTCGCGCCATAAAATATTAATTGACTCAATCAATGATCCATCCCCCCCCCCACCGAATACGACCGTCTCGCCTTTACCCACTGAACTGAAGGAGGAGGCTCAAGCCCTCTGAGCCCCTCCCTGGATTCCCGCCTACCAAGGTTGAAGCTTTACCGTGTAGCGAGGCTTGGAACTCTACTGTAATTCAGGCAGCTGTTGATGTGCGGATAGCATGTTTAACGTACTGTACACAACCTTATGCAAAAGTGAGCAATAAGTGGTCAAAAATGGTGGTATTACAGTGGGAACCACTTCAACCGCCCAACTGATTGTAAATTCTTCTCGTTTTTCGGACTCCCTGTGTCGAGAAACCTCTAAATTCGCGGTTTGGCCCATTAAAAAAAATGTGATCATCTTTGCCCAGGGATGGTGTTTATGCTGAATGTTTGTGTTTTTAATGTGTTTCTATTTGAACCGGACGTGATTTATGAGTCCTTTGGACAATGCCCAACTGCCCCCAGAAAACGTGTCGCAAAGAGGTCAAAAGATAAGGCGGGAGCGAGGTTGAACGCGCAGATTATTGGGTTCGCCGAGTCCAAAACTCAGAAGTTCCAGCGGCGGGACATGAGCGGTCGTGCCTTCCCCCCTCCCACCATAGGTTAAGTTTACTTAATTAGGGACCAGGAATATTTTAGCCAATCAGTTACAGCGTTTCACGGGATCATGGCCCCCTCCTTAAGCCGACTCTGGATCCGCGCCTGGCGGGCCGGCCCATTAAAGTGCGCCAATTGAGCCCAAATTTGGCACAAGAAACTCTCGAACCAATCAACAAACAATCAACAAACCAAGCAACAACCACATAAAGTTTCATTGCCCTAGCACCAAAAGTAATGGTACTTTACTTCTATAGGCCCAACTGCCAAAAAATGCTGACCGGCGACAAAAGTGTGCGGGCCGGCCCATTAAAGTGCGCCAATTGAGCCTAAATTTGGCACAAGAAACTCTCGAACCAATAGCAACAACCACACATAGTTTCATTGCCCTAGCACCAAAAGTGCTTATAAGGCCTAATAAGGCTAATAAGGCCTAACTCGGAGATCAATAGGCTGTTTTTTCCACTTTTATTGCTATATAATAATTATACATATGTGATTCAAAATCAGTAAATTTACCGCTTATATGGACTGCATGACATAGAAATTGATCAATTTTGCCCAAGCAGTAGGATAAGCAGCTCTGGATCTCCTCCAAGTCGACACTCTTCTCCAAAAAAAAGTTTTATTTTCCATAAAATCAAGGATGAATCGGCTAAAAAGGCTCCCTAGGCGGGAATGCTACAACACTAGGACTTAGCGTGACCCAGAAATTATATAATTTCTCAACAAAAAAATAATAATTTTTTTTGTACGGTACGCTCTTTGCTAGCGTACCGTGGTATTGGTTGGGGGGGGGGGGGGTGGACCGAATGCTTGAAGGTCGGACAAAATGAGGATTTTTAGGTTTCATATTCACGGATTAGAGGTAGGAACGTGAAATACAGCGGTCGCCAATTGGCTCATTTCGACGATTTTCAGTCCACCCGACCTGGAGAATAGAATGTTGCATGGTGATCAGAAAATAATGTCGCTGAATATTCGACCGAGACCAGGAACGCGTTATTCTGATGGCTCAAGTTTGTAGAAAATTCGCGCCTTCTGTAGGTGAATTTGCGGTTAAAATAGAGAAAATACTCCGATCCTCAAGTTTGTTTAGGTCCTTACGAGCATGAAATTGAGAAGGCGCTCCAATTTGCCGATATTGCGGGAAAAGCGCTAATATTCGTGGCTAAAACTGCGAAAAAGCGCTCGTTCGTGGTTTCTCGATGCAACTTGCTGATTCCCGGCGTGTGGAGACAATTTTACGGCTAAAATGTGCAAAAAAAAACGCTAATATGCTGTTTTTGGGCCGAGCCCACCGCTACAATGAGGAAAATGTGCTAATCGAGGTTATACAAGGGGGAAAAAATCGCGGCTAGCCCTCTAATTCGCGGCTTAAATTGAGAAAATGCCAATTCACAGCTTCTGACGGATATTTCGAGAATAAGTACTAGTCGATAGCTAAAATTTGAAAAAAAAAATTGTTAAAATGTATAAATATCACAAAAAACACGCTAATTCACGGCTATTGAGAAAATCACTAATTAGCGCGGATAAAATTAAGAAAAACGTTCAATTTCAGCTCGAATTGAGAAAAAGTGATAATTCAATGCTAAAAATTAGAGAAAAAATTGCAGTTTGCGTTTAAAATTTGCCAATTCTCAGCTTCTGAAGACAACTTGCTTGTGGCTAAAACTGAGAAAAAGCGCTAATCCATAGCTAAAAGTGACACACATAAAAAGGTTATTGTGAGGCTAAAATGTAAAAACTCTGGAAAATTTGCGGATAACTTTGGAAAATTACTAATCAGCGCGGCTAAAATTAATAGAAACGCTATAATTTTCAGCTCAAATGAGAAAAAGTGCTTATTCGCCGCTCAAAATGGAAAAAATATTGCTAAGCAGCTGACATTTAGGAAAATCACTAATTTTGCGGATAATGTGTAGTATTCTAATTCGCAAGTGAAATATAGAACAATTTCGAATTTGCGTCTATTATTGACAAGACGCCATTTCGCGACTTTCTGAGGCAATAATTTATTTGTGACTAAAATGAAGAAATAAGCTTATTTTATAGCTCAAATTGAGAAAAGTGCTAATTCGCTGCTAAATCACTGAGATTAGCGCTATTTTGTAGAGAAAAATCGCTAATTCATAAAATAAAAATGCTACTTTGCTGCTAAATTTGAGAAAAAGCGGTAATTCGGGGCTAAAATACAAACAAATTTCAATTTGTGTTCAAAATTGAAAATACGGTAATTTTATCGGCTCGGAATCCAACTTATTTGTGGCTCAAAATTTGCTACTGCTAAAATTTGCGATTACTAAAATTTGAACTACTATACAAACTAGTTGGAATAGTGAAACGGTGCAGTATCGTGAGTTTCTGACAGGATGCTCTCAACTTCGCTGATATTTGCCTCAAAAATGTCACCATTTTGCAGTTGTTCATCTGAGCGCAATCGTGGGATGCCTATACCCCGCCGGCATCATGATCACTTTAAAATAAGGCCCGGAACTAACTAATTCTTCTTATGCTAATGGCTAGAACATTGTTTCAAAAGAAGACACAGTTTATCAGATTTTTGGTGGAACCCCTCCCAAGATAAAATCCTAGATCTGCCACTGGCCGGGAATCAGCACTTTTTATCAATTTTTTCATAATAAATTGAACTTTCAGTTAGCAATTTTTACGGTCACAGTTAAGGGGGCCGTTTTCACCTACTTCTACTGTTTAACCGGCTTATGGAGCACCTACGTAGCCCAGAATGTCCTTTTAAATACGATTTTATTGTTGAATGACCGTACTCCGCCAAATTGAGTGTCTTTAAGGCTCTCAAAAGCCTCAAATTTTTGGCTCAGAGTGTGTTTTCATTCGGACTCGTTGCGGCTATTAAAAGGAAAAATCTCACCGTCGCTTCCTCTTTCTCCCCTTCAAAATACACTTATACGCCGCTCTGTTTAGTTGGCTTTCGGCTCTAAAACGGTTTATGGTGTGAGGCGGGGGCGGGGGGGGGGTGAGGTATAAGAGGTGTATAGTGCATTCTCTTTTTACTTATTTTTCTGTTTATTTTTTCTTCTATAAAACTATCTGTTTGTGTTCATTAAGTGAGACTTCCAACAGGGAAGGAGAGTATGTGCGTGAGCGGTGTCTTTTTAGACGAGACGGACGGGTTTTTCAAAAGTGCATTTGGAACTTTTAAAACCGGGATACCCCCCCCCCCCAACCCATGCATCCCTCTCTCCCACCCAGCCACAATACATCCTCACCGCCAGAACATTCAAACCGTAGTTTTTGGATCGTCCTTTAGAGCATCATCGTCTGGAAAAGATCGAGTTTAAAAAATAACACTGAAAGGCCACCCAAGTTGTTGGTTTTGTTTTTATAGCGTATACAATGTCATTTTAATTGTACAAAAAAAAAAGGTAACTAGCGAGAAGAATAACTGCTGTTTAACCTAGTATAAACTATACAAAAATATAATCTTAGATTAATAAAAATTGTGCCAAAAAGAACATGAGGGGAGGGGTTGAAGAAAAACGTATAACGTTTAATCCTGAGCCGACGACTGACTGCTACTTTGACTAACTGGTGATGAAGCTGGCATAGGTGGCAAAGTATTGCCGCACAGAAGAGGATAGTAATAGTAGGGTGGAAGTGTGGGGAGGGGAAAATGCCTTTGTACTGGTCTGTCGTCTCTTACGAGCACCTGTTAAGGGTGGGGAGGGGTTGAAAAAAAGGTTAAAAAATAGTGGAAATTTAAGAATATTCATTACCTTGACGGCAACTCTTTTTCCTGGTACGTCAGTTTGGAGTTGTTTTCGTTTTGTTTTGTAGCGACGATTTTGAAACCAAATTTTCACCTAAAAAACGATAGAAATCAAGTTGTGAATCATAGGCGTTGACTGCTGGTGGAAAGGGTGGAGGGGCTCGTTGCCTGTGTTTCCGTCAGTTTCAAATTTTGGGCCAGATCGGCTCGTTCCGGTCCGGACAGGTAGCGTTGCTGACTGAATCGCCTCTCTAATTCGTATACTTGAGCGTGACTGAAAGCTGCGCGACACCGTTTCTTGCGAACCTCACCGCTCGCGGCTGTTGCTGGCGAGGGCGTTGCAACAGTGACTCCCGACGTCGTCGACAAGGGCGGTGGTGGCGGCAGTTTACCGCCAGTGAGTGGGCTGCCTCTCAGTGTTATGTTCAATTCGTCAACAGCTGAAGATCGCATTAAAATCTCGGCTGTAAATAAATAAAAAAAATTGGAATCTTCGAGCAAATATTTGTGCACATGAGAGAGGGCCTATTCAATAACAGAGGAGAGGACCACTTTACCCACTCCTGCACCCCATCTGGAACGGTACCCTTTCACTTAGACGTGTGCCCCCTGCGAAAAAAAAGGGCCCCCTACCATCAACCGGTAAAGACCTCTGTCTCCTGTTACACAGTCAATCCTTGGCCCCCCCTCCTCATCCCCTCGCCCCCTCACCAATCACCAGCAGGCTGCTAACCTTTGATTGATATGGGCCTCTCAAGTGGTGTCCCTCTTTCTCAATATCCAAACTGTGGGTTTTCAGCCCCCCCACTCACTCATACCTATGGCAGAGCGTGTGTTTATTTGAGCAGGGGGGGGGAGAGAGGCGAAATCGGGCCCTTAGTGAAATCCAACCACTCACCGACTAATGGGTAATTTGAAGATTATGTTGTTTGCACTCGATTGTGCTCTACAGCCCCCCCCCACCCACCCACACCCACCACGATCGGTGTTTGACTTCAATTGAAACCACTTATATTGGTGAAAGCTCTTGTGCTGTCGTGGGGTTGGGGAGGGGGGCCAAAGCTTTTCAATCAAAATCCAAATTCGATTCTGTTTAATCAAGGAAAGAATACCCAGGGTGCTTTCTAATTACCACGATGGGAATTAAAAATAGGGGAAGGCCCCAGGATGCCAATATTTATATTATAAAGAGTCATTGATATCCAGTTTCCCTTCATAAAAAAAAAACCTTCCACCCCTTTTTAACCATTTATGTACATTTTTTAAACAGGAAACACATTTCCCCCATTCCCTACCAATACAAAACCCTTTGACTGTGTACTATCCGAGGCATAAATTTCATGGTGTTTCTAAAGGGGGGGGGGAGGCGTTTAAGGATATTCGAGTAAAAAAAGTTTAGGTGTTACTGTTGAAAAAAGGGATGATCATGATGACTCCTTGAAAGAAAGGTAATGGTCGGGCCGCGGGAAAGAAGTATAGCTGGAGGGGAGGGTGCTCTCTGGTAGTTCTCAACATTTTCATTTTGTTTACCAAACAACTAAAAAACTACTGGTGACTCCTCCTTTTTTTTTTGAGACTCTCCAAAACCGGTGGAAGGGTGGGGGGGGGGAGGGAGCCGTGTGAAAAAGACGGTATAAATGATTTTTCTGGTTCCTCCCCGATATCTTTTTTTCAGGAGAAAATAACAAAAAATAAACAACAAGAGTTTATTGAATATTAACGACGACAACAACACGGAAATTGTAAACAGATCACTCGCCCTCCCCCCTCCTCACCTCATGACATAGACTGCTCATCCTCTTCCATTACGAACCACCCCACCACAAGTTGAGCTTCAAAGCTCTTTAGTTCAGTGTACTCAAGGGGGAAAAAAGTAAGTACTGGCTATTTGCATGGCCCTTGTTGTTCATAATAACTCATAAAAAACCACAAATTTAGCATCTAAGCCAACTTGAAGCGCGTCAGGGTGGTTTTCAGCGTCAATTTATCGCGCTAATCGGGCGCTAATCGTCCCATTCAGAAGAAAATTCGCGTAAAACGCCGCATACTTGGAGAAAAATGAACCAGAAAGGTCAATATAGGGAGATTTCTCGGAACGTCGTAATTTTTATTAATTTCGTGGAAAATGAACACGCCAAACGTCTCATTAAAGCCAGAATTCACGTGAAACGCCACACAGGGGGACGAATAAAAAAAGCCGCGCACAGTGAGGGAAAATGTGACGCGTAACACGCCAACGTCGGTGCCAAATTCTGACTGTGGGTGAAACTCATGTGTACCAGCAGCATGAGGGCGCAAAATTTTGAGTAAAACGTCACTTTATGGACAAAAACTTGCTCTAACTGTCACATTGAAGGCACAGGCACATGGACGCCAGAGCATTCATGCACGACAAAACCGACGTGAAACTCGCGGCTCTGAGGCCATAGCACGCTCGAAATGCCGGCCGCCCGTTGACGTTCAAAGTCTAGGGAAAACACCACAGTATAAGGACAAAGCTTGTGGAAAATGCAAAATTCGCTCATTGAAGTCAAATTGACGAGAAACGTAAATCAGAGTGATACATTTAGGGCAAAAGTTCCCCAAAATGCTATAGACTGAGGACAAAATTTGCGTTAAAGGCATCGCTTGTAGATTGGTACAGCGAAACAGCGCTCGTTCATAGCGATTCAAATCACTGATTCGCGGCCAAAAATAGAAAAAACGCAGTTCGTCTTAACAATGAACGGAACGGATACTGTGACAGTGGTGGAAAGGGGATCACGGGTTTCATCAATCTTATAGGGCGCTCGGCCAGAAATGGCCCTAAAATTTGCAATTTATCTGAAATTGACATCCGAAATAAGCTTTTTCGCAGGACTTAAGTTCTCGAAAGTCGCATTGTCGCGGTTATTCAGCCGTGGAACTTCCAATTTCCTGATAAGTAGTCGTCAACTCTCTGGGTTTAGGCCGGCTCCACGAAAAAGGCCGCAAACTTTACAATTTTGATTGAACTTAAGGCTCTGCTCTGGACTTGCAATTTCGCCTTAATTAACGCCCGAAGACCCGAAACTGTCAATTTCGCGGACATTAAGCAGGAAACTTGTAATTTCGCTCAGATTAGCACCGAAATTCGCAAGCTCACAAATGTTGTATCTCGGGGGTATATGCGTACTCGGCGCCCGCTAGCTCAGGGCTCGCGACATCCAAAACAAAAATGGCCTCCGCTGAAATTAGGGCCTGGAACGTACACAAACAAACAATTTTGTAGATATCCACCCTCATAATGTTGTAATTTTGTAGGGAGTAACTGACCGCGTATACGGGCCGGGGCTCGTGAGCCAACTGCGCGCCCACAAAAAACAATTGAAAGCTAGCAATTTCATGGAGATGCAATTTCGCCAAAACTAAGACCCGGAACTTGCAATTTCGCTTAAATTAAGACGCTGAAGAACCGCGAAACTGTCAATTTCCAGGAAACTTTCAATTTCATACATTTTCCCGTGAAATGTTACAATATTGCGGCTATTTGACGGACTTAAAGCGCTGCCGCGATCGAGCAAGTTCTAGGCTTCATGTACCACTTAAATAAAAAAAAAATAAACCCTCAAAAACTTGCGATTTCACGGAATAATTACTCGAAACTTGTAATTTCACGAATTTGAGACGTGAAACTCGCAATATTTCGGCACGAAAATGGGGAAAAATGGCTAATTCAATGTAAGAAGAGAAAAATCTGCGATCGAATAGGATTTAGAGAAAGCGCTAAATCAGGGCTAAAATTGGGGAAAATAGCTAATTCACGTCACGAGTTAAAACAATACTTCGCGGCTAAATTTAAGGAAAATATAGCTAAAATTGCGGATAGCAGCGGAGAAAAAGCAGTAATTCGGGGCTAAAATTACGAAAACGCCAAAATTCGTGGCTATAAGATGAAGAAATATTGAAACAATAAAAAAACAAATGAGACAAAGAAGCGCTCAAGGCGTGTAGAAGAAACGCTAATTCGCCGGCTAATATTTTTAGAACACAACAAATCGCTTCATCGGGAGCTCAAGTGATGATAAAAAAAAAAAAAAAAATGCTAATTCAAGGCTAAAAAAGAAAATAATCTCTAATCCGTGGCTAAAATTAAGAGAATTCACTAATCCGCGGATAAAATTGGGAAAAACTGCACGTCATAGCGGCTAAAATCATGAAAACGCACAAATTCTCGGCAAAAATGGAGAAAAAAGAACTAAAGTGTGAGAAAAACGACAAATCACGGTTAAAATGGATAAATCTGTAATTCGTGGCTTCTCAAGGCAACTTATTCGTGGCTGAAAATGAAAAAAAAAAAAAAAATATATTCGCACAGTCGTTTATTGCATGGGGGGGGGGATAGTAAAAGCTAGAGGAGACGGATGGCAACCGATGCTACGGTATCCGTTACCATGACAACTGTTGCTATTTGACCCGTTATTATGGCCACCGTGATATGTGAGCCGTTACCATGGCAACCGTTGTCATGGTAACCGTTTCTATGGCAACCGATGCTACGGTATCCGTTACCATGACAACTGTTGCTATTTGACCCGTTATTATGGCCACTGTGCTATGTGAGCCGTTACCATTGCAACCGTTGTCATGGTAACCGTTTCTATGGCAACCGATGCTACGGTATCCGTTACCATGACAACTGCCATGGCCACCGTGCTATGGTAACCGTTACCATGGCAACCGTTGCTATGGTAACCGTTACCATGGCAATAAAGGCACTGTAACACAATTTCGTTACGCAATTTCGTGACATTTTTTTGTGCTATGTGCCAGGGCAAAGACATGAAAATGTCAAAAAAAAAAAAAAAATCGCTGATCCGTAGCCAAATGGGGAAATAACGCTAATTCACGGATAAAATTCAGGCTGAGCTCTTTGGTTGGGCCGAAGAAAACTGTAATTCACTGTTGAAATGTTTAAAATCGGTAATTAGCGGCTAAAATGAATAAAAATGCTAGTTCGTGGCTAAAATCAAGAAATATTGTTAGTATGATGAATTAATGTGGGTGGGTGGGTGGGGGGTACTGAAAGACTCGCCGCCCGAGGGCGCCAAATGTCTAAAGGCCGCCGTATTGTCGCGAGGTCACATCAGAACCAAGCTCCCAGAACATCGTACGAAAGATTGAAAATCGCCGCATTAAACTTGAAAATGAGAGGGCAAAATCGTTCTTTTTGACAAAAATTTCGTCCCCAACGACCCGGAGAATAGAATTTGCGTGAATGTCGTAAACAAAATAATTTAAGATTTTTTTCCCCAACGAATAAACTGCCAAAATAATGACTATTGCGCTCCATAAAAACGGCTAAACTGGCTGTAATCGCGCCCCAAAGTGGCAAAATTGACGATTAGCGAGCTTGCAAAAGGGCTGAACTGACTATAATATTTGCGCCCGAAAAATGCCCGCTCTAAAACAGCCAAACGGGCTTCAAGTGCCCTAAAAATGGCTAAGCAGCCCTAAAGATGTCTTGAATCAACCATTCGCGCGCCCAAAACCGTCAAACTGGGCAATTTGCGCGCCAAAAATGGTCAATACTGACTATTCGCGCCTTTGGCTTGACGAACCAAATATTCGCGACCCAAAAAAAAGGCTAAAACTAACTTATTCGTCCCTCGATCACCACCATAACGATTTCCCGCCTGAAAAAGCCTAAACAGAGATGATTCCTGCCCCCGAAAAGTTGTGAAATCGTCCTTGCAAAGAATGACCTATAACTGACCATATTGGCGCCTTTGGATTGACGTGACTGTAAACGCCGTGAAAAATGGCAAAACTGGTGATTCGCGCTCTAAAAATCGCCCAAACTGACTTGGGCGCTCTAAAAATGCCTGAACAGGTGATTTCTACCCTGAAAATATCACCATGGCTAAAACACTAACTCCTTGTGTAAATTACCTGACAATTTGCACCGTGAAAATGGCAAACTGAACAATTCGCACCATACGAATGGCGAAACTGACAATTTACGTCTAGAAAATGGTTAGGTAAATTAAGGATTCGTGCCTTGATAATGGCTAACTGTGTTCTTACTCTAGAGCGGGATACACACTTGCCAAGTAGCGAGCAAAATATTTTCCAATTTTCATTGGTCGGTTCTATAGGCAATTGCTAGAAATTGATTGATATTTTGCTCGTTACTTGGCAAGTACCGCATGATGTCTGTTTCCGGCCAAAAAACTAATTTTTCGTAGAATTCGACTAAAAATTACGGGGAGAACATGTCCGATCAATAACTTTTTCTCAAAACAAAGGCCAGATTTGTGCTTCTCTCAAGCAGCTACCCAAGAAGATGAGCAAATTGCGCAATGTCGTTCAAGTAGCGACCTCAAACTTGCAATTTCGCGAAAATAAGTACGAGAAACATCCAATTTCACTATAAAAGCCAAGATTTCATCTTTCTGCTAGGGTTCCCGCCAACTTAATGTTTTTCCGCCAGGTTCCCTCTTATTAACTTGTAGAATCCAGTCTCTCGTTACATTACAGCAGAGGGGGGGGGGAGGTGAGCCTCACGGGGCGGCAAAAAACAAGATCCGGCCTCCGCCCCGGCTTGGATTCTGACTTTATAGTTATGGAAGCATTCTTTGATGCATTCGCGTTTAAGATTCTGGTAAGCAGGGTCGTATATGCAATTGTGTGTGTGTGTGTGGGTGGGGGGTGGGGTTGGACGCCGACGGCGTTTATCTGACGCTAGGGAGGGGTGAAAGCTCAAAATGTCATCATGGGGGGGGAGGGGGCAACAGAAGTTATTCTTTAGTGGAAGAGGGTGTCCTCCAATGGGGAGTTATTATCCATTTTACGCGCAGGGTAAGAAAAGTATGCAAATAGTTGCTATTTTTACGCCGCTGGCTCTCTTGGTCTATCAATTTTTTGGGCACAATGCACGTGAACCTGGCGGCACACATATCACTAAACATGACGAAAATGGCGCCATTCGTTTGTTTACGTTTGTTTAGCCCAAATTTTCGTTTGTTTAGCCCTGCAACATACAATTTTTTGAAAACCAAATTGTGTGCCGCCAACTTCACGCAACGGCACACATGACCCCAATCGTTTGTTTCGTTACATATTCGGACTGAACATCGTTTGTTTACGTTTGTTTAGCTCAAATTTTCGTTTGTTTAGCCCAGCAAAACATGTATTTATAAGAAAATACATCATGTGTGCCGCCAACTTCACGCAACGGCACACATGACCCCAATCGTTTGTTTCGCTAAATATTCGGACAGAACTTCGTTTGTTTACGTTTGTTTAGCCCAAATTTACGTTTGTTTAGCCTAAATTTTCGTTTGTTTAGCCCAGCAAAACATGTATTTATAAGAAAATACGTTATATGTGCCGCCAACTTGCGGGAACGAAACGTGTAACGAAACAAACGATTGGGGTCATGTGCGTGAAGTTGGCGGCACACATTTGTATTTTCTCATGAATACATGTTTTGCTGGGCTAAACAAACGAAAATTTGGGCTAAACAAACGTAAATTTGGGCTAAACAAACGTAAACAAACGAAGTTCTGTCCGTGTATGTAGCGAAAGAAATGATTGGGGTCATGTGTGCCGTTGCGTGAAGTTGGCGGCAGACATTTGTATTTTCTCATAAATACATGTTTTGCTGGGCTAAACAAACGAAAATTTGGGCTAAACAAACGTAAACAAACTAAGTTCGGTCCGAATATGTAGCGAAACAAACGATTGGGGTCATGTGTGCCGTTGCGTGAAGTTGGCGGCACACATTTTGTTTTTTAAAAAATTGTATTTTGCAGGGCTAAACAAACGAAAATTTTGGCTAAACAAACGTAAACAAACGATGTTCAGTCCGAATATGTAACGAAACAAACGATTTGGGTCATGTGTGCCGTTGCGTGAAGTTGGCGGCACACATTTTGTTTTTTAAAAAATTGTATTTTGCTGGGCTAAACAAACGAAAATTTGGGCTAAAAAAACGGTAAACAGACGAATGGCGCCATTTTCGTCATGTTTAGTGATATGTGTGCCGCCAGGTTCACGTGCATTGTCCAGCAAACCTGATTTTTACTGACTAAATTCAGTGAAATAAAGCCAGACCATCATATTTTGTTTTTTCACGGAGCCACCCTCCCCCCCCCTCACATCACGAAGTTGGTATTGAACGAGCCGATTCAACGAGACTGCTCTTTCAATGAATCAGCAGCGCGATATTTATTTTTTTAATGCCGCGAAATCTGTGAAATTGTTTCCTGTTCTTTTTTTAATTAAGAGAGATTCGCGAAAATAATTTTTAATGGGCCAAACCCTGCGTGATTCTGTTTTTGGATAGGACCGGGCCTTTAAAATTGATATTTGAAACGAGCCAACCACTCGCAAAATGACACTTTCAAAGGAATG
This sequence comes from Corythucha ciliata, assembly GCA_038030265.1. Classification (NCBI taxonomy): domain Eukaryota; kingdom Metazoa; phylum Arthropoda; class Insecta; order Hemiptera; family Tingidae; genus Corythucha; species Corythucha ciliata. The sequence goes on from CM075939.1 coordinate 1,904,856, forward strand.
AACGTGAAGGAAATTTCAACTTGGTGGTGGAGGGGGGAAGGTGTGAAATAGGAACCGTGATGTCGCTTTTTTTAGGGAGGCAACGCCGCAAAGTTAATTTCCGACGTATCAGATCCGCACAATTTGTTTTTAGCAAGAGCGGAACTGGCGAGTTACACCTCTAAAAAGTGCCAGAGACAAAAATTAGCCAAAGCCGCGAAATTTTCGCTCTGTGATGTCAAATTCGTGAACTATTTTGACTTTGAAAGTGCCCGAATGACGGATTTGCTTTTATAACCGTGTCAACCTCGTGGATTTGCATTTTTACGGAGTCAAACCCCGCGTGAATTCGGATTTTGTCAGCAACGATGCACAAAATTTGGATTTCGAGAGGCCATAAATCAGTGAAATTTATTTTTTAAGTGCAAAATTAAGGGTTTGAAGACGTAAAAATCTTCATCGACGTTACTAGGACAAGGAGGGGGAGGAATCTTCAGCTCAGAGCTAAGCCCCCCCCCCCCATAAAAATGTTAGCCTAACTCAGCCACTGGTTATTCCTGGAAATTCTCCTCAAAATGTGTTGTGGGGAGGGGGGATATCACGAAATCTCAATGAGTCTCCCTTAGTCTCTATTTTATACGTTGTATGGATTTTTGAACTGCAAATTAGCGTTCTCTCGATTGTGACCGCGACTATAAGCAATTATTCTCAATATTAGCAGGAAATTAGTGATTTTTCTCAATTTTAGCCACGAATTATTCATCAATTTTAGCCGAAGATTACCGTGTTACTGAGTTTCAGCTATGTATTAGAGGGTTTTGACAAAATATGTATGTTATATCCGCGATTTTTCACAATTTTTTCCGCTTTATCGTTGTTTTAGCTGTTTTTTTGTTTGTTTTTTATATTTCGGACGTTTATCATGGCTTTTTTTCAATTTTAGTCGCAAATAATTTCTCAATTTAAACCAAGAATGACAGCTTCTACTCTAGCTTAGAGGCGGATTTTCTTAAATTGATAAGCGAATACGCGTTTTTCTTCATTTTGCCTGCGAATGAGCGCTTTTTGTCATGTTTAGACGTGACTGAGCAATATAACTCAATTTTACCCGCAAATTATCGCTTTTTATCATGTTTAAATGCTATATACTGCTGCGAGCGCCCCGTCTCAATTTTAGCCGCAGGAATTACCGGTTGTTCCCAGTTTCAGGCAGGTTTTAAACGGGGTTTCTCAAATAGATCCACGAGTTTTAGTGTTTTCTCTCCAATTTCAGCCACGAATTAGGGGGCCTTTGCCTTAATTTTTGCCGCGAATTATAACCTTTTTGTTTTCAGCTCCAGTTAATTAACGGATTTTCTCGAATTGATCGGGGAATTTGCGTCTCCCCCGTCCTTTTTGGTGTGAATGAGCGATTTTTGCCAACGTCAGCCGCGAAATTAGAGCTTTTTATCAATTCTAGTCTGGAAAGTTGCTTCGAGAAACCACGAATTGACGTTTCCTCAATATTAGCTGAGCCATCAATGCTGTATGATCGATGTCTGCTTTTTCTGAATTTTATATCCGGGAATTAGCGCTTTTCCTCAATTATGGCCGGGAATTAGCATCTTTCTCAATTTGTAGCTTGAATTAGTGTTTTTTTTCTCTTTTTTTTCCGTGAATTAGCACTTTTTCGCTAGACGCAGCTGCTACTAAGGGCCTTTTCACACTAGGAGACAAAAGACGACTCTCGCGAGTTCTATGTGTTTTTAACTGCGTGTCGGCGTCTTTTTTCTCCAAGTGTGTGTGTGGGGGGGGGGGCTAATAATGAAGACTCTCAAAAGAGCTGAACAATTAAGTTCATTGTGGCTTTTGGTGCCCTCGCGGAGGTGTTTTTTGGGGGTTCTTAGAAGGTCCTGAATAATAACATTCATAAGTTTTGTACGCTAATCGAAGAAACCATCCAAATCTGTACCAGGGAATACGCTTGGGCCCTTGAGAAGAAGTGGAGTAGTCAAAGTCCAAACACTGCGCGTTATTGTTGAACAAAAGAGTCCCTTTCAAATCAATTCGAACTGCTTTGTCACAATTTCTGTTTTTAAAATAACAATGACGAGGGCTTAGCTTTTCATTGCGACATGACCGATGATCGTCTTCAATTATGTTAATTATACTAAAAACTCTTATTGAAATTAAGTCGCGCGTTATTATAGTCAATAAGTCGAGGGTGAGTAGAAATCCTGACAATGATTAGTGAGCCGTGAGATATCCCTTCAACCCCCCTATTGAAATCTTCTTCAATATGAAGATAGAGATAGGAAAAAAAAGGTGCTAAAGGCGCAATTAGGGTAATTGCAACCCACCCCCACCGTCTTCCTTACAACATTCAGAACGTTCAACCCATGTGACTATCCGTACCAGATCGAAAATCACGCTAAAAAAAAATTAGACCATCAATATTCCACGAAATAACGCTCAAAGCTATTCGATTGTCTGTTGTTATATCGCCCGCGCGTTTACTTTGGCGATCCTCTCTCCTTCGGAAATTAGAAGACGTCAAAAGCTTTCTCAACTTATGACTTGTAAAAACAGGACGAAAAATAAAAGGGTTACGATCCTTATTATTAGAGTGTTTATGTTTATTCATGTGCCCTGGGACTGTTTTGGTGTTTGTTTTTTGAAAAAAATTATAGGTTTTTAGTTCGCTAAAAAGACCCTTTTAAATGGGAGACAAAACTGACGTTTTGTGAGAGTAAATAGTGGTGGTATAAATAATGAAGCGATTTCCGAATTGTAAGGTGCGTGTGGTAAGTTTCAAGACAATTACTGACCTAACCGAAGGGTTTTAGGGTGATCTTGGGTGGGGTGGGATGGAGTTTAGGGTCTTTTGGTTTGTGTTAAAACAAACTGACAAACGTGTGTTGTGGGTGAGGTTGGGGGAGGGGTGGGGGGGGGGGGTAATATTTTGATACTTTTCTCACCTTGATGATGGAAAGGATAGTACAAATGAAGCGGTGCGCTATGATGGTGAAGATGATGATTCCCCGTTTGATTGTTGTTCTTGCTGCTGCGATGTTGCATCAATTGAACGTGTTTAGACGAGCTCATGTCAATTGGTGTCACCACCAGGCCACCACCACCGATGACAGCGGCCGTCTCTTGTTGATGACCGGCCCGGGCTAGGATGTCCTCTATCGAAAAAGGCGTGCACTTTTCGCGAGTTGTTGATTTTTCCACCATTGTTTATGTATAGTTTTTAATGAAAAACAACGAGATCCACAGCACCACTGAGCCCGAAAACAATCCCCCCTCCCTTCCACTACAATGTCAATTTTTTTTTTTTTTAAAGAAAATTCGGCGGCTTTACGCCGTAGGTATACGTTAATCACCGACCAAGTGCGGTGTGTTCGTCAGGGATGCTTTTTATTTTTTAAACTACTCCGGTCCTCTTTCCCTCATAAAAGGCTCTTCTCTTTTCAACAAGATCCCTCCCCCCCTCCTCCTCACTCTCACCCACCGCTGCCACCGTGTGGCAAAAGGAGATGAGATTCTCTACCACGTTGAGTTGTGAGGGTGGTGGAGCCAATCCCGACACCGTTGATTTGAGCTGAAACCACGCCTCTCACCCAACCACCGTGGCGATGTCAAAGGGGCTTATTATATTTATCCCCCTTGGTTTCGCTCTGCCGTTTTTTTTTTTATATACGTGTACAATTTATATATTTATATTGTGTAAAACCATGCACTTATATGATGTCACGATGAGCCAAAAGTGTTCCAAGGGGGCATAAAATTCCAATTAGCCGTTTTATACAGCTTTTTATTATTATGATGTACTAATAAATGTGTCGAATTTGACAAAACTTCACATAAACGGCATATTCAGCGTGTAAACTATCGATTCAGGGAATGCTAATTCTAACCATTAAAAACTGACCTCCGTTAAATTCCCCATCACCCGACAACTGCCAATTCAATATCTCACGGGCACTGACTATTCGATAATATGAAGCTTCCTCGCGGTATAAGGGCCCCATTGTCAATTTTATTCAAAACGGGTGGGAGGAGGGGGGAGGAAATGATTGTTCGGCTTTTGAATAAAATTTCACCTCGACTGAAGAAGCGATACAGGCGCTAAATTACATAGTTTTGTGGTTTTCTGGTCGTAATTTCGGCTGAGGAATTTCTAGACCATCAAGCAAGACAGTTGGAAGTATGTGGCACAGATACTATATCCCTGAAACTTGCAATTTTGCAAAAATTGTCCCCCGGAAGGCCGCAATTTCACAGATATTTACCATCCGAGTGTTGCGCATGAGTTAGCCCGGGATCTGAGACCACAAAAAACAACTGCAAACTTGCTATTATTTCACAGAGATTTAGCACCGAAACTTGCAATTTCTCTGAAATTATACGCTCATAACTTGCAATTTTTATGAAGATCCGAATTTCGTGGGTAATCGTCCAGGCCCGGGGCATGGCCTGGATTGAGTTCCATCAAAAATTGTCGAAACAATCATCAAGTATGGTACAAAAATGGTCTCGAAACTGCAATTTGCTTTAATTGAGATCTTAAAAACTATAGTAATTTCGCGAAAATGAACAATCGAATTTTATAAAGCAACTTTTCTCTTCAGTTGCAATTTTACGGATATTCACCGCAGGTCTCGAGTGCCGTCAGGATTGGCTTGCCCGTAGAATCCCACGGCCGGGGTAAATAAAATGCATTAAACTTTCAATTTCGCTGAAATTGAGACGTCAAACTCTCACTATCGCGAATATTCAGTCAGGAAAATTCAAATTTCGCGCATATTTGATTTTAAAATAATGCAAATTTGGGCACTTGACTGCGGGTTCCACCATAGTCACTATGAGAGTGATCCCCGGAACTCGAAATTTCGCGGAAATAAAGACCCAGGAACTGACAATTTCACGGGAATAATTAGCGGAAACTAGCCGCGATGTCTCCGGTATAATTAGACCCGGTTTTTTCAGTCCTGTGTGATGTAATTTCATGGCTGTATTTGCCGCAGACTTTGGGTGCTGTCGTGGATAGCTAGCCCTGGGTCCATGGCCACAAAAAACGCCCAAAACTTAGAAATAACGCACGATGTAATTCTTCGATTATTTTTATCATTTTTACCTGAGCGTTGCAGGTTAAAATTGAACATTTTTTGTTCAATTTGAGATGTGAATTAGCGATTTTCCACAATTTAATCCACGAATTACAGTGATTTCCTCAATTTTAGCTGTGAATTGATGATTTTTTCGCTTTAGGCGTTGAATTAGCGTTTTTTCATCATTTTAGCCGTGGATTCAACCCTACAGAACGGGTACAAGCGGGTGTACACCTGTCCCCCCCCCCACCTAGCCCGCCCTGGACGGAAATCACAATGAGGCCACTCAGCCTCTTTAAAAACAATAAATATTTATTGTTTATGTACTAATATTTCCATAATTATGGCTTTCCTTAGTGAATGCAAAAAGCTGTAACAGTGGGAGCCTACATTGTCTGACATTCCTCGTTGAAGGTGCGTTAAAAACGAACCGGTTTCGGCTGCTCGCCATCTTCAGCGTCTGGAAGTACAACTGAGAAACACACAGAGAGTTTCAGTCTCAGCTCAATCAATTTTGGTCAACTTAAGCCGCAAATTGCGATTTTTTTCAATTTTACCCGCGAATTATAGAGCATTTCTCAATATTTGCCGCGAGTATAAACGTTCTTCTCAATTTTAGTCGAGAATAAAATTAAATTAGCGGTCTTTTTCACCTGTATCCATGAATTTTCGTTTTTTATTAACTTTAACTGCAAATTTTCCTTCAGATACGCCCGGTGGTGGTATTGGGGGGGGGGGCGTCAAAGTTGCCCTCAAAAACCGTGAATTGGCGTATATTTAATTAGAGCCGCAAATTGTAATTTTCTCAATTTTAGCGGTAAATCAGAGCTTAGCTCGTGAATTTAAAAAGAGGCAATTTTCCTCAATTTATAACCCATGAATTTGCTATTTTTCTTAATTTTAGCACTGAATTAACGTTGTTTTTTTCTCCCAATTTTAGACGCAGGCATGGCCCAAGAACGGTAAAGTATTTTAATTAATAAATTAAATGAACTGACGTTAACCGGACGACGATGGAAGGGCATAGCCCAACACGTTTCGAGTTTCGAGAAAAAATGACTCCCCCGGCGGGATTTGAACCCGCAACCTCTGGATTACCAGTCCAGCACGCTGCCAATTGCGCCACGGTGACGCCTTTGGGAGTCGTACTCCGAGGGATAAGCTAAGCCGAACCCCACCCAGGTCCATTGTTTCTCGAAACTCTAGGCGTTTCTCCTGCTCGGTAAACCACGAAACTCGAAACGTGTTGGGCTATGCCCTTCCATCGTCGTCCGGTTAACATCAGTTCATTTAATTTATTAATTAAAAATACCGGCGACAGAAATATTCAATATATCCATCTGTAAAGTACTTTTTTTTTTGTGATTTTTTACCCGCAAATGGCACTCCTTGTAGCCTTCGCCACCGCCACCGTCCATCGTGGCTCGCTAGTGACTATATATATAGTCCGAAGTCCAAACCCTCTAAACGGACCCCAAAAAATGAAATTCCTACGAGATTATGAACCCAAAACTCGCAGTTCCGCTGAAATAAATACTGGAAAATTGCATTTTTAGGGATTAAGAGCCAACATTTTCAATTGTGTGGGAAATCCACCAAATCCTTTCAATTTCGTTAGTATTTTTGTCAGGTTTTGCCCGCTTGCCGTCCTCGTTTCCACTGATACCTCAAAATATGGCCTCGATCGTAGCAATTTTGCTTGAATTAAGAACATAGCCTTGCATTTTTGCCGAAGTTTCACTGATATTCAGTCGCGAAACTCCCTGTATTTCGCGGATATTTAACTCAAAAAAAGCTGCAATTTTGCGGATATTCACTAGACTTAGGGCGCCCACTATTAAAAAAAAAAAAAAACAACAACCGTGGAACTGGCCGTTTCGTGAAAGTGAACTCCCAGATACTTGCTATACCGCTGATATTTAGATCTGAAACTTGCAATTTCAGAGATTTTCAACATCAAATATTTAGTAATTTTGTGGACATTCGGCTCCATCGTGACAATTCAGTGCCTTTTTGGTTTAATACAATGTAATGTGTTTATTGACCAGCGGCTTCAAAGACAGCACGTGTTATCACGTTCAAAAGCAAAACTATTGCTTTACAATTCCGCTGTTTTGCCCTCCCCCCGCCCTAAAATAGTCATTCGGCGTCTGTTTATCGTCGCAAACAAGCATCAGTTTCGTGACTAAGCAGCACAAACTTCCACTTTAACGACATTTAACTTCTAAACTGGTAATTTCAGGGATATACATCCATCGAATCTTAACTCTTCAGCCACTTTGGCTTGTAAACTGGATATTTAATGGATATTTTACGCCCTGACTTGTAATTTTACTGATTGTTAGCCTCCGAAACTTGTATACTGACAACAACGTCTGAATTAACACAAGGTTCAGACGTCGAATAATCACTTTGGGAGCTAGAGAATTTGATTCAAGGTAAAATTTAAATTATTCTACAAATAACAAACCAATTGGTGGATGTTTATACGGATATTGAGGTCCTATTTGAGATAAATCTCCGTAAGTCTACGATTTTGTTGTATTTTGTATTTCAGCGTAATTTCAGCGGTTAAACAGCGTTTTTTTTTTTAACAATTTGAATCGTAAATTTGGCCCTTTCATTACTTCGTATTTTAGCCACCGATTGGTGTTTTCTTAATTTCAGCCGTGAATTCTCAACTATCGCTGCTAATTAGTTTTATAGCATCCTTTTTTCAAATTTTAGATGCAAATGCTGAGCCTCGAATCAGCTGTGAATTGACATTTTTCAAATATTTTAGCCGCTTATTCAGCGCATTTTCCAAATTTTAACCGCTGTAATTAGAGCTTTTCCTCCATTTTAGATGTGATTCAGCGTTTTTCCTCAATTAGAGCAGCTAATTTGCGCTTTTTTATCTATTTTAGCAGTGAACCAACCTTTTTTTTTTCTCAATTACGGCCGCTAATTCAGCACATTTATCTCAAGTCAATTCGTGGATTTTCCGCACTGAGAAAAAAAAATGTCAGTGTTTTGCTGAATAAGAACGTAATTTCGCCATAACCAATCACCATAGCGAATCAGTTTTGCTCGCTAGGAATACAATTCAGGAGTCTTTCCGTACAGACAAAGTCCCGAAATTGCTTCATTAGTGAGCGAAACGCCCGGAATTATTATTACTTTTTTTTTTAATAGAGAGCGAAACCTGCAAAATTGCTTTATCCGTGTGTGAATACCCGCAGTACTGCGGATAAAGCAATTTTGCAGGTTTCGCTCTCTATAAAAAAAAAAAATAATAATAATTCCGGGCGTTTCGCTCACTAATGAAGCAATTTCGAACAAGAAATTTCGAAGGTTTTAGTTCCTGAAAACCTAATTTCGTTCGTTAAAAAGGCAATTTAGGGAGAGCGGGGTGGTTCAATTTATATAGTTTTTTTTGGTGAGCTACTTTTCCACACAGAAATAGCAATTTCACTGTTTTTACTTCCATGTTTCCTACGGGAATGGAAGTGTGGTGTTCGTGAAAAAAATCGAGTCCGAGCTGACATCACATTCTTTACATCCCTTTCATGTATCGTTCATGCATCCATTTTTTTTTATATAATTTTTTTTTTTTTCTTATTCTTCAGTCGTCATGACAATAAATGTCACCCCTCACACCCATCACGCTAAATGAAATGACTCGTCCTGTTTCGGTGAAAGATTCCAGAAAAAGTTTTTGGCGAACTTCAATAGATTCATACGAGAAAAATAAACAAGAAAACTTCCAAGGCCGTATTACTTGTTTAGTGATGAATTATTAAGGATTAATTATTGAAGAAGGAGTCATGTTGGTCGATTGCTAATGATTAAGGATTGTTAACCCGGGACGAAGGATTTAAGACTAGGAATTATTCGGTGATGGAGGACTGAGGACTGCGGGGTTTACGATTGATTATTCAAGGTTGGTGTTGGAAGACCACACTATCCATTCCCGGGAACATGGAAGTAAAAAATACTGCTAATAATAATACTAATAATAGTAATAATAATAATAATAATAATAATAATCACAAAGACTGAGGCACAGTCTGACCGTCCCAGCTACCCCCCCAGCTGGCAATTCAATCGCGCTGACTGGGAACTGTATGGCCAAGTGCTAGCTCTCCCACCGATAAGTGACAACACGAATGAGGATGTTAAAAACTACACAGAAGCGATAATTGATGCTGCAACCCGGTCTATTCCACGTAAAGAGAAAACTAGATCCCAGCCAACGGTTCCTTGGTGGAACGAGGAGATTCGGCGAGCCAACCGGAGCAAGAAGTCTGCGTTCAATAAATATAAAAGATGTCCCACCCAGGAAAATCTGATCAGCTTCAAACGCCTCAGAGCACATGAGCGGAGGCTAAAACAGGAAGCAAAGAGAGAATCGTGGTCGGCCTATGTTTCAGAAATTAATTCTTCGACTTCCAGCAAAGAAATCTGGCGGAGAGTTAGGTCGCTGAAAGGAAATGTGGCCCCTGCCCACCCAGTTTCGGTAATCACATCAACCGGAGATGTAGTGCGAAACCCTTCCGATGTATGCAACTGTCTGGCGGAAAACCTTGAGCGCGTTACATCCTGCGCTCCCGCTGTCCTACCACTTCCACTGGTCCTGGTTCAAGTTTCGTCCATTACAGCACCAGCGCAACCCGAAACAGAGGAGTATAATGTCCCTTTCACGTTTGATGAATTGGACCACTTCATTAACCTACTTCCCAACAATAAAGCTGCTGGGCCAGATGATGTGCCCAATGAGCTAATAAAACGCATGCCTAAAAGTGGCAAAACTCAGCTACTAGATCTGTACAACTCTCTATGGGAAAAAAGTTATTACCCAAAGGCATGGAAACTCGCGCACATTGTCCCTGTCCTTAAGCCGGGAAAAAATCATCTCGAAGCTAACAGCTACCGCCCAATATCCCTGACATGTTGCCTCGGTAAAATTTTTGAAAAAATGATGAATTACAGGTTAATGACAATTTTAGAACACCGACAACTTATTAACCCTTGTCAGACTGCTTTCCGTCGAGGCTATTCCACCGTGGATCAAATCCTAATGATGGAAAACATAATACAAAACGCTTTTTTGAATAGAGAGCATGTGACCGCGATCTTCTTCGATGTGAAGAGTGCCTTTGATAAGATAAGTCGGGTAGCCAAAATGGATCAATTGTTTCAGTGGGATAAAAAGGGAAACATGGCCCTTATCCTGGGTAATTTCCTAACCGACAGACTATTCTCAGTAAGAATCGGAACGGCACAGTCATTGCCCCGAGAACAAGCTAACGGCATCCCACAGGGATCGGTTCTGAGTGTCACCCTGTTTCTAATAGGCACCAATGGGATTACAAACGGCCTCCCTCCAAGTACGAGGGCGTCAATTTACGCCGATGACTTGATGCTTTATGCAACGCACCCTGCTAGAACACAAGACACGACTTTACAGGATGCCGTGGACATGCTTGTGGAAAATGCTGAGCGAATCGGCCTGCGTTTCTCGAGTGACAAAACGTGCGCAGTCCACTTCTGCCGACTGAGATCACAGCACGATCCCCCATCCCCGACGCTGCAAGGTGCCAGTATTCAATATAAAGATTACCATAAATTTCTGGGACTCGTTGTCGACAAGCAGCTACGCTGGAAGGAGCATATCCATCAAGTAAATGTTAAATGCTCCAAATCCCTGAATCTCTTAAGAATGTTGGCCAGCCATAAATGGAGCTCAGACTCTGCTACTCTCCTTAAAATCCTCAATTCCCTAGTTAGGTCAAAAATGGAATATGGTATACAAGCTTATGGCTCAGCTCGGAAAAGCTGGCTACTGCCACTAGAACGGACTTATCAAACAGGCCTCCGCATTGCACTTGGAGCTTACCGAACCACTCCTTGTGATAATCTCTATGTCCTGTCAAACTGCCTACCTCTGAAATATCGTTTCCAAGAAATTATCTTAAACTATGCAATTAGAGTACAGTCAAAACGAGACCATATGTTTCACTCGACATTATTCAGTGCGGCCAGCATTGCCGAATACCGCAACCTCCCTAGTCGTTCTCGGCCCCTTTCAGTAAGACTGGAAGAAGCACTATTAGGATTTGATACTGCTCTTAATTCTATAATGCCTATCAAACCTTATGAAATACACCCTTGGTTATATCCAATGTTCAACATTGATGCCTCTCTTCTCAAGTATTCGAAGACACAAGTGCCAACGCAAGTGTGCCTTGCTCAATTCAATAAACTTTTACTGAAATATTCAGGGTTTACACACATCTACACAGATGGCTCGAAAGTGGCTTCTGGGGTGGGATGTGCATATTACGTCCCATCGGGGGAAACATTTATTTGCCCTCTTCCACCACATTTTTCAATTTACTCTGCTGAGCTGTATGGGATATCCTTAGCTTTGGATTGCTGCATGACCCGCGGTTCCTCGTCTTACCTTGTGCTAGTAGACTCGTACAGTACGCTAGCTGCTATTGGAGATAAATTCAATGAAGACCCCGCTGTAACCTGCATTCACCAGAAACTGTGTCAGCTTAACCTCACAGGTAAAACAGTTGTGTTCGTATGGGTGCCCAGCCATGTCGGTATACCTGGGAATACATGTGTCGACCTGCTGGCAAAGGCAGCCGCACATTCGCGCGGACGATGAAAAAGTGCGAGTAAGGCGAGTGATTTGGGATGACTGGGTGGAGCTGTGGAAAGGGAGCAGCTCACAACTTCGAACCTTGATTCCTGACCCAAAGAAATACTCAACACCAGTGCAACTGTCCCGAAAAGACGCCGTAGTTATACTACGCCTTCGAACGGGCCACGCTCGATGCACAACGAGTCAATACTTCACCCGTCAGAATAGACAGACGTGTGAGTTCTGCGGCACCGTGGCCACCATTGAGCACGTACTTATTGAATGTCCACGCTATATTGACGAAAGGAGATCAAGTGCTTTCCCCCGTGACGCGAATCTAATAATGCTCCTCGCGTCAGATGATGCAACAAATAAGAATGAGGAGGAGGAGTGGAGAATAACTTGGTTTCCGGAGATAAAAATCATAGAAATATGTGGAAAGACATGACTGAAAAAAAAAACAAGATAGTGATAGACCAAGCGCTAAAAACGCTGAAGAAATTGAAAAACAAAGCGAAGAGAAACGAAAGACAGAAGACGAAGTATCCCCTATGACATCGCGAAAAAGTAGTGATGATGGGGAAAAAACAGATACTGCAGCTGGAGGCAGTGAAGGGAAACGGCCAAAAGGATGGCAGAAGGAGAAAAAACGAGGAAGTTGGAAAGAGCAGAGAAAAAAAGGAAGGAGGAAATAAATGGATCAACAATAACATTATCTAAACAAAGTATGTATATAAATGTTTAACACGAATAATACACACCGGTACAACTATTTGTTGCAGTGGAACCCGAGAGGGTTGCACAGACGCTCTGATGAACTGAGGAATATTATTGGAGAATATGACCCACTAATTATGGCTCTGCAAGAGACGCATTTCTCATATAAAATAATAACAGAATTGCCGGGTTATAAGTTGTACCATAAATCATGTCCGGTGGAAATTGGAGGTAGGCGTCACGGGGGAGTTGCCGTGTACTGTAAGCAATTCATGAGCAGTGAGAATGTAACTCCTGTCACAAGTCTTCAGGCTATGGCAGTCTGAGTGCAGGTACCAAGTCCATTGACCAGATGTTCCCTTTACTTACCGGATCAGACCTGGGAAGAGAGGGACATACGTCAACTTATTACTTCGCTTCCATCGCCAGTCTGAGGGTTGTCGAGCAGGAGTCCCGTGGTGGAATTCTGAAATAAAGCAAGCAAATCGATTAAAGAAATCGAAGTTTAACTTTTACAAAAGACACCCTACGAATGAAAATCTCGTCGAGTTCAAAAAACAAAGAGCACATGAGAGGTACTTGAAACAGAAAGCTAAAAAAGAATCTTAGGAACAGTACGTGGCGTCTATAAATTCCAATACACCTAGTAGACAAGTCTGGGCAAAGATTAAAGCACTTAAGGGGAAATCACCTAGTACTGCCCCGGTATACATTATTAGCGAGGGAAATAACAAGATTCTGGACGACCCAAAGGATATCTCGAGGGAGTATGCCGAGCATTATGAAGCGACGGTATCAACCCACAACTACTCTCGAGAAATCAGACGAAATCTGGAGGAGCAAATAAATCAGAGAACCAACAACAAGCGATCAGATTGATTACAATGTTCCATTCACTTATAGCGAGCTTGAGAGGGGTATAGAGGCTCTATTAGATATAAAATCTCCAGGTGTTGATGACATCCCGAATGAACTATTGAAGAAACTATCGCAACAAAATAAAGAAAAATTATTACAGCTGTTCAACATTTGATGGTCAGAAGGGAAATACCCAAACTCATGGAAGAAATCAGTAATTATACCGGTCCTCAAACAAGGGAAAGACCCACAGAGAGTATCCAGTTATCGGCCTGTGTCTTTGACTTGTTGTATGGGCAAATTATTTGAGAGTCTCTTATAGATTGATTAGAGTTCTTGAGAGGGAAAATCTAATAAACAAATTTCAGACTGGTTTTCGGCCCGGATACTCCACTGAGGACCAGCTGGTTTATTTGGAGCAATTTATCCAAGAAGCATTCTTGAAAAGGAATCATGTTACTGCCGTCTTTTTTGACATAAAAAGTGCCTTTGATAAAGTATTCCGAAGTAGTGTACTCAAACAGTTAAAAGATTGGAATTTCCGAGGTAATCTTCCCCGACTTGTAAAGAGTTTCCTAAACGGTCGTCATTTTGTGGTAAGAGTGGGTAACAATTACTCTAGTAGCCGCTTGCAGGAAAATGGCATACCGCAAGGGTCAGTATTAATTGCGACTATTTTCATTATAGCCATAAATCAATTGACAAAGAACCTGCCGAGCCAAGTACATGCATCCGTATATGCCGATGATCTGGCTATATACTTTAGGCATTCACTTGATTCCACAAGTAGCACAAGTTTACAGAGAGCGATAGATCAGTTAATTGAAAATGCTGCGTACTGTGGACTTGTATTTTCTGAAGAAAAGACTGCTGCAGTCCATTTTTGTAGGTTGAGAACGCCTCACAGCACACCATCTTTGTCTCTACAGAATCATGAAATAAAATTTAAGCAAGAGCATAAGTTTTTGGGGCTGCATTTCGATTAGCAATTAAGGTGTAAAAGTCATATACAGGCGACTGCTACAGGGTGTTATAGATCAATGAGACTACTAAAAATGATTTCCAATCATAAATGGGGAGCTGACATGGATCTACTCTGAAGGTGTTTGATCATCTTATTAGAGCTAAGATGGATTATGGATCAATGGTATATGGATCGGCGAGGAAATCGTGGCTAAAGCCTTTAGACAGGATTTAACACATGGGATTAAGAGTTGCCGTTGGAGCTTTTCATACCACGCCCGTACATGACTTGTTCGCACTCACCTCGCACCTACCACCTGGATATCACCGGAGCCTAATTAATGTAAAATACGCCCTTAAAATGAAAAGAAAAGAAAATAATTTTGTCAAGGAAGCAATATTTGACGAAAGTAGGGTGGAAGGTTTTTCCGAGCAAATAACGCGGACTAGACCGTACGCGACAAGACTGAGGGAAGACATGACAAGACTTCAAATACAGCTACCTCTCGTAATGACAATGGAAAATAATTGGTACCCATGGCTATTTGATGACGTACACTTGGATCTCACCCTCCAAATGGCAGAAAAAAAGTGCCTCCCAAAAAGTGCCATAGTAGCCCTATTCAGTCACGCTATTGAGAAGTATCAAGGATATCGCACTATATACACTGATGGCTCAAAAACCACTAATGGAGTGGGGTTTGCCTGCTATTCCTCAGAAGACACGTTTTTTTCCGAGTCATTGCCACTGTGCTCCTCTGTCTACACTGCGGAACTGTATGGAATTTATCATGCGTTAAACTTCTGCATAAATTCATCATGGAATAGAACGTTGATCGTAAGTGATTCGCTTAGCTCACTGTTAGCACTGAAGAACAAGTTTTCAATGGATGAATTGATCATTAAAATATTGATGAAACTGAAAAGACTGAGCGATCAAAACAAAACCATAAAGCTCAAGTGGGTTCCTAGTCATGAACATCAATTTTTTTTTTCCAGTGCTGTAAACACCTCCGATTTCATGGTGGTTAAAGGGAACATGGGCGCGCGAGTTTTATTTCGCATTTTTTCGCCTTGAGACGACTCTTAAATTACTGTACGAGAAGAGCAGGTTTTTTGACTTCTGAACACACTAGCATTGCCGTGTTATAGATTATTGTTTAGGGCCCTCATGTACATGAACATATAATGGGCCACAATACGGTAATACACGTTCAGAATAACTTGGGCTGAGGTTTTAAAACCCGGTGCTTGACCCTATTATTTTTAGTTGGATATTCTTTTTATCTTTTTACTTCCATGTTTTTTTTTATTACTTCCATGTTCCCCTAGGAGTGGAAGTATGGTGTTCGAGAAAACATCGAGTGGATGGATGGAATACATTACAATTGGATTGGATGGGCTGACAAAGTAGTAAAAACTCTCCCTTTGCTGGCCCAGGAAATTCTTATTTTCTGAAAAATGTGGCTTTTGTACGATGCTTCCACAATATAAGCTATCTATAATTTAATTTATAACTAACATTGATCCTATAGGTGAGTCGCAGAGATTGCGATCTGAGTGACGCGACATTTGGGGGGAAATCCCCTCGACCAGCAGTTACGGCGCTACCTCCTTTCTTTACTACCCTTATGGTTCATGCCGGCTACCGATTTGGACGAAGAGGTTCATTGTTTAAAGCGCTAGCATGGTGGCGACTATACCGTAGCTAATACGGAGCGTGCGGAATGACATCAATTCCGCACGCTCAGCTGCCTTTGAACGTGTGTGTTAAAACAATAAGACCACGGTTAAATGGACACTCAAAAAATCACTTTATTTTTTAACAATGCTCTCGTACATGATATCAACTTCCCGAGATAATAGCTTTTGCCGCGTTACTTATCTTTTTTCAATGCTACCAACATCCTCCCTTTTCTTTTGTAAACAAAAAATAGTTTTTAAGATTCAAACGATTTGGCGGTTTTACAACTCTTCCACTTCTGGTTCGTGTGTGACATGTTCCCTGTGGATCTCTTCTTTGGTTGATGAAATCTGCTAGGCCAAGATATTCTCTTCTGTTGCCGTTTCCTCGTCTTCCTTCGTCGTGAGGTTCATTTCTCGCTTCTAAGGACTCTTGTGGCGATTGTGATTCAGTCCCACGGCTCGGCAAGTCGTACTTTGAGTCAATACGATCAAATTTCATACCGGCAGGTCTTGGTTTCAAATGAATCCTGTTTCTTCTGTATTTTCTTCCGTTGACTTCGACCTGATATGACCTCGGAGTGACTCTGAGTGGTGCAGCAGTCTGTGACAAGTTCGGGACGAATTTGACGAGATAATTTACCACACCAAGAGACGAAGACATTTGTGAGCTGTTTTCGGGCATCGGCATTTCATTGACCGCCCGGACTTTTTCGGGGGTCAGCTTTAATGCTTTCCGCTGTGAAAATATGCCACATATAGCGAATCTCTGTCTGTCGAATGACGCTTTTATTGTTATTACGAGCTCTTTCTAACACTGCTCGCAATTTACGGTCGTCATCTTTCTCTGCCTCTTTCAGAGTAGTCCCTTCGCCAAACATTAAGATATCGTCGGCAATGCAACGATGCCGTCCAAATCGTGCGTGATTTCGTGAAGCCGCCGTTGGAATTCTTCTGGGGCAACCGAAATTCCAAAGGGGCATCGCACAAACCAGTAGCGTCCAAACGGAGTCCAGAACGTTGTGAGCTCTTGCGATGGTCCGTCTAATTTCATTTGGTGGAACCCGTTCTTGGCGGCCAGAACATTGAAAATTTTAGCGTTCGCTAACGAGGAAGTTATTTCCTCAATCGTTGGCGATAAAAATCTTCAATTTTCAATTTTTTGGGCGCTATACACAGTCTATTCCGTTTAGGTTCCATGACAAAAACCAAGTTGGTTGTCCAGGCCGTGGGGTGCTCACTTTTCTGATTATTCCTTGGCGCTCTAACGAGTCCAATTCAAATTTTATTTTGTTCTTTAGCCCGACCGGAAATCTTCTGGGCGATTCAATGACGGGGACAGAACCTTTTTTTAGCTCCAGAGTCAAGGAACCTAAATGTCCCGTAAGCATTTATCATCGAATACTTCCTTGAAAACCGCAATCTGAATTTTTTTTATTTCAACACCCGGCTGTGGAGAGACGACGGTCAAATAGACACACAAAAAATCACTTTATTTGTTAACAATGCTCTCGTACATGATATCAACTTCACGAGATAATAGCTTTTGCCGCGTTACTTATCTTTTATCAATGCTAGCAACAGTGCTGATTCCAGGCGGGGTGTAAGAAAAATTAATTTAGCGGGGTCCACTTATGCTGTGAAAGAAAATTCGAGGGGTTTTACTCGCGCAAAAAGCAATTACGCTCACTAAACAACTAATTTCGTGAAGTTTGCTTGCTAAAAAATCACTTTCGCTCGCTATAAAAGCAATTTTGCTTACTAGAAATGGAATTTCGCTCTGCTAATGAACCATTTTCGTGGGGTTATATACTCACACAAAAAAGGCAAGTCCGTGATGAAAAGTGATCATTTTTAATGGTAAATTAGCCGGTTCTGAAGGGACAGATTGACGGTTTTAAAGTGTGTAGCTGGTTTCGAGGATCGTCATTTTGAACAAGAACGAGTGGGGAAAGGATGCGTCGGCTGCCCTGTGCGCAGTGCCCACCCTTGCCCCGACACGACTAACGGCCTTGTACATGTACTAGTGTAGAAAGCTAAATTGGGGTTTTCATTTACTTTCTTCAGGTATATTCACGCGCATTCAATCGACAAGATTTTCCAGGGCTTCTAATAGCAGCCATTGACTGCCATTTATTTTATTTCAAGAGTTTGAAACTTCACCCCAACCTATAACTAATTAGATGGCAATTAAACTTTCCAACGTCTTTTTTGCGTCTTAAAACGTTGGCTCGTCCCTCTTTTTGTGACAAATTATAAAACTTCCGACGGGAACGCATCAGTCACACTGAAGTGAGAGGCCTCACGTGTGCTAAACCTTTTGACGGTCCGTATATGGTGAAAAATCTCAAAACCACCTGGGGGGGGATTCATTCCGTCTGATGGGTGCGAGATAGCGGTGGTTAGGGGTCTCTTTTCAAAGCTTGTTCGTGCTCTTCCCCCTTTTCTACCCAACACGACAATATTGTCGGTTGGGGGGGGGGGCGCATGGGCGATAAATAATGGTGGAGACCTCTCGTTGTCTGTTTGAATATTTGTTGACAAGTTTTTCTCTAAATTATATTTTGTTTACACCGTAAAGAAAACAACTCTTTCTTCCCCGCTCAGACAGGTCCCTCCTCCCCGGGGGTTCTTCAGACCTTCTCTGTAAATGCTCCAGAAGACACTAAGCAAAAGCCCTTGTGGATATGTCGTATGGCGTCTAAACCCACTTTACCTTTATCAACTTTGTCACAAACAAGTGGTTTTTATCGGACGGTAGGCCTCGTATGTGTGTGTTTGTATGGTGGCGAGGAAATGGGATTAGGGGCATACCTAAGATGGTTAGAAGAGCAAACAGATCGAGAAAGAGCACGTTATGTCTGTGATGAGGGTGGTTTAGGACAAGTGTCCCTTCTGCCTGCCCCCTACCGGGATAAAACTGCGGGAAAAAAAAATAGGTCGAGTTGAAAGTTCTTCAAGAGCCATAGTGATTTCAAACATCACTCTCATTATTAAGAGCTTCCAACGCTGTTTTCATAGGCGAAAATAACCCTCTTCTTACACAAGTATAAACATCACGGGAAAAATTTGAGATTAGGTATAACCACTTCAGCACCGAAAAGCTTCCAATTTCACCACACCCCCCTCCTTCTCTTTCCACTCCTCATCAGGGAACCAAAAAAACAGGCTATCACACCTCCAAAAATGTGTATTATGCACGTGTCACAGCTTTCTTGATCTTCTTTTAGCCTTTGTTTGTTGGTAGTTACTCAACGAGGTGAGGGAGCATGGGGGGGGGGGTGCCTCAAAGAAAATGTAGCCGCCTTTGATTGGAAGTGAATAAAATTGTTGAAGAGGAGTTGTGAGGGGGGGAGGCTTCATACGTCGTTTTTTAAGAAGTTCAAAAGTAGAATGGCGATGTTTATTTTGAGACTTTGTTTAAATCTTCATTAATTTAATTAGCATTTCGCCTTTGGAGAGAGAGAAAAAAAAAAAAAAAACTGCGGAAAGAGCTCGAAGAAAACAGCGAGTGGCGGCGAGGGCGCACGGGGGGGGGGGGAAGCTGTGAAACCATTTCAAAATGTGTTTGTTTGTCGAGAATAGAGCGAGGAGTACATAACCAACCCCTAGCGCCCCACTACCCATCTTCCGCTTTCTTTGAAGTATTTTCATCTTAAAAACTGTAAAAACCGTCTATTTAAAGGTAAACTTTTGAACTACAGCAACTACTTTGGAATCAAATGCTTTGGAGTTTGTTTGTTAAAAGAGAGCGTGTGGAAGAAAGGTATACGTAAAGGATAAGCGCGTTAATGGTGTGTTAGAAAAATGGGTGGGTGGGTGGGGGGGAGACGGTTTGTGATTAAGATGAGATCAGGCGATAAAAAAAAAGCTGTGAAAGCCGCGGCGCTTTTTCCTCGTCCTCGGGACACTCTCCCCTCGTCACCACCAGTTTGAATCAATAAACGATTGTTTGTGTGATCTATACCGACAGGATATGACACGGGAGCGAGTTCAAGTTTCTTATGGTCAACTCCCCCCCACCCTTTCCACCAACTCAAACGCCTATTTTGGTAATGTTGTAAGATCAGTATAACTGACAGGGATTCATTATTGTTTATGTATACTTAGGAAGGTATAATGAATTCGCTTTTCCGCGCTTACTAAGCGACCTCATAACTCCTTCCTAGACTCACAGAAACCATAAATTTGGCCCCTTAAATTGTTTTATTAGCCCATAAAGTTTTGAATTTGAGAGCAAAACTAATTTGCCAGGTGTGGAGTCGTGGTGGAAGACGACATGGAATGATGTATGCATCCGTCCCTGCGGGGTTCACATCAGGTCGCTATGAAGTGATGGAGAGAAAACAGAATTTTGTGTTATTTTTGCCTCAGTTCCAGTCATTGTAAAAGGAGGGGGAGGAGGAGTTTTTTTTGCGTTAAGTAGGTCGTCGCTTTAATGGTGAGCATGCGATCAAGTGTTGGAGAAATGAGCGAAGCGGAAATTGCTACTTGCTCCATTGAAAACTTAAGAGAGGAGGGGGGGTGTGAGGGAGGGTGAAAACGCAGAAATAGCATTGGTTGGCAGTGAGGGGTGGGAAAGTAGGGTACCGACGATTAGTAATCAGTCGTTGATTGAGCTCACTTGAGACCTAGGAAAGTGGAATAGATAGACTCTGTTGAGGCTTGCTCTCTCTTTTTCAACCCTCCCCCCCCCCGTCGCCACCAACACCCTTTTCCTATTACTTCTGCAACCGCTCGAGGCACATCTTTAAACAGAGGATCCCACAATGATGTTGTTACTAAAACTACTGGTGGGATTTCGAAGGCTCTCTTTCCCGCCCCCCCCCCCACAACTCCTCCTCGCCTAACCAACCCAGTTTCACAGTCATCACAACCTCTAACAACCCCAAAGGAGTGGCGGTGGGCGTAGGGGAAGTGACAATTCAAAGGCACTCGGTTGGAAAACATGAGCTGATGGTCGAGTATTGTTCGCTCGAGTATTTACCATAAGGCAGGGGTGCGGCTCATACATTACACGGCTTTTCGAGTTACAATAACGTACGAAAGTTGCGAATGAGTCCGTAATGAGAGGGCTGAACGCACCCTCCACGCTTTAAGCGTTCTAAAAAGCTTTTTTTTTTCTCTTTCTCCTATTTAGGAGGTTCCTGTTTTAAAAATTTTCCTTACGCTTTTATAGCTGTAGGGGAAAAAGAATTGAGAAGTCCACTTACGGTGAAACCACACAAACAAACAACAACAAAAAAAAAAGAACGTCGAACAACTGCGCAGCTTTTAATATTTTTCCCCGTGAAGTGGCCACTTAAAGAAGTGCCACTTAATTTTCAACCCCCCCAACCCCTCCACTTCCAAACAAGGAACACTACTAAAACTACTTGATGCATCGAACAATTTTTTTAAGTGTTTCCCCATCAATATGAATCAAGAGGAGCAACGTGGCTCGTTGACCTCCATTTCTAAAGTAGTTCTTCTCGTATTCGGATATTCAGGGCACTTTTATACGCGAAACATTACTAATGATTGGGTGGGGGGTGGGGGTTTGCAGGATTGAATAACGCACATAATTCGTAAGAATTACGACCGTATGTGATGGGTCATCTTATTATAGGCCCCCTTTACACGATCATAAGTTTTTGGTTCAAAAATGTGTTTAATCTGATCACAAAACGGGTCATTTCAGGACGGGACCATCTGTTAAATTGTTTTTAAAATAGCTGCTTTGACCATACGAGAGCTGGCGACAGTCCCATTCAACCGGAAGAACATAGTCATGAAACTGGTCTCATTCGAAAGGTTTTATGGAGCTAATTACGAATATGATCGTCTGCCACCGTCTGCCTGGGGCATTTGCCCTCAGTGGCTCGCCAAACTCACGAAATTTGGGGAATTTCAATTAACCGGAAGAACGAAGTCCGTAAAATGGTCTTATGCAACAGGTTTTATGTTGCTGAATACGAAATTTTTTTTTTTTTTTTTTGAATGGCGTTTATTTAGAAATTAAAGAAACATGTTACAGGGAAATAAAAAAAAATATAATAAAAAAAAAATAAAAAAAAAAATAAATAAATTGTTATTCTTCTTAACGCTAATCACCCCCAAAGAGCTTAATACTCGCGCAAGGGGTGATGAGTTAAACACAAGACCTAAAGCACATCAAAATGCAAGAGAGAGAAAAAGAGTGAGAGAGAGATATTTGCGCTATAAAACACAAAAAATAGAAATGAATAAATTAAAACATTACAATACTTATATAAACATAACATCATAAATTATAGGTTCATTCTAGTCGCAAAGTAAATTTTTAAGGCACTCTTAAATTTTGACAGTTCGGTTATTTTTCTTATATTTTCTGGTATCTCATTAAACAATTTAACTCCTCTATAATCTAGGGATTTTTGGCAGGTAGAAGTGTTTTTGAAAGGCAGTTTTAGTAGCATTTTGTTTGAAGATCGCGTAGGTCCATCACTTATTTCAAACTTACTAATATTTTTTTTCATTTTAAAAACTTGAATTATTGAAATTTTATCAATTAAATCATTGGAAGAAAGCACATTGATTTCCTTGAAAAGTTTTTCAGAATGGTATCGCCGAGGCTTTCTCCAGAGGATTTTAATTAGCGTTTTCTGTGAAACTTCAATTGTTTTGAGGGTTGTCGGCCAGGCACAGCCCCAAATTGCGGAACAATATACAATTAGCGATTGTACAAGACCATAATAGACCATTTTTTTTGCTTTGAAGTTAAGGAAATTTCTAATTTCATAACACATTGGTATAAGCTTCCTCAGTTTAGAATTGAGGAAATTAACATGAGCAGTCCAATTTAAATTCTGATCAATCAACATTCCCAAATACTTTGTTTCAGCAACTTGTTTGACGGATGGACACGTACAATTTACAGTGTGAGATTGCTGACAAGCGTTCGAATGTACGGCCAAGTTTCCGATCACAGGGACATCGTTCGGTCTGAGCGCGAACGCCATGAAATTTGTCTTGGTATAGTTCAACTTCAGCCCATGTTCGGAAAACCATGCGTTATTGAGATCAGAAGAAGCCGCTCGCAGAAGGCGATCCCAAGCGTCGTTGCAGAGTATAAGAGCTGTGTCGTCAGCGAAGCAAACCAGTTGTCCTTCTAGTTTAAGTCCAAATAATCCATTGACATAAAGTACGAAGAGAATAGGCCCTAATACAGTTCCTTGCGGGATTCCATACTGAAAAGTTCGGGCGTCGCTGAGATGACTTCCAATTTTGACGCGTTGCAATCGTAGGTCGAGATAGCTGGTTACCCATTCAAGGAAACTTTCATTCATACTAACATTTCGAAGGACTTGGACAAGTTTTTTATGTGAAACCGTGTCGAAGGCTTTGGTGAGATCCATAAATATTGCCATAGCTTTCCGACCCTTATCGAGGCTGCTTTCAATTTGACTGACAAGAAAGGCGATAGCATCTTGAGTTGACTTGTTGGCTTGAAACCCAAATTGAAATTCACTCAGCAGCTTTTCGTCCTCTACAAAACGGGTAAGGTATAATTTGACAGCCTTCTCGATTACCTTAGCAATATTTGACAAAAGGGAAATGGGACGATAGTTTTCTGCTCTTCTGGGGTCTCCATTTTTGAACAGTGGAGCTACAATGGCTTCCTTGTAAAGGGAGGGGAACTTCTTGGTCGCAAAGCTTAAATTTATTAAATATGTTAGAGGCTCACTTAAATGACTTTTGAATCTTTTCAACATGGCTACTGTCACTCCATCGAAACCAGGGCAAGAACCACCTCTTAAGCTCTCGATAATTTTTGAAACTTCACTGGAACTCACCGTGAAGAAAGGGTCACACAGGAAATCTGGAGGTGCCTCGTGATCATCCATTGGCTGAACACCATCACATAACTGACCAATGGTTCCAGCTATTTTCCCGCCGACTGTAGTAAAGTGGCGATTTAACAAATTCCCAACTTCAACAGGGTCGTCTTCAACTTTTACAACAGTTCCTGTGGAATCGTCGATCAATGAATCAATTCTTCTTTTGCCTCGCATGGAGGTTGGAGCAACTTCGGACACAACATTCCATACCTGCTTTGAATCCTTACCTGCTGACTCCAATCGAGCTTCATAATACGAATTTTTGGCCTGTCTGATCAATGAGGTCAACTTATTACGGTACTTATTGAAATGCTTGCGGAGTGCCTGATCAAAAGGAGACTTCCTGATTTTGTTGTATAACACTTCTTTTTTCCTGATACTTTTCAGTAAGCCAGGTGTGATCCACGGTTTCAAGGAGGTCATCTTATGTGACAACAGTTGCTTTTTCGAAGTACAGGAGTTGATACAGTCTTGCAAAATCTTGTGAAGCGCCTCCGCACATTCGTCTACGTCATACGAGCAGTGGCGAGGCGTCCGGTCATCGATAGATTCGCCGATGACTGGATTTTTCTTCGGAAAAGAAGGAATATTTGTCGGTCCCTTCTTGGAGAAAAAAAATTATTTAAACAACGATAATTTCACTCAACTGAGTTCATAGGAGAGTTAGGAGGTCTGTTTTTCATCAACTGGGAGAATACTAGAGCGATCTATTGGGTCTTAATAGCGTAACAGATGCGCTAACTTTGGAGAATCCAATCTCCCTCCCTCCCATTCCCGTCCACTCCTTCATGTCTTCGTCAAGCTCAGTTTCCTTCTCTTTCTCGCGCGTTAGAAAAACAGCTCTACTCATCGCTTCTTCGGTCGAATCCGGTTCCTCTCGGCTCATTGTGCGAACGGTCGTGGTCGGCAACGGCTTCTTTTCAAATATTTTCCCAGCGTTTATTTCATTTTTCATCTCTTTTCAGCGTTTGAATTTTGTTTCTCTTGAATTTGGTGCAGGTTCTCCAGTTTTTAAAATGGTATTTTACGTAAGATCGTTATTCGTTCCGTTTGTAGAGACGAAGATCCGTATTTTTAAAAAGATCTCTTGTGTGCTGAAAAATGTGAATAATTCCGACGGTAGCATTTCAGGAAATGTAAATTTCTTTTAGAGACAATTAATTGAAACCCCTTAATAATTCGATTTTTTTTTTTTTTTTTTTTTTTTTTTTTTTTTTTTTGGCATTAGCGTTAGCCATAGCCATGCTTGTATAAGTGAGAATTTATGTGTTTCTTAAATGCGAATTTGACACTTGTGGACGAAATCAACTATTTTGTCGTACACACGAATATCATTCGATTGTAAAATTGAACTGTAATTGAAGGGAGAGTCAACAAAGGTTGTAATGGATCGAAATAGCTCAGCTCTTGAAGTTTCATGTTTCCGGCATTCCATGAACGTATGCTCTAATGAGTCGACTTCCCCACATGTATCACATTTATCATTAGCGACCTTGCCAATTCTGTGTAAGTATTGTTGGCAGATTCCATGGTTGAATTTCAGTCTGAAAATGATGCGAAAGAACTCTTTTCTCCGATCAATACTCCTAAACCAGACGTTTCGTCTTACGAGTGGGAACATATTTTTATAAAATGAGTCAACTCTGTCATTACTCCGATACACCTTTTGCCATTGCTCAAGCATACTACCGAGTGCCAGTTCCCAGAAATCTGTGTTCGGTAGCAGCAGATCAATCTGTTCGCCCGATATCGTTCCGATCCTAGCTAATTCATCCGCACGTGAATTGCCCCTCACCCCAATGTCCACGTATCCAAACTAACACTATCTGCTACTCCTTTTTCTTCTAAATTTTTCACAAGATGAATTATTTCTGTGGCAATATAGGAGACTTTCGAGGAGTAAGCGAAATATTTTGGGGTAAATTTTATTGCCCGGCTAAAATAGGAGTTTTCCCGACGGCCAACTCCAGGCTAAAAATGTTAAATTCACGGCAAAACAAGTATTTGTCCCAGTAAAATGTGAACGACAAAATAATGCAAAGTAACGCCAAAATGTAGGATCGATAACGGCTGTTTTGATAGAGCGAACATCTTAAAATTCTATTGCGCAGCAGGAAAATAATATATCCATCAAAAAAGAGGTTCGCCCGGCAAATAAGGAGTTCGCCCGACAGATATTGGAAGAAAGAGCCATGATAACGTCAGTGCTGCCAACATTACGTCATTGCGACTCTGAAAGTGAAACTGTATCCATTTATTCAAGTTCACTAAGTCTTTAATGTCATATAAAACAAATAATTGCTCAAATAAAAAACAAAATAGTGTCGTTTTTGCTTGAGTTGATGGACTTTGATGTTATCTGTGTTATCATTTCTGTATATTTCGCGCGAGTATTTTTCCAAGTTTTTGAATTTATGTGTACTCACTCATCGTAAAAGAAATGGATGCGCATGAAACATGCACTTTCCTCGAAGATTTCGTCGACGACTCGGTCAACCAGGCACAGAAGGTTAGATTGTTCTTTCTCAAACTTGAACACAAAACCAAGCGTTTCAAATATATCCGAAAGAGTGGGTGCATATTTCCTTCTTTGAAGTCATTTTGTTTTTACAGGTCGATTCTCCACCTGCCAAACGCCGTGGAAACGCACGTGTCTGGCTTAAAATTTCTGAATTTCCTGGGCCATCAGAAGCGGCTGCGTCTGTCAGCGCAGGATGGAGCAAGGACTCGACAAAAAATACACTTGACGGTGTACGAGTAGAATACCGGTGTATCTTCGGTCAGTACCGGAAGTCAGAGTGCCCTAACAGACGTTATCTGCTGTACCACAGCACCAGCTCCAGCGTTTCGCTGTACGAGACCGACTGTGCTCACGTACACAAAGAAAATTGTACTGAAAAGCAACGGGGATTGAAAACTGCTATGAAAGAGTTCATTAAATCCAAGTTTGATGAGGGCCTCGAAAAACCCAACGCCATTATTGTAGCAGCCAGGAAAATGAATCTAGAAGAGCCTCCCAAGTCTAAAGTTGTGACATTCCTTAAAAAACTGAGAAATGACAAATACGGTAGCCCGACGGTTTCAGCTAGTGACATTTCCCGATGGTGTGAGGCCAGACTTTCTAAACCGGCATCGAAAGATGAGCCGTTTGTGCTCAAATACGTCGTTTTTAGCGAATCTACGAACGTCGACGAGCAGGATGTCAAGATTGTTTTGTCTACGATGAGACTGTTGCAGAATATGTCGAGATCACCGATGGTGCAAATAGACGCTACATATAAATTAATCTGGCAAGGATACCCAGTGATGATCGTGGGCACTACTGATCAAGATCAGGTATTTCATCCTTATGCAGTGGCGATTTGTAAAGGTGAAAGCGCCGAAGATTTCGCTTTTATATTCCGCGCGCTACATAATTATGATTCGACGTGGCAGCCTCAAATATTGCTAGCTGACGCTAGCGACGCCATTACAAAAGGTTATGCAAATGTCTTTGGTCCACCCAAAAAGCGGCTGTTCTGCTACTTCCATGTTCTTCAGAACTGTGAACAATTTTTGAAAAGCTTACCACAGCGATCGGAGTTGAAGGACGATAGTCTCAGTTTACAGAGCTGCAAAGACGACGTATCCTTCTCCCTGGCTTCACTTCTCTTCATCGAAAAATGGATGGGCACCAAAGATCAGAAGGTTATTGAATTCACTGAGTACTTCAATTCTCAGTGGATCGTCAAGAACCCTAACTGGTACGAAGGTGCTGCAGTGGGGTACCCATCTACTAATAATGGGATCGAATCCACAAATGCTGTGATAAAGAGAGAACATACCCTGAGGGAGAGGTTGCCAGTGGGGCAGTTTCTTGCTCACGTTGGTGACCTGCTGGAGAAATGGTCAGCAGACCGACGAGAAGACTCTCCTAACTGCAAACATTTCCGTGAAAACGTTACCATAACTCTACAATACTGGACCAAAGCGTACCAATGGGTGAGGCAAAACCCTAAAATTCTTCAAGAAACTTTTAAGGAGAAAACGATTTTTTACACTTGCTCCTCATCCACCGGAAAAAACATCACTCCTGAACTGCTGGAATCCTTTAAACAAAAGCAGGGGAATTGGTCGACGTTCGACGAGTTTAAAATGCATAGCCGGTCGCTGTGGGTCTTCGACGAAAATTATTGTACCTGCCCATTTTTTTTAAAGAAAAATATATGCAAGCACTCCCTAGGGATGCAAGTGAGATTGAAACGAGTTGAAGTTCCGGCAGAAGCGAAGAGTGTTCCCCTTGGGCAGAAGAGAAAGCGGGGAAGGCCGGAAAAGGCAAAGAAAGCCTGATTGTGCAGTGATTTTTGTCAGTGAAGAGAGTGATTTTTCAATGAGTTCCTTTAGTTCTAGTTACGTTGTTATACAACTTTGCTTTTAATTGTACCTACTTAATTATTTATGTGTCTCCTATCTGGTCATGATGTTCTGTGATGCTGATTAGTGAGCTCAGTTATATTTTGTTGCTGTTAAAGAGTGATAGAGGTACTAAAGCTGAAGAAAAGTGACCGAACCAAAGGCTTTTTACTATAGTTTAAGAAAATAAAGTTCCGTTTTTAAATTATGACGCTGCTTTTGTTCCCATTGAGCACAAGTGTGAGTATTAATTGTGATTTTAATGATATAGTTTCAGTCGGTTCAGCATATAACGTTTTGCAAAATAAAAAATCTCCAATCACCCGGAAAATCTTAAAATGCACTAATTTGACTTTTGAGATTTGTCCGTGACTTTTCCGTTTTTACTGTGGTGCCGATTATTCCGATGTAATATTCTCTTATTTGTCGGTGAAACACATTTCTGTTCGGGCAACTAGTAATATTACCGTTCAATCCCTTCATTTGACGGGCATGTACTAAATCTGTCGGGCGAACCCCTTTTTTGATGTGCATTGTATTTCCCGCCGGGCGTTTGAATTTTCTGTCGGGATTACTTACTTTTTTACCGGGAATTATCTTTTTTTTGACGGGCGGAAAAATCGCACCCAAATATTTTAGAGCACAGACTGCACTTAGGCTGTCCGTGATAATAGCAATCTTTTGGCCGTGCAAAGTACCAGCATATTTCAAAGCTTCTACAATCGCTGTAAGTTCAGCCGTAAAAACAGAACTATTTTCCGGTAGCTTAAACATGAATTCCTTGTCGTTAATCGGATCGAACACTCCACAACCGATTTTTCCGTCTAACCTGGATCCATCGGTGAACACCAAATGAAAACCCAATAGTAGCCTACATACCTTATCTTCGAAAGCCTTATTTACCATTATAGAGTTGTGATATTTCTCTAGGTCTAACTCAAGAGTATTAACTTTATAGTTCAACATGTATTCGTACTCGAAAATTTGGAGTTTCTTTTACTGTTTTATTTGACCGGAGGCTTTCGAGAAGTTCGTGAAACTGGCACACAATAATGGAGATGCTTTCTTTCGGCGGTATGCACTGGTTAGATCCTGAATTGCAAGGGAACAAATTTTACTCATAATGCTCGATTCAAAAGCCCTGAGTTTAAAGAAAAATCTATCCGCCAACAATCTCCTTCTCAAGGATAATGGGGCTATCCCTGACTCAGCTAATATACAATCCACTGGCGTGGATTTCAATAACCCAAGGCAAAATCTTAAGCATTTGTTTTGAATTTTTTCTAGCCCACTTAAGCTAGTTTTGGATGCATTTCCATAAAACATACAGCCGTAGTCCATAATTGACCGCACACACGCTTTGTAAAACAGGATCGCAATATTGGGATCAGCACCCCAGTGTAAACTTGTGACCATCCGAAGGATATTAACTACTTTTTCGGTACGATCGCAAACGTATTTTATATGGGATTTCCATCGTAAGTCCTTATCAATGAACATACCCAAAAATCGAACTTTAGTCTGAACTTTGAATGTCCACCCTCCTAGGATGACCTGAGGGTCAATAATCACGTTGCGTCTACGAGCAAAAAGGCAGCAACTTGATTTTTGGGTAGAGATTTCCAGCCCTACTTCAGTACTCCAAGTATTGAAATGGGCCATCGTCTGGTCCAATTTATTGATACACTCTGATATGGTGTCGCTCGAGACGTACAAGCAGATGTCATCTGCATATAGAAGAATCTTGACTCCGGGAACCAGAATATCTTCAATATCCGAAACATAGATACTGTAGAGGAGTGGACTGAGAATATCCCCCTGAGGAAGGCCCTGATTAGCAACTCTAGGACCGATCCAAACATCATTCAAGCGAACATGCAATCGCCTTCCTTTCATTAAGGAAATGATATTGTGGCAAACTCGACTTGGTATTCCCAATTGAACCATCTTTTTTTGCAGTAGAGATAGCACAACATGATCATAAGCTCCTTGGATATCAAGAAATAGCCCAAGAGTAACTTTTCTAGTAGAGTAACTATTCTATATACGAATTCGTACGATGTATACAACAATGGATGAAAATTAGGCACAATAGTATTGTGCCATAAGTAGAAAGGTATCATAATAGCAAATCGAGCAGGCCAGAATGCTTTTTAGAAGTTTTGGAACGTGAAAAATATGCATTTTGAACAAGACCATATTTATTTTATGAATCAAATTTGCCCTCATAACAGAAAAGGGTGTGAGAAGGGGGGGGGGGTACACACGGAGATGACCGGTCAAAAAGTCCACGCGCCGCCACTGCATACGAGTTAAGAACACGCTCCCATTTTTCGTCGCCCAATTTGTCCCCCAACAGGTTGTAGTCAATTACAATTCTTTCTGGACGCCCAATTGTATTGGAGTTTTCGATTTTGGTTTCAAAAGCCAGCTTCAGAAGAGAGGTGAAGTGATCCGTTACGGTAGATTGCCAGATTATACCTTCAGCATCAAAATGCCTGGATGACCGAGCGAAAATTTGATCAATACAGGATTTTTTATCTCCTTGTATCCTTGTTGGGCGCGAGATGTATGGTGTAAGACCAACTTCAGCCATACCATTCAACAGAATCAGTTTACTCGCTGTGTTTAGGTCTGAGTCTAAGGTATCAATATTGGTATCACCCATCACAATAGTATTCACCCCTTTGTTGCAGCACAACTGCACAATTTGATCCACAAATTTTCCGACTTCGTTTGACGAAGGAGAGCGATATAACCCTATAATTCTAAATGGATGACCCCTGAAATCAAAATTCGTAATAATACAGTTACCTCCTTCTAATTGGACTTCAGTCGAGTTGACGTTTCGACAACTGTCCCTGTAAAATACAATAACACCTGAATTTTGATTGTAGAAGAGAGAACTTGATATAGAGCAGTAGCCAGGTATGCTCTGAATTATAGATTGAGAACTGTTCCACGTTTCCGTTAAGCAAATAAAATCAGGTTTTCTGCCTATTTGATTTAAATTAATAATAAATTCATCAAAATTTTTTTGAATACTTCTTATATTAGTACACAAAATTAGGAAGCTTGTATTATTCTTTAAAGTTATGTTCAAATCATTAACAGTAGAACATTCAGTTTCTGTGACTACATCAAACCATTCCAAGTTATTGTGTAATGTGTTCATCGTTGTTTAGAGTTTAGTAAATAATAGTAAATAATACTACATACGGTCCAGGTCACCAGCAGACTTTATTGTGAACACCCTCTCGCCGTCGTCTTTCCTTACGTGTACAATGCAGTTCTTCACCCAAACGTATTTAAAGCATTTCTCCTTGGCCTTAGCTTTCGCCCGACGCAACAGCTCGGACCGTAAAGACGTTAGGTTCTCATTGACGTATATTCTTTCATTGGGCCAATCCTTACATAACTGCTGAGCAGAAAGGCTCTTTTCAGTTTTGACAGCTTTTAGCAACTTATTTACATCATCGGATGAACTGAGCACTGCCAAAATTTTCCGCGGACGGTCTTTGCGAACCGCGCCCACTCTGAAAGCTGCACGAACCTCACCACACTGCACGTTTAAGACTTTTGACATAGTTTTTACAATTTCTGTACAGTCTTCATTCCTAGTTTCCGGGACACAGTTCAATTCCAAATTATTGCTACGTGAGCTTTGTTCAAGTATGTCGACTTTGAATTGAAGTTCATTTACCACTGATTTCAATTCCCTATTTATCTTCGACATATGTTCAATGGTCGCTTCCAAGGATGAAACTTTCTCAGAAAATACGTCGAACTGATCACTCATAAAGGTGACAGCCTCTTTCAGCTCTTTGACATCCTCTGCCATCGAAATAATCTTATTGAGCTTGGCATTCATCTCTAATAGTGTACTCTCAACATTTTTGGTCACTTCTCCTTCTGTTCTCAGAACGTCGGTGTCGCGGACTCTTTGTTTATTGGTGCCGCATCGTCTGCCTGGGGCACTTGCCCTCAGTGACCAGTCAAACTGCTCAGAGGGGAAATAATTAACCGGAAGATCACAGTGCTGAAACTAGCCTCGTTCGAAAGGTTTCATGGGGCTGATTACGAATGTGATCGTCTGCCGCCATCAGCCTGGGGCATTTGCCTTCAGTGATCAGTCAAACTGCACACAGCAAAGATGATTAACCGGAAGATCATAGTCCTGTCTCATCCTCCTGTCCTGTCCTGACTGGTCTTATTCGAAAGGTTTAATGGAGATGATTACGAAAATGATCGTCTGCCAGGGGCAATTGCCCACTACGATCAGTCAAACTGCGCAAAGGGAAATTAACTAACCGGAAGAACATGGTCTTGAAACAGGTGTCATTCAACAGGTTTCATGGACCTCAATACGAATATGATCGACTGCGGCGTCTGCTTGGGGCATTTTCCCTTGGCAGGAAGCAATTTCCCTCCGCGCTGTTTGACTGTTCACTGAGCGAAAATGCCCCTGGCAGACGTGGGCAGACGATCATTTTTTTTATTCAGCTACACGAAACCTTTCGACTTCCGGTCAGGTCGGGACTTTCGTTCTTCCGGTTAATAAATATCCCAAGGAGTTTGACTGGCCACCTACAGCAAATGCTCCAGGCAGACGATCGTATTCGCAATCATCTCCAAAAAAACCTATCGAATAACAGCAGTTTCAGGACTAAGATCTTCCGGTTAATTATTTTCCCTCAGCGCAGTTTGACTGATCACTGAAGGCGAATGCGCCAGGCAGACGCCGGCAGGCGATCATATTCGTAATCAGTTCCACAAAACCTTTCGAATGATACTAGTTTGAGGACTATGACGGTTAGTTATGTTCCCTCCGTGCGATTTGTCTGGTCACTGATGAGGGCAAATGCCTCTGACTGATGCCGGCAGACGATTATTTTCGTATACAGCTAAATAAAAACTGATGCATAAGACCATTTTTCGGACTTCGTTCTTCCGGTTAATTATTAACCCCAATTTAGTGCGTTTGACTGGTGACCGAGAGCAAATGCCCCAAGAAGGCACCGGCAGACGACCATATTTGTAATCATCTTCATGAAATCTATCGAATGAGACCAGTTTCAGGACTATGTTCTTTCGGTTAGTTTGAATTTCCCAAATTTCATGAGTTTAACGAGCCACAGAGGGCAAATACCCCAGGCAGACGCCGCCAGACATTCATATTCGTAATCAACCCCATAGAACCTTTCGAATGAGACCAGTTTCAGGACTATGTTCTTCCGTTTAAATTCATGTCCCAAATTAAGGACTTTGATTAGCTATAAAATCCTTAGGCCCCAGATACGGCATGGCAGACTCCAGGACTCGTAAATAGGAGGTCGCAAGCCATCATTTTGCACACCTTTCGTGACTATGTTCTTCCGGTTGAATGGGACTGTCGCCAGCTCTCGAACTATAAAGGAAGTTGGGCTGCATGCGGGTGTGAACGAACAGTGGAAGTGTTACCGTAGTTGAACCCACTGGCGGACCGACACCGATCGTGGCCCTGGGCGGAAATCTCTATGAGGCCCCTCATAAATAAGCAAGAGATAAAATTATTACGTAGCATCAAATTATCGATTTCCCTTTAATTTAGCCACGAGTTCTAGGTATTTATACATCCTATCCGCCAATTAGAGTTTGCGCTCAATTTAAGCCGCAAATTGGATATTTTTAGTGATGCACGAGACCGAGACCGAGACGAGACTTGAGTGGTCTCAGTCTCGCTCATGAGGGGATGATCTCGGTCTCGATCATGAAAAGTCGGTCTCGGTCTCGAAAGTCTCGGTCTCGTCTCGAAAAGTTAAAGGCGCGAATTCAAAGTATGTGTGATATTAGTGACGAGTGATCCTATTCTCGCCTCAATGATTACAGATGACGACGATAGATGAATTTATACTTTGCTTTCCTTCCTTGGTGGCTCGTGGCACGAAGGGAGATAAGTGATACATTGATGAATGACCAAATAGCTTTGTAATTGCCCCAAAATAGAATCGTGCCTTCAAAGCAATCGTCACACTGAGAACGTGTAAGCGGAACAGTTGAGAATTCAACGAGTCAACTCAAAATCTCGCCCATGCCAGCTCATTTAGTTCAAGCAAGAGACTTCCCTTCTCAGACACGACGAGGCAGAGGTGCACAATCCCCCCTCATACATCAGACCCTCCTTCTCATGCTTCAACTGGCAATGTTAGTTTAAAAAAAAAAAAAAAAAAAAAAAAAAAAAAAAAAAAAAAAAAAAAAAAAAAAGCGGTGTCGAGTTTGATGATAGCGGCCCAGGGAAGTTTCAAACGCAAAATTATGGTTCCCTTGCACTAAGCAGCCTGGGCGCGGCAGCCAGTTGGCTGTTGTGCAGTTGGGCTTGTTCTAGTGGCTGCCCAGCCTGAAAATCTTTGCTGCCTAGTGCGCGGGCACCCATAGGTTGCAATGTATTTCACCGGCCCCTCGGGAACCCTAACCCTTTTTTTTATTACGATACGTAGGCATAAAGGAGCTTTTAACGAACGAGGCACGATGTTTGTGACACGAGATGAAGTCCAGTGCCATCATCGGTAGAGTTTATAGTGCGACTATACGCCTCAGGATCGTACGCTTTTTTTTTACCTTCGATCGTACAAAGTCTTTTAAAGCCAATTAGGTTCATAATTATTTAATTTAACGGTTCCGTAAAGTCTCCCATTTGCCACACAACTTCATTTCAGAGAAATAAAAAAGAAGAAACAAAAGAAGCGCGTAAGATGAAAGCGGGCTTCCCTGCCTCAATTATTCTACCAACTCACCAACATAATCAACTGACTTTGACCTTTTTGGGATATAATTTCCACGGTTCCACTCACCCTTCACCCATCGTGCTTAAAGACCTACTTTACACACGCCGTGCGGTAAAGAGTGAACTCTTTTACCGTGAGCTCTTTACCGCACGGCGTGTGCACAGTAGGTCTTTACGCACGATGAACATCTGCTTAAACACTTCTTTAAGAATGATCTTAGGAACAGTAGATTATACGCCTAGGCAAGAAAGCGATTTTTTGGAGGCCGAGAGAAAAAATTGGACGGGTGAGGCGTAGCCAAGCCTGGCCTTTTCTCGAGACCCCAAAATCACTTTTTTTGACGTGGTGTGTACAGTATTTTTTTATCAAAACATGGGCTGATTTTCTGGGCCACAGCAATAAAGTGAGTGTTTTATCCCCTAGGCTCTAAAATAATCAGCTGTTTAAAAAAAAATAGTATCTTACATATAACGAGACACGTAAGTGCCATTTTACTTGCGAGTACTTTCTTTAGCTGGCGAGGCAAAGCCGAGTCGGCTAAATGAGTACGAGCAAGTGAATTGAGTTAAGCACGATATTTTTCGAGCGACAGGTGAAATAATAGTATATTTCACAACAAGTGAATGAAATGGAGTTTTACCTGCGAGTTGTGTTTGGCTCACGAGGCGGGGCCGAGTGAGCTAAAAACAACGAGCAGAGTGAAAGCTTCTTCTTCACGAGTTGTGGATATTATTTTTCGCACGACCAACAGGTTTAATTGTCTTTCCTGGAAGTGTTCGGAGGCAAGGGTACTCTAATTGAATACAGAACTTTTTTTCACTTTCCTTCACTAGTGATTGGAAACCTTCCTGTTTCCTTCGCTTGCGAGGGAAAATGTGAAATTATTGGCATTCTGCCTTACTTTCCTTCACTAGTGAGTGAAAAAAAATACTTTTTTCACCTAGCTCATTTTTTCAAGTAACAATCCCCCCCTGAAGTAACTTCCCTCCCTGATCGTGCGAAAACCATCAAATATAATTCCTGAAAGAAGAAGAAATGTGCGTGATTCCTATGATAATTTTACAAAAAGTAAATTTTTCCCCATTATTTCATGTCATTTTGTGCGTTAGGGCGGAGGGGGATAGGTCCACCCCTTGGATCCACCACAGCCCGGAGGAGGAGGCCCATAACACAATAGCCGTCTCGGCATGAAACAAGGTCATTTCATTGTTAAAATGTTCTGTATTTATAAATGAGCCATCATTTCTTTAATTATTTTAATTACGAGACCGAGACCAGTCTCGGTCTCGTCTCGAAAATAGTGGTCTCGTCTCGGTCTCGCTCCAGAAATGATGGTCTCGTCTCGGTCTCGGTCTCGTGCATCACTAGATATTTTATCAATTTTAGTCGGGATCCAGCGGATTTTAGTGCATTTCATTTATGTCAAAATGCACTATTGGTCTCGTCGTGATGGTGGCAAACATGGGTCATGGCATGTTTTTTTCATGTTTCAAGACCTCTAGAACACGAATTCAGGGGCCTCATTCTCTAACACGATAGCAATCAAATTTCGATTGCAATGTTGCTATTCGTCAAAGAAACGTTGCTATTCGGCATTCTGCAATTTTAGAAACAATGAATTTGAAGCAACCTTGCTAAGGAGTATTTCTTTAGTAGGTTATTATAGAAGCACCACCAGACTCTGTTGCTATATCGACAAATTCGATTGCAGTGTTGCTTTCATCTTTATCAAACCCTGTTATCATTGTGAATTTTATCTTTCCTCGGGCTGGCTTTTTTATTCATGTCTGTCATGGGATAAGAACGTCGAAAGTTTATTTTCTCAGCTCGCGTTGCTGATCTTCGTCATTCTGACTTCAGGCGCAGCAGCTCGTGGAGGATCAGCCCACAGCGAGAAGTATTCTAGCTCGAAGTCTCAGATGAGAGTGTTGTGTGGTCGAGAAAGCCGCTAGTCCTGTCGTGAATTGTTTAGACATCAGCATGTCCGCATGTCGGCATTTTCATTCATGGCATTCTCATCAATTGTTCGCACTCATCTTCGGGAATTTTCCTCGATCCTCGCCTCTCAATCGTCGTGAAGAGCCACGCTGCTGATTTCCCACATTACTCGGGTAGATTCTAGCTTCTAGTGCTTGATTCTTCGTGGCTATTTGGGCGTGAGGATTCATAGTACGCCCCCGCTATAGACTAAAGAATCCGCACGTTTAGACGTGCTCCGTGATATGATCCTCACTGCTGCCTTATTTACATATGTGAACTCTCCCTTAACGATATGAATAACAAGCTGTTGGCAATTCCATATAATTTATTATTTGATAGCAATAAAGGCAATTTTAATTTGAATTTACAGACGTTCAAATGCGTGGTTTATTTTCTTTCAGTGAATATTTAATGGCTTGGTCTCCTCCAGTATAATTCTATGGTTATTATTCCGAAGTCGATTTCCAATGTTGCTAAATCGGTATTCTCTAAAATTGCAACGCGGAAAGGCAACAAACAGATTTCAACAGTTCTACCATAGCAACATTGCTTTCTAGGCAACGTGTAAAAGCTTCGATGTTTTACAGAATAAGCCCCCAGTGGTCTCCGGAATTCATATATATATATATATATATAATATTATGGCCGTTTTCTTGTTAGCACGATAACTCTCGAAGAAATCAATTTAGCGGAACGCGCTTTGGCACAAAACTCAGAAGTCATAAGACCCCGGTCGGTATTGCATTTGGGCCAAATCGGTCGAGGTGGAGGGGTGGGGGGAAATAGGGGTTAAATGGTCAAAAAATCACTATAAATCGCCAGTTGATTCTAGAAGCATTATATTCGGTACGTACACTCGGCACATGTTATAGTAGCCTTTGCATTTTAATTTTTCGAAAAAGTCAAGGTAGAGGTAGACATTTTATTGTGCAGGTATTGTTGACAGATGAAATACATCAGAATACACAGAAACATTCAGTATTAACTATATTGTTTCGCTATGATATTTAAAAGCTAAGATTAATTAAATTTTGAATTCAAGGTGAAGGGAGGGGAAACTTTTTTTAAAAAAAAAACCTCCTGCTTTATACAAAAACTATTGAAAAAGGGTTCTTAAGTTGAAACGAGGGAATTTCTGTTGTTATTACCTGGGGGGTCATGATAGTTCTGATATACAGGGTGGTCGGTTTTGAGATGCAAAAAAAAAATTGGGTAATAGTACACCAAAAATGGGATAAAAAAGTCCTATTCGGATAGTGGCCTATCTCTTTTTGTTTTCGAGTAATAATTTTTTTAGTGATTTTTAGGCGCAACTGTATTTTTCGCCGAAAAACTGTTATTTCTCAGCTTCTACTTCACTGTTTTCCAAAAGTGATGGCAGTTTCGTAATCTACGGAAAATTTTCTACGGGATGAACGCAAAATCAATATTCTAAATTGTCATAAACGCCTAAAAACGTAACGTTTTCGTTGCGTTAATGCAAAAAAACCAAGAATTTGATTTCACAAAACAATTTACTGTGTCACCAAAAATAGCTTCACACGTTGTCAAACGACGTAAAAACTTCTCCGTTTTCCCAGCTTTCCAACGGTGGAATTATCTCCCTCCTTTGACGAGAAAATTCGAAAAGAAGCGAAAAAGTCATACATTTTGGCCTAAAAATGTGAATAATAACAGGTGCGAAAATTCCATTGTTTGGCTCTCTTTCTTGAGAAATCCATGCGCTGGCTTTCCAGGGCGGAATTTAGAAAATGCGCTAATTCACGGTTTATAGAACTATTTTCACAGCTATTAAATTGCTCGTTCAATGTAGAATTGAGAAAAATCACTCATTTGCGGCTGGAATTGAGGAAAAGCGCCAATTCACGGCTAAAATTGAGAAATGGAGCTCATTCACGCAGGTAAAATTGAGAGAAGGCGCCAGTTCGTGGTTTCTCAAACATCGGTAAACATTGCGAGCAAGAGCTAATTGACCGTTTTTATACACATATATGGCAAGTTTGCGGGTGAAATTGAGAAAGAGCGTGACTTAGCGCATAAATGTTTGAAAAAAAGTGCTCATTCACGGCTAAAATTAC
>CM075939.1:1944355-2150176 GCA_038030265.1 Corythucha ciliata
GGAGTTTTCACCTTATGAAAGTGATCCACGATCAAGGAAGACAATCGGCTCTCTCGCGGTAGAAGAATTGGATGGCGTTCATCCTCGGTCAAAGGAGCGTATTGAAGACGGCCACCCACCCTTAGGTAACCCCGATCGTCTACGAAGGGCGAGAGCGATCTAAGATATTTTGGAACAGAGGATTTAGCGGTCAAGTCCTTAATTACGGACGCCCAGTGTTTTTGCTGGACGAGTTTTATCAACAGATGGAGGGAGGTGTTACGCTCTTCAACGGTAAGAACTCCGTGACTGTGGATCGGTTATGAGCGAGTTTTAGACAGGAATCGCAATGTGTAACCCATCACATTGACTGCAGTACGAAAGGAGGAGAAGCGTTCAAGAAAGTCGTCGACAAAACAGCTTTCCTGAACTGGTTCAGAGACAAGAAGACTGGGAAACTCGCCGTTACTTAGAGAATTAGGATCAGACACAAGAGGACCGTAAACCGAGAAATTTCTAGGCGACGAATTGGCCTTCATTTCAGGTAGAGATTTCGGAATGGGACTTGACTTCGGCGCGTGTGGCCAATACTCCTCGTCACGTTTAAAATGGGCAATTTTCAGGTCAAATACCAGCCGCAGCCAAAAACGCCTCCATTAG
Organism: Corythucha ciliata; assembly: GCA_038030265.1. NCBI lineage: Eukaryota > Metazoa > Arthropoda > Insecta > Hemiptera > Tingidae > Corythucha > Corythucha ciliata. The sequence goes on from CM075939.1 coordinate 1,944,995, forward strand.
GTGAAAGTGCTTTGTCGTTGGTTTTGGACGATTTTTCTCGACTCCTGGGGCCGTAGTTGAAGTTTTCGGGAAAAACTCACGTCAGGTGGTTCCAATGGCGTTATAGTATTATTTATGATCAGCGTCCTTGGATCCCGCTTGCGGGATTTTTCCTCCACAACTCCAAGAAGGGCCTGAAACTTGCAAATATTCAGCCAGGAAACTTCCAATTTCGGGGATAATTATGTCTCTGGAAGCGTTTTTCTCACTGTTTAGCCGTGAATTAGTGATTGTTTTGCTTTTTGCTAAACGAATTATCGCTCTTTTCGGCTATTTTAGTCGCGAATATTAACGTTTTTCCAAATTTTTTGCCTTGCACTTGCCACAACAAGATTAGGACATTAGTGGTTATTAATGATGGGCAAGAATTGTCATGGTTCTTGCAGACTCGCAAGACTCTTGCAGCAAGAACAAGAACAAGACCAAGACTTGATTATTGATGCAAGACCAAGACCAAGACTTACTGTGCAAGAACAAGACTTCCTGCAAGTTTCCGTGAATTTTGGTTCACCATTATGCTATGCATGAGCGATTTTTCTCAGTTTTACCCGCGCATTACCAGTTTTTTTCACCCATCGCCATGAATTCGCGTTTTTTCTCAATTTCTGTCTCAAAAGTTGCACTCAGAAGCCGCGAATGGCGTATTTATTCAGTTTTGACGCAAATTAGAATGTTTCTCAATTTTAGCCGCGAATTAGCACTTTTTATCAATTCAAGCTTAAAATTAACTTGTAAAATCTCTTAATTTTGGCCAGACCAATTATTTACTTTTGAATATTACCCGCAAATTAGCGGGTTTTTCACTTTTTAGCACCGCATTAGCAATTTTATATTACTTTTAGGTGTAGCATAGCTTCTTCTCAGTTCTAGCCCGTAAATCAGCCTTGTTTTTTACTTATAACCGTGCATGACTCTGCGGTTTTTCTGAATTTTAGCCACAAAGTTGCCTTCAGATTAAGGCGCGTATTTAAATTAAAAATTTCACCACACTTTATAAGAGAAATAGTGATGCTCCTGAAGTTTGAAAGTGAATTGGCACTTTTTCTAAATTTTAGCTGCCGTAGCGTTTCCAACCCCCGTGCATTACCGACTTTTCTCAATATTCGCCAAGAATTGGCGTTTGACTCAATTTAAGCTGCATATTAGTCATTTTTTTCCATTTTTAGCTGTGAATTAGCACTTTTCCCCAATTTGAACTGAAAATTAGCGGTTTTTTTCAATTTTAGCCGCGAATTAGTGATTTTCTTCATTTGCATCCGCGAATTAACGTTTTTCCTCACCTTTTCCGCCAATTGCAAATTAGCGATTTTGTCCCAATTTCAGCAGTGAAATAGCGTTTTACGCTAATTTTTACGCTACGGCGATTTAGCATATATTATTCCCTTTTATGTACGCGAAAGGGTGATTTTTCGCAATATCCGTTGTGAATTTGCCATTTTTGTTCAATTTTAACCTGAACGCGTATTTTTTTAATCAATATTATAGCGTGTTTTCTCAATTTTAACCGCGGGTTCGGCCCAAAAACAACAATTTTGCGTTGATTTCCACAATTCATTCACCGTGAATCAGCGATTTTTCCTCAATTTTACTTCCATGTTCCCTACGGGAATGGAAGTGTGGTGTTCGTGAAAAAAATCGAGTCCGAGCTGACATCACATTCTTAGACGTGAAGTTGCAACGCGAGACCACGAATAAGCGCTTTTTCGCAGGCTCTCGAGAGATGCGACATGCCAAGTTATTTAAGGCGACCCCTTCTCAGTCACCCTCGCCTAAACTTCGCAGATAAATTATGGCTCCATTTCTGCGTCAATATTCAAAGTCTAATTTTAATCTTCAGGAAGTTCCACAGTGACGTTAGATCTTGCTTTTCTAAATTTCATCCCTGAAATTACCTTAAAACACACTTCAAGCACTTTGGGGTTATTTTAGGGATAACAGTTGAAGAAGCAAGATCTAACGTCACTATATAACTTCCCGAAAATTAAAATTAGACTTTGAAATCGAATATTGGTGCAGAAATGGAGCCAAAATTTATGTGCGAAGTTTAGGCGAGGTGCGACTGGGAAGAGGTTGAGAAAACCCTCCTGAAGCCCCGCCTTAAGGGGAAAACTGTCGCAAACTTTAAGCCCGTCAAATTGTGAGGAAAAAACTCTTTCGAAAGGCCGCGGCACAACGAGTAAACCACGAAAAATTCCCTATGGTGGGCAAAACGCAACATCCAGACAAGCACTCACGTGAATCGCCACATTCAAGGCAAAATTCACGTGAAATACCGCGTCAAGGGCAACAAATATGTGAAATGCTTCACCAAGAGCAATGTTAAGGTGACATGTTGCCCATTTTATGTAACAAATTGTCGGTTTCACGAAAAAATTGTCAATTTCATAACGAAATTGTCTGTTTTATGAGAAAACTTTCATTTTTATAAGACATCTTAAGCTTATGAGCATAATCGTTGATTTTATGAGGAAATTTGCAGTCTAAAAAGTGTCAATTTGATGAGTACATCATAAACTGAATAAGTCAATTTTACGAAGAAAATTACATATTGTATGAGGTCAATACTATAACGAGAAAATTGCCATTTTTTAATGAATTCCCCGTTTTATAAGGAAATTGTTAGTTCGAATAGAAAATTTTTGTCAATTTCAAGAGAAAGTCGTAAATTTTCTAGGAATCGTTAATTTTAGGACGACATTGTCAATTTCACGAGGAAATCGTCACTTTTACTAGCTGCATTGTCAATTTAATTAAAAACTTGTTAATTTGAAGCAGATATTGTCAATTTGACAACTTTATGATGAAATTGTAACTTATCCACAATAGTTTTATTTTTGATCCTTGGAAATTATTAATTTTGCCCCATGACTCGATGGACGATTGCCCTTTCGGTGATTATTGTTAATAAAGTAAACGGTGATCGTTTCGAAATTATCAATTTTATGGGGAAATTGTCAATTTTTCGAGGAAATTGTCAATTTTATGAGGAATTGTCAATTTTGAGAGGAAATTGTCACTTTTGTCAATTTTACGAGGAAATAATAAATTTTAGGGTGAAATTGTCTATTTTATGAGTAACTTGACAATTTCATTAGGAAATCGTGAATTTTATGAGGAATTGTCAATTTTATGAGAAATTGCCAATTTTGAGGGGAAATTTTCACTTTTATGAGGAAATTGTCACTTTTATGAGGAAATTGACAATTTTATAACGAAATCGTTTATTTTATGAGTAAATTGTCTATTTTATGTGGAAATTGCATATTTTATGAGGACATTTCCAATTTTATAAGGGAATGGTCAATTTCATGCGGAGACTGTCAATTTTATGAACAGGTAATCGGGAAATTTGTTATCAAGTAATCGCTGCGGCATCCCTCCTGAACTTCTGGGGCTCTGCAGCAGTTTGCAGCTCGAGTGCCACGATAGGTGTCGATTTGGCAGCTCCACTCACAACTCTTAGGGCATTATTTTGGGCAACCTCGAGTTTGCGAACCGCTGAATCCGACGATGTCACCAGCAGCTCGTTACCATATTCCATTGCTGGTCGCACATAGCTCTTGTACGCTAAAGTGAGGACATCGTGCGTAGCACCCCAAGTTGAGCTGGCCAGTCGCTTCAGAAGTCGCGACCTCCTTGAGCCCTTTTCAGCCATGCTGTCCACTTGGGCAGACCATGAAAGTCTTGAGTCGAGTTTAATCCCAAGATATGTTGCACTGTCTGACTCAGTGGCCTATTGTCAAGTTCCAGGGACACCGAGTGACGCCTAGTCGAGAGGGTAAACAGCTGGAACTCTGTTTTGAGGGTGTTCACTTCCATCTCATTCATGGATGCCCATTCCGCCAGCCTTTCAAGAGCTGTGTTCATGACAGTCTTCAGGGCTGGTATGCTGCTTGATGTTGCCCAGATAACCAGATCGTCGGCGTATAAAAGTGCATTTATGCCACAAGTCCTAGTGAGGGTGGTGATTATGTCATTTATCATGATGCTGAAGAGGATTGGGCTCAGAACTGCTCCCTGTGGAACTCCATGCCGTGTGGCGCGGAAAGACGATCTCTCATCATGGTATCTGACTCTTATGAATCGCTGGGCAAGAAAGGAACGGAGGGATGTGAACAAGCGTCCATCCACTCCAAGGCCACGCAGCTTCTGGACCAGCAATCTTCTGTACACCCGATCGAACGCAGTCTTGAAGTCGACGAAGACAGCAAGAGTACTCAACAGCAAGAGTACAAAATCAAACAGAGAGTCATTATGAGAGAAGAAGGTTGGGAATCCCGGCAAGGGGAGCTGGTGTGTTACACGGACGGCTCCAAGGAAGGGTCAGGAAGGGCCGACCGGAGCTGGAATTTTCGTGCCGGAGCTGGGGGTGGAAATAAGTATCCCGCTAGGGGGACTTCACCACAGTTTTCCAGGCCGAGGTGGTAGCGATCGATGCTTGTATTCGGGAGCTAACCTATCTGAGAAATGCTCGTGAGCGTTATTGTCGCGGGCACCAGTCAAGCCCCCTGCTCCCTCACAGGGGCGTAGCCAGTGCTCGACCAAGTGGTGGGCAGAATATATCGGACGTTCAAGAATCTAAAGGCCCCAGCAAAATAACTGGTAGTTCAATAAATGAGAAATAGGCTCAATAAATCGTCAAATTCTTCCCCGAAAACTGAGTTTTCACAAAAAGGGTCGTAATACATCAAAAACTGACATCTTCGTAAGGAAATTATCGGTTTTAGCCTTCTATTCCTGATTTTCAATCCAAAAACTGAAAATTCCAGACTTTTTCTATTAACAGACAATTCGATTTCCCCGGAAATCGATACTTGGCATTCAAATATAAAGGGTGTCCGACTTTTCATCAACGTCTTGCCTGAGAGACGTAAAATTCCAACATTTTTTAACCAAACAATATAGCCTCCTTCACATCCAAGCTTTGTTTAAGCCGAGCTGAGGGCTTCAACCAATCAGAGCGCCCCGAGTTTACAGCGCGGAGCGCTCTAATTGGTTAAAGCCCACAGCTCAGCTTTTTAAAGCTTGCATGTAAAGGCGGCTGAACGGATTTTAACTCAAAACTGACGCTTTTCAACAAAAAAAACTGAATATTTTATTTCAAAACTGGCGTTTTTACGCCAAAGTCGAAGTGTTTACGCCTAAAATAAAAATTTCACAGCACAACTATTAAATTCCAAGCCTTTACCTCAAAAACTGATGAATTCAGCCTAAAATTGCCGGGTTTCACTCAAAACGGATGAAAAACGAATGATCTTACCAATTAACAGACCACTCTGTATTAAAAACTGTCGATTGTATCCTTCAAACAGGCGATTTTACTGAAAAAAAAAAAACGTACAATATCTCGCCAAAGCAGGCGTGTCCCCCCCCCCTCCCACTTACTGCAAATATTACTACAAAACTGGCGATTTCAACCTAAAACTAAACTTTACTGTTCCATTCCAAAAATTAATACTACACCCGAAACGACAATCCCCCCCCCCCCAAAATTAGATAACTTACTACAAAACTGACAATGTCAAACTTTAACTAAAGGCTTCCCCAAAACGGGTGGTTTTAGGCCATTCTGCCTTGAAAAAATGCGATTTTTACCAAAAAAAAAAATGACGATTTTATACCAAAAATACGATTTCATGGCAAGGCTGACGTGTTGCCCCATAACTGATGACGTCAATACAAAACTGGTGATTTTTACCCCAAAACGAAATTATTGACTGTTTAACCTCAAAAATGAATTCTTAACCCGAAATCTGTTATTTTGACTCAAAACTAACGATACACTCCCAACCAGAAGCGGCCTTCCGAATATTTTGAAAACTGGCGAATTTTACCCCAAAACTAACTGTTTTAATTCCAAAACTTGCCATTTCATCCCAAACTGACGATTTTTCCCCGAGACTTGCGGTTCCACCCAAAAAATATCATTTTTCCTCAAAACTGAATGTTTTCTTCAAAACTGACATTTTACTTTGTTGTGGACAGTTTTTCAGGGCAATAGAGTCACTTTTGACGATTTCAAGGCTTGAATAGCCATTATTGCCATTTTTAGGGCGCATAAAGTCAGTCTTTCGAGTTATAGGCGCAAATAGTACGTCCCAAGTCAAGGTGAAAACAGCCAGGTTGGCAATTTCCGGGGCTCCGAATGGTCAATTTTGCCATTTTCAGGGCAGGAATAATCTTTTTGCTATGTATCTGTAGAGTCGTCTATGCAAATAATAAAATTAATTCCTTATTCGTGCGTCCATGCTTCATTCGACCTCAGACCCCACGAAGTAGCGTACCGTGATAGGGGCCATGGGGGGGGGGGGGTCGCCCGAAAAACTTAATTACGTAAAAATGAGGATTTTTAGGTTATCCATGGATGTAGGCATGTGAAAAGTTCGGTCGGTAGGACAGCGATTTTGCTAATTTCTACAAATTCTGTTTATCCGACCTGGAAATATAACGTTGCAGGTGATATCAGCAAAGACTGTGGGCGGATTATTCGAATGAGCCACCGAAAGCGCTATTCTGGTGGCTCAAATTGAGAAAATTCACGATATCTTGTAGAAAATTCGCGGCTGACAAGAGGAAATACACCATATCCCAAGTTTCATTAAGTCCTCAAAGTCCAAAATAGTGCTAATCGGCAATTTGCAACTTGCCGACGCGGCAAAAAATGGAAAAAATCGGTAATATTCGTGTCTATACCTGAGAAAAAGCGCTTGTTTGAGGTCTCGCGATGCAACTTCCAGACTAAAATTGAGGAAAAATCGCTGATTCGCAGTTCATGGAGGCCATTCTACGAATAAATTGTGTAAATATACGCAAAAGTGTTGTTTTTGGGCCAACCCCGCGGTTAAAATTGAGAAAGCACGCTATATTTATTGACCAAAAAAAATACGCTTTCAGGTTAAAATTGGACAAAAATGGCAAATTCACAAATGAAATTGCGAAAAATCGCCCTTTCGTGTATAAAAAAAAGGGAATAGATGCTAAATCGTCGCAAAATTAGCGTAAAACGCTATTTCACAGCAGAAATAGCTAATTTGCAATTGGTGGATATAGGTGAGGAAAAACGTTAATTCGCGGATGCAAATGAAGAAAATCACTAATTCGTGGCTAAAATTGAAAAAAATCACTAATTAGCGCGGCTAAATTTGAGAAAAACGCTAATTTTCAGTTCAAATTGGGGAAAAGTGCTAATTCTCAGCTAAAAATGGAAAAAAAGACTAATTTGCAGCTTTAAATTGAGGAAAACGCCAATTCTTGGGAAATATTGAGAAAAGTCGGTAATGCACAGGGGTTGGAAACGCTAGGGCAGCTAAAATTTAGAAAAAGCGCCAATTCACTTCTAAAATTCAGCAACATCACTAATTTTCGTATAAAGTGCGGTGAAATTTTTGATTCACGCGCCTTATTCGCGACTTAACCTGAAGGCAACTTTGTGGCTAAAATTCAGGAGAACCGCACATTAATGCACGGTTCTAAGTAAAAACAACGCTGATTCACGGGCTAGAACTGAGAAGAAGCGACAAGCTATACTAAATGTGAAGTAACCGCTAATTTGCGGGAATTATTTAGAAAATAAATAATTAGTCCTGCCAAAATCAAGAGATTGTCAAATTTAATTTTAAGCCTGAATTGATAAAAAGTGCTAATCCGCGGCTAAATATGAGAAACATTCTAATTTGCGTCAAAACTGAATAACTACGTCATTCGCGGCTTCTGAATGCAACTTTTGAGGCTGAAATTGAGAAAAGGCGCGAATTCATGGCAATCGGTGAAAAAACTGCTAATGCGCGGTTAAAAATGAGAAAAATCGCTCATGCATAGCATATGGTGAACCAAAAAATCCTAATTCGTGAAAAGTCCCCCTATTTTGCGGCTAATATTGAAAAAAACACTCAAGAAAACCGTTAATTTCCAGGTAAAACTGAGAAAAGTGCTAACCACTTCGTAAAAAAAATTTAATTAAGAACCAATTAATTAAGAAACATCGCGCACGGGATAAAAACTATACTTTGCTGCTAAAGTTGAGAAAATGCGCAAATTCATGGTTATGGTAGGGAGGGGGGGACAAAACTGCAAATCCGCGGCTGAAATTGAGAAGAACGATAAACGCGGCCAACATTGAGAAAATAGGCGCTGATTTGAGAGTAAAGTTGACAAAAAGCACTCATTCATGGCTAAAATTGATAAATTCTCGGCTTAAACTGTCCATAAAGCGCTAATTGGCGGATAGAAAAGGTGAAATAGCGGTAATTCGTAGCTAAAATAAGGAAAAGGCTATGTTAAAATTATATGTCTTGTTCATACAGAGAGACTCACTTGGACTTCTTGGAGATTTCCCCCGCGGTTTCATTCATTTCTAAATGTTAGCCGTTTCCTCTAAAAATCGCCCAACTGAGAGATTTTTAGGGTCATTTTTTCTGAGGATTTCCAAGTACGCAACTTTGTACGCCTCGAGTACGCCATCTCTACGCGAGCATTGTACGCCGCAAGTACACCATCTCTACGCGGGATTCGTACGCCGCGAGTACGCCATCTCTACGCAACTTAGTACGCTATGAGTGCGCCTTTTCGACGCGAGGCTCTACGCCACAAGTACGCCAGTTCTACGCGAGGCGCGTACGCTTCAATTGCGCGCGATTGTTCACCACCCCTCATTCTCGGCTATACGCCACACGTAAACGCCGTCAGAATCTAATCCGGCGCCGTCTCCTTCCACCGGCTTGTCTCGCCGGCGTCACCCCCAACTATATCGGGTGATCGCCTCCTGCTCATCACCACTCGTCCTCGGCGTTGGTTTTCGCCGCCCGAATCCGTCACCCAGAGTCATCCGTCGGCGCCAGACCGCTGCCTACGGGCCGTGAACGCCCATCCCCACTTCGATTGAGACGTCCCGCTTTGGAAGACGAATTTGAAGGCGTGAGTACGGAGTCTTCTTCTAAATCATTCCGATCATCACTCGTTCCCCCCCCCCCGTTCGTCATCCCCCAACTCGTTACCATCCGGCCTATCCCGTTATCCTTTGTCGACCTTCCACTTGCTTTGGACGACTTATCAAAATATAAGTTAAATCGAGGCGGAACAGGGGGGGGGGGAGAATAAGTTGTACTCACGGCTTCCATGAACGAACTGACTCCTTTACTGCTCTTCTTTCTACAATTTAAAATAAAATAAAACTTTATCTGTTTTTATACAAAAGAAGGAGAAGGTAAAGACTATCGAACAGTCCATAGTCCATTGTACCCTTTTATAACTCCCCCCTTCCAGTCTTTACCATCTCCGATTATTGCAGCCGCAGAGCTGCTGAACAAGAACAAAAAAATTCTCTATTACAAAGTAACTCAACAGAATAAACGAAAAAATAAAATAAAATAAACACAAATCACTTGGCAAGGCGTTTCACTAGGTCCATGTGCACAGTCAAAGTTACACCACGCCGACTTTGGGGGTTCACGACCATTATCCTGTTGCGACTTAAGATTGCTGTTACCGTGTATGGTCCCAGAAATCGTAAATCGGTTTTTCTGCGCTTGTAATGATTTTTGATGAACACTCGGTCACCGCACTGGATTCTGCGCGCCAGGTTTTCGCTTTTCCGTACGTTGTACCTCTCTGTCCGGGTTGTTTTCTCACGGTGCGTGTCCTCTGCAGTCTTTTCCTGAAGATCTAGATCCATTGTTAGCTCCAGAGGAGTTGCTCCTGTTGCAGAGTGAACTGAATTGTTGTAAGCTAGCACTACACGGGCAACAGCTTAACAGGTTAACCTTCCAGACCGGTAAATGGTTGATACTTTTTCAAATAATGTCGGATCTCCGCAGTACATGAAGAAAGTCTTTCCCCTGTGGATTGTTTCATTCAGTTTCGTGATCAAATCGTCATCACTTACCCGATCTCCCACTGTAATCGTAGTCACCCTGGTGGATCCGTACCTGTGCACCCTCAAGTCAAGTTGACTGCCTTCACTACTTTCAAAGATCAATTGGTATCGCTTGTTATTGATGACATCGTCCACGATCTCCATTTCAGCGTCGTGAGCCTCAATTTCTGAGGTATCCTCCTGTTCATTTCCAAACAGCCGTGAGTCAAAAACTTCACTCGAATCTTGGGGATCCGCTTGTTCCAAGGCGTTCACATTCCGCGAGAGGCAATCGGCTACAGTGTTGTCCGCTCCTCGTATGTGTTTGATCTTGAACGCGTATGCTGCCAATTTCTCTTTCCACTTGGTTATTCGCGCGGACGTTTCTTTCAATTTACTAACCCAGATAAGAGGCATGTGGTCCGTCCGCAATTCAAACTCAGACGCTCCACACTATGCCCAATAGTTCCCTTTCAATCGTACTGTAGCGTCTCTCTGCGGGCGTGAGCTTCCGACTAGCAAATGCGATCGGTTTTTCACCTTCAGGGGAGTTCTGAGCCAATACTGCCCCTCACGGCAACGAGGCTCGCGTCAGTAGTTAGAATGAACGGCTCGTTCAAATCCGGAAACTTGAGAATTGGAGCAGAGCACAACTCGTCCTTGCAAGTATCCACGGCCTTTCTCACTTCCGTGGTTATCTCGAATTTCCTCCCCTTTTTCAGCAGAGCGGTCAAGGGTTCCACGATTCGAGCGAAGTTCTTTACAAATTTTCTATAGTACCCCACCATTCCCAAGAACGTTCGGACTTCCTTAACATTTCGGGGCACGGGAATATCCCGGATTGCTTCGGTCTTGTGGAGATCTGGTCTTACGCCCTTTTCAAAGTTCACTTCGGATTGGAATAAGTTCGTCTTTTCCCTCGATACCTTCAGACCGAATTCTCGTAGTCGCTCGAAGACTCTTCGTAGATGTCTCTCGTGTTCCCGTTGACTGCTACTAAATACAATAATATCGTCCATGTAGACTTGGATGTTCTGGTCCTCTAGACCCTCAAGGAACTCGTCCATCAACCGCTGGAAGGTAATCGGGGCGTTCTTCAGTCCAAAGGGCATTCTAACGAACTCGTAATGCTCTCTTTCGAAGCTGAAGGCTGTTTTCTTGGTGTCCCTGGGGTGCATTCCTATTTGGTGGTACCCAGCCTTCAGGTCCAGCGTGCTAAAGTATTTAGCACCGTGCATACGATCGAGCATATCTTCTAACCGAGGTAGAGGATATTTTTCGGTCAGGGTCTTTTCATTGAGACCCCTGTAGTCGACCACTACGCGGTAATTTATGTCCTTTCCTTCAGTGGTTTTCTTCGGCACTGCCCACAGTGGGCTGCAGTACTCAGACGTGGACTTCCTGACTATACCTTGTTTCAGCATTTCAGTTATTTCTTGTCTAATAACTGCTCTTATGGCGTGTGGATATCGCCTCGGTTTTACATACACCGGTGTCTCAGTGACAAGGTCAATGTGGTGTCTGACCCTCCCCGTTATTGACAGAGGTTCTCCTTCTCGGTAAATAGTGTCATGAAACCTGTCAAGAATTTGTTCTCCCAGTTTCTTACATTGACTGACAACTGTGCTACTCGCGAAGAGATAGTTCGCCTTCTGTGTACGATCTGTGGATTCATACCTCTCCGTCCCGAGTCTAATCTTCCACTTGTTTCTACCGAATTTCTGCTCAAATCCGGCTTTATTCAAAATGTCGCATCCGATAATCATGTCATACTGTTTACTTTTAATTTTTGCTACGTGTATTCTGTGTAAATCGTCCGACCCAGTTAACGTTTTTAATTTAATAACAGATTCCCCTACTACAGGTTTTTTCCCGCTCAAAGTAAGTAAGTAGCATCGACGTTCCCGATCGTTTCTATTTTATGAGTCACTTTATCACTTACTATCGAACCATCGGCACCACTGTCAATGAGCGCGTTTATTCCCCAACGTCTTATAAAAAATATAGGCATTAACCCCTTTTCTTCTTTTATCGCTTCAAATTTCTCATTTTCACCACTATCGCCTATATTCTTCGTTCTTAATTCCTACGTTCGCTTACCTCTTTCATCTTTTTTCTCACCTCCAGGAGACGGCAACCTGGGCCATTCTTCTTCCACGTCATGTCGCCTCGTTGTGCCCTTTCTGTGAGACTGGGTCTGAGCTTTCTTCGGCGGGCTCATTCCGTCGTCGGAATCTGTCGTTGTCCCCGTCTCCTCGGACGACGTCGGGCTATCCCGGCTCTTATACCTGTTCCTTCGCGAGCTTCGTCTCTTCATCGCATTTATCTCCATAGGCTCGTCGTACCTACGGGATTGTGCTTGTGCACGGCGGCATTCACGCGCGAAGTGCCCTTCTTCGTTGCATTGCCAGCAAAGCCTTGGCGCGGGGCCTCCTCGCCCTCGCCATTCAGGTTTATTTCTACCCGAAGAACCACTAACTCGGCGTGAGTCCTTTCTCTGGTTCAACGAACCTTGATTAGGCCGACGAATGTCTCGTGGAAGTCGATATTCTGCTCTTCGGGGTCGCGCAGGCTGCCAATCTTGTTCGTCCTCCGGTCGATGTTTGATTTGGGAGTCCTCCTCCTCTTCGTCCTGCACCAGATCGATGAGTTCCGCAACTGTATCCGGCTTTATTATCTTGATAGACGTCTTCGTTTTTTCGTCCAAGTATTTTATCAAGAGTTCTTGAAGAACAGCCTCGTAAGCGCTAATAGTGTGGGTCTTTTCTTCTGCGCTCTTACCTGACTCCATAACGCGATCTTTTAAACGCCGAAAAGCCACCGCTATTCTCTTCGCAAAATCGCTTGCCGACTCTCTATTTGTACGCTTCATCTCGAATAACTTGAGCGCACTCTTCCCCACAGATTTCCTCGCTCCGCCATACCTCTCTTTTAACGCCAACTTAACTTTTTCCCACGGCGTAGCAAATGACAGTCCCAGGTCCGTGATTAGCGCGATGTCAATTCGGGCTAGTCATCGTTTTCAAATCGAGAGGTCTCTCTTCAATTTGCGCGTGTACCGCGTCCATCCTCTCGATGAACAAATCGAGCTCCGATGTTCTTCCATCAAACGTTTTGATGGACCCGATCATAGTTGTCAAGTATTGTGTGTGACCAATACGAGCTTTCTCCAGCTTCAGAGCTCTTTCAAACTCAGCCGGATCGAGTTGTTGTTCCATAGCTGTTCTCTTTAAAAAGATGGACGGGAGGGGAACACAACTGAGAGAGAGGGGGAAAAAAATTCACTTATGTAATCAACTCCCGGGTTTCAGCACCAGTTAAATCGAGGCAGAACAGGGGGGGGGGGGAGAATAAGTTGTACTCACGGCTTCCAAGAACGAACTGACTCCTTTACTACTCTTCTTTCTACAATTTAAAATAAAATAAAACTTTGTCTGTTTTTATACAAAAGAAGGAGAAGGTAAAGACTATCGAACAGTCCATAGTCCATTGTACCCTTTTTTTAACTTATATATATTGAGTTACCGTTCGAGAAGCGTTTCTTTTTAATAATGCCTACCCCTTTCCTAGAAGCAACCCCTAAATAAAATAGGGAGACCCCACGTCGTATCACAGCTGTACAAAAAGAAAAATTCCGTTTGATGCTAACAGATGAGAACATGGAAGTAAAAAGGGCCCAAAAACACCCTCCCCCTCCCCGCAAGACATGTGGTTTGTTCGGAACCGGCCGGATTCGCTTGTATAATTTTGTCACTGTTCAAAAAGGCTTGCATAAACCTTGACCGGCTCAAAATATAAACACTCCGTGAAAATGGCGGGGAATCGTCAAAATTTCCGAGACGATTCATACAAAAATGGCAGAAAAAGATAATTGAATAAAACTGCAAAGTGCGAATCTTGGGAATTTACGATATGAGAGGAATTCCAAACTTTTGAACGGGTTTTCTGTCAGACGTTACATTCAAGTCTTTGTTGAGATTCCGTCGTTTAATACCGCTTTGGCCCATTTTCCATCAGGGCCTGAGCGCGAACTTGGCTCGGGAGCCACGAGAACATCGCGGCTGAAACCAACAATATCGTGAAACACTCGTTCCACCCCCCCTCCCATTACCCACAAATAGTTGTTATGCGACCAGATCCACCTTGTAAACGACTCATCATTTGGTGGTTTTACTGGTTGACGCAAATAATATGTGGGTGTGGGGGTGGGGGGAACTTATGAGCGACTTCGAATGCTCTCGTGCTGCAAAAATACTGCATATTTTACTAACCACCTTCCCTTTTACCATAATACAACCTTCATTATAATACTATTTTACAGTAAAAAGCGTGTTTTTTTTAATTCTAAAAAAGGGGAAAAGAGACGCGTTCATCTTATCATCGTCCTCACGTCAAGTCAACATGCAAATTAGCTAATTGTTAACGAATGCTCCAATTTAGAAAACCCTTGTTCTTGACAAAACTAGGGAAAAACATTATAAAATATCGGGCTAAATAAATACAATTAGCCTGAATTCGTCGGTATACCTTATAGACGTCGTTTCGCGTGCATGATGTTAAAAAATGAAGCAACGCGACACGTATTATAAATTATTTTATGTAAACAAAATTAAACGTAACACCAACCTGGATAATAGATCAGCGTGAAGAACAATAAAACGACGCTCGGCAACAAGCTCGTCATGTCAACAATCACGAGGAAGGACCCGGTCGCGGTGTATATAGGAAACAAAAAAGAGGGACGTCAAATGTATCATTTAACCTGAACTTTTTTTTTTTTTTTGCAGTGGGGCTGAGGCTTCGGCCGCAAAATGAATGAGAATGATGAGGGGCACGAAGTTGTTATTACATACACAAAAAAAAAAACGACTTGGAGAGGTGAGGAGGGGAGACTTAGTCGTTTTTTTTTTTTTAAAGGACACCTGACTGTCCTCACTCTTTTTCTGTCAGCCGAGACACATCATTGTTGAACGGTGTGGGGATTTCGTTTTTGTTTTAATTGGACTATTAAAAATCCTTTCCCTATATGGTTGGAGTTTAGTACAGTCATCACTGTCATACTTGAGCCCCGTGCTTTATCTTTTTTTTTAAAAAACAAAAAAAAGGGGGGGGGCGTGAACTTCATAATTTTCGGCAAAAAAACAATATTTTCGCACATTGATTGCCCCCATAACCGTGACATTTTCTCACTCCCAAAAGGCTAATAATTTTCCAAGTTTATTTCGTAAAAAAAAAAAAACATCATAACGTCCTCATTATTTGTGCTCATATTCAACAATTTGAACTCATTTTTTTATACTCTCAGGCGTCCTGACCTGAAAATCTTTCAACGTTTGAAAGGGGTCAGTATAAGTGGCAAATTACACCGGAAACCATTGCTGATTTTTTTTTTTTTTTTTCTCATCAATAGATTTGTTTGAATGGAGAGGTTTTTAGTTTGTTGACAAATTATACGAAAAAGAGCATTAAAAAACAAGTTCAATGCCGGGATTACCAAAGCGTGAAGACGACCGCAGGACAGCCTTAGAGGCATAACAAAAAATAAGACAAAATTCCATTAATTATTCCAGCGGTACTTTCACTTGGATACTCCCTAGTCTCATAAGTCATTAAAATTATTCTTAACTTTCGCTTTTATTCGAGCAAAAAATTAAATTCTTTTGATTCCCAGCAGTGACTCGATGAATCCTCTAAACAAAACAAAAGAAAAGTGAATAATTCCGAATTATCTAAATCGAATTATAAAAAAAAAACAAGGAACACTTACACGATCGTTCCAAGAATTCCAAAACTGGACGTATGGTGATCGATCCAGGTGCGATAGTGGGCAACATTGATGTAAACGGTCGGTTTATCCGGTTGAGAGCATCCTTCGCTGTATGAAGCCAGTCCTGGACGTGTAATTTAGAGTTAATTAGTTCGCAATTACCCCGATCGTTTGTCTTTTTTTTTTTTCTTAGTTTTTTTTTACCTTGAAGCGTGTACGAGGATTCATACATGACCATAACTGGGCCTCCACTGTCAGCCTGCCATCGAATAAAGTATTAATTTTAGCGGGATTATTTAGATAGGTAACTTATAATTAATTTCCGGGGTAAAACTGAAGCGATTCCGTTCAAAAAAAGTGTACTAAGCGGCGGGAAAACTGTTAGATAATGGGACGGAAGCGAATTTTCGGTTTTTCCGGGCTCTATATAGCTGTAGAGGACGAAAGTACGCGGAATTTTCAGTTTTTGTACGTTTGACAGTCTATATACTGGCTCGTTTTTCCGCGGCTTCATCGCGAACACTTTGCAGTGCAAAGCAAAGAGTGGTGAGGGAAAGGGGGGAGGGTAAAATGCGAAAATGTATTACACTCGCGTGAATCCGTTAAAGCCATGTGGTGTGATAACGTGGATGACGGAAAGATCTTCAAGTTTTGTCAACAAAATTGACAGTTTGTGCTCAGAATTGACTCTTAGCTTGAATGACACAATCCGCGTCCTCCCCTGGGACCAATTTTACGACTGTACGATCAATTAAACTTACTTGACAGGCGTCGATCGTGTACGCCTGCGAGCTAGCGCAAAAATCTGCCGGTGAAATTTTCACGTAGGGAGCCACAGCTGTCTGTTGACAGCCAGCGTTTGAAATGAGCGTCACGTTGGCGTAGTGAATGGAGCAGTGTGTGAAATTGTTCGTATTGGCGACACTGCCGAATCCTATTATAGTGCCGTAGAGGGCGAGAAGATCGGTGCCTGTTATGGACACAATTTTTATGTATCAGTGTGGTGGTTGGGGTGTTTTTGGTGGTGGTGGGGGTGATGAATGCTTACCGGTCAGTGGTGGAAGACATATCGGTGTATAGTAGACCACTTGGTAGAGGGCGGCCACCGCTATGTCGTTGGTTAGTTTAATTCTGTCGTATTTTTCATGAATGGTGACTGACGTCAAAGGGGTGAATTGGTCGAAGCTTTCGGTGCATCGATTTTTCAATAAAAATATCGCGGTGAGATAGGCTTGCCAGTTTGGATCTCCGTTGAACCTACGGGAGCAAGATTATCACTGAAATGGCCTCACTTACTTATTCACCACCATCACCCAATACAAATCTCTCCACAAAACCCAAGAATCACCTAAAATCGAAGCAATGAGCCGCCGTCAGTAAATGTTTCGGAGTGACGAGCACACCACCGCAGCTCACGCTCAAACTTTGACCCTGACCGCTCGAACCAACATTGGACACTATTTGACTCCTAGGGACGAGAACCGAGTACCACGGCCAGCGTTCAGCATCCGTTCGACCACCGCTTACGACGGCTGCTTTCATCCACGGAGTCGCCACTCTTCCACACTGTTGCACCGTGGGCCAGTCCCATCCCAAGAACGCCTCGACGGTTTGGTCGTGCTGCCCGAGAAGGAGGAGGGACCACAGACAAACCCAACACGGAAGAATTGACATGACTACAGCCGTCAAGAAAAAAAAAAATGTGCTCGACCGACTAATTTATCTTCGTTATCAAGAGTGAGACTTTATCGTTTCATTAAGCGCAACTTAATTGGTCGTGACGAAGCCTCGACTTCCTAGAAAATTAGTCCCAAAACCTAACAATTTGAAAGTACCTTCTCCTATAATTTAAAGCCCTTTCATTCCATTCCCTTTGACTAATATTAACGTCCTTTTTATTTCATTTTATTTCTCTCCTCACTGTAAAAGTGATCCTTCGATTTCTTAACAACCTCTCCACCACTCCCGTCATCTCAATGGTCTTCTTCTTAACGAAGCACTCCCTCCCCCCCCCCTTCCAACCACTGTTCCATTCCTTCGACAAAATCCCGATAATGGCGACTGATTACGATCATTTTCTCAACCACAATCACCCCCGCAACCCCTATTTTTACTTGAAGTGAGGGGTAAATAGACACGATTCATCGTGTTCTGGATGAATTCTTTCCTGATCGTAAAGCCCTTCGCTTTTTTTTTTTTTTTTTTTTTCAATTGAAACAACGTGCTCGAAATAAATTTATAGGGTTTGGAAAGCCTTTTTTTTGTGCGCAATAAACTAATTGGTCAAGAATGGACGTTGGGCGAGGGGCTTGGTGTGCGGGAGTGGGGTAATGGGGGGGATGGGGATGGTTCAATTCGATTATTTTCAAAAGTTTTATGTCTTTCAACTCCTTTTCATGTCTTTTGGGACGTCATAATAATCTTTTTCTCCAAAAGTTAACAGAAAGAGAAGCTAAAGAAGGTATTGAGGACGAAGTTCACTACTTTTGCCTCATCTTCCTCACTTTTGCTACTTTTTCTTTTTTTTTTTTTTTTTACTCCTTCTAAATTGCCTCCCTCCGATCAAATCGACTCCTTTTCGTAGCAACTCCACCCCTCCTCCTCCACCCCTAATCCTTGAATAGGCGCCAATTTACTCTGATTCCGTTGAAAGAGCAGAAGGGAAAATAAGAAAAGAGTGAGGACTTTTAAGAAGCTCTCGCATCCTTCTGCCAAGGGATCTCCCACTTATTTTATAGAATTCTTGACAATTTACTTCGGAACGCCCCCTCCCATCCCCTCCTTCCGGCACCGATGTCATTCAGAACTTCGTTTTTCACTCCGCACACAAAATTTTTAGTGGAAGTTACTCTTCCCAATCTCTTTATAAAAAAAAAAGAAAAGTTGAAGTCAATTTGTATTCAAAAGGGTCACCCGCGGGAATATTTTCATTCTTCTCCCGCGCCCGCCGACTCGTCAAAGAGCTTATGAAAATTCATTTTTCCCTTTAAAAAATGTTTATAGAAAAGCGAGAGCAAGGTTAGTATCTTCTTTAAACGGGTAGGGGGGGGGAGGAGGAGATCACTGCCATGTCAGGGCGCCCGTATTGTCCCAATAATTAACGCCCCCCCCCTCCCGAGTCATCAACCCCCTTCTTCTTATTAAATCAAAGCGTTTGCACTCGCAAAACACCAGAGAAATTATGTAGAACGAAAATGTGTCCCTTTTCTATCAAATTGGGTTTAATCGCCCTTAAACTCTTTACTACTCTCTTCATTCCTTCAGTCTATACCGCCTACTTCCTCGCTTAATGATAATTGCTTCTTCATTCGTCCCATTATGAACGACACTCCCCTCCGCCACACTATAATATACCAACTCAACACTACCTCTTGATTTAAATGTTAAGTCCTTTCCAAGCTGAGTGTTTTGCGTAAGGTGAGGCTGGAAGAAAACCCTGGGAGGGGGGGGGCTGACGATGGTAAATTTTTGAACAAATTGTTTTGGTCGCTTTAAACGCAAAAAACTAAAAAAAAAAAAAACTGGTTTTCCCACAGTTTCGTATATTTTACTACTCGCCCCCTCTTTCTGACCTAATTGATAGTCTTTGAACCGATTGTCGAAACGAAGTCGTCCCCACTTTACACAAAACCTTCGTTCCGTCGCTAGTATAACTGCGATGGTTTAGTGGGTGCTTGGTGTTTGTGTGGGGGGGGGGGGTGAAGGGGGTTTTCTCAATAAATAGCCGTTACGGCAATCAAAACATTGCTGGACAGTATCTCTACAGGAAGTGAGTTATGTAGGGGGGGACTAATTAGAGGCCAATTGTGGGTATAGAAAAGGTGGCAATTATACGGTGGAGGGGGGGGGAGGAGGATGAGGTGAACTCTACACGTTCGCTGGAACGTTACTTTCTGTTGCTTTATTTTATTTATTTTTCGAGCTAGACAAAATACACTTACGGTGGGTTTCACCACCGAGAGTTAAGGTTTGAGTTACTGTTAGTTGAGAGAATGTTAGAGTTAGGTAACTCCAACCTAACTCCCGGTGGTGAAATTGGCCCTTAAAGACCCATATCTTATGGTATTTTATAACATCCGTTGCCGCGAACGTACCAAATCTCACGCAACCAGGCAACCATAGACAGCTATAGCACCGTTCTGTTGAACAAATGCGAGGGCCTGCGCGGTGTCTAGGTCAAACCAATTCGGCTAACAAATTGGCAATTTTAACACGAATTAATTAGTTTCATGTAAATTATTATAATTTCACACTCTTTGAACCATAGAGGTAGAATACATGGAGGGAACCTTGATTGGAAAGGGGTGTTGGAGGGGGTGCATACGGATCACATGGATGAAGTGCGGAAGTGCGGGGTGTCCCTTATTTTTATAACCTGCACAATGTAAACTTCCTGCACTGAGAAAAAAACACGGCTAATATTAGCAGTAAAAAAACGGCTAGTAATTTGCAACCGAGTATATAAGGTAAAGTTAGCCAAGTTCCAAAAACTCGGCTAAATGAAATAATTAGCCGTGTCCGACGAGTAGCCGAGTGGGACTCGGTTGCAAATCTATTAGCCGAGTTGTTATTTCCTTGGCTAAGTCAGCTGGTTAATGTAGACTACCAATCCAACCGAGTCATACTACTCGACAAGCAGAGGCAAGTCGGCAATATTAACCGTCTCTACTCTGCAGATTTTCAAAATATTTGACTTTCTTGACCGCGTTGGTTTGTCTGAGATAGCCGTGTTAAGATTGGTAATTTAACCGAGTGTTCTGCCAAGATGGCGGAGTTAATATGTCAGTATTGACCGAGTCCAGTTGGGTATTTCAGGAGAGTTATACAGCCAACGTAGTCGAGTCATATGGAACTGTCACACGAATAGAGACGGCTGATTCTGAAGTGTAAGTCTTTCAAAAAGGCCGAGTTGTTACGGCAACATTGTACTAGTATGTTTGCATCACTAACCGCACTCTCTAGGTGCAATTGACCGATTAAAGTATGTGATTTAGCCTTATCACTCGGCTAAAATAGCATTAGTAACCTGGCGTTGACGGCAGTGAATTACAAAGAAAAATCTGCTAAATTTGCCTTGAGTACGCGGCGAAACTAGCTTGTGCCAAACGGCTTACTTTTCCATCTCGGCTTACTTGGAAAAGTCAGCTGATGACTCCAGGCTAGATTCTCACATCCTCGAGTCCAATTAAGCATTTCTTGCTAATCTCCCGTCGCCAAAACCATGTCATTGATGCATGTTTTTACCGATAGAGCTGCACCTGAAACTTTACCAGACAAAAATTATATAGGGTATTGTGAAATTAACAAACAAAATTAAGCGACGATTTATATTTGTTAAAATAAAATAGAAATAAAAAATACATGAAATGCAACAAAGATAACACGAAAATACCGGTTTTTTCGGTTTACGAGGCATGGGTTAAAATTTTTGGTTTCGTTCAAGGAGCACAATGAATCGCAATAAAAATTATGAATAAGAATTACCTTCTGACAACAACTCTTTGCTTTGTTGTGCTTTTTGTTTTTCGTTGGCCGTTCTCAATTTTTCTTCGGCCTGTTTGATTATTTTTGGCTCGTACTTTCGCAGGCCATGAAGGAGTGCCGAAGGGAGGACACGAGGATGTAACTTTCTGAAGTCTTCTTCAATCTAACATCAAAAAGAGTCCTTAGTCATACATATGATCAGACAAGCGTGAAAGTGTATGCTAACAATTAACTAACCAAGCGAACGGCAATATCTGGCACACGAAGAATTGACAATTTGTCCAAATAATCAGTTATCGTTGGTAGCGGTTACTCTATGGGCAAGTAAGCGGGAGAACATTGAAACAAAAAAAAAAACGCCAATATCAAATAGGGGCTTCTAGCGGTAGCAGAAAAGCGTTGATTCATAGTAGAAAACGAAAACAAATCACTAATTCGTGGCTGAAAATGAAAAAAATCACTAACATGTGGCGAAAATTGAGAAAAAGCTAAAGTCCATCGCTCACCTGGCTCAAAAATTAATTTTTGAAAACGCAAAATTCGTGGTTTTTTCAAGGCAACAACAGAAAAAATCGCACTTGAGAAAAATCGCTTATTCACGGCTAAAATTGAGAAAGCCACGTAATTCGCGGCTAAAACTGAGAAAATCGACTAATTCCGGCCTAAAATTGGAGTAAAACGCTCATTCACAACTAAAATGGAGAAATAAGCCAATTCGCGGAACAATTTGAGAAAATTGGCTGAAATTAAGGAAACGTGGTAATTCGTGGCTAAAATTGAGAAATAATTTGCGACTAAAAAATGTGAAAAAGCGCTTAGATCGCGGTAAAAACTGAGAAAAAAAGCTAATTCACGGATAGAAGTGATAGAAAAGCCGCTTATTCACGGCTAAAACTGAGACAAACCGCTTATTCCCGTCCAAAATTGATGTAACATGCTGATTTGCAACTAAAACAAAGATAATTAAATATTTAATTCGTGGTTAACTTTGGCAGAAAGCGCTTATCAGCAGCTAAAATGGAGAAATACGCTATTTCTCGGCACAAGCAAGCCCTAATGTGAAGCTAAATTTCACATTTGGTGATTCTGCTTGTTCACGGCTAAAACTGATACAAACGCTCATTCCCGGCTAAAATGGGGAAATTTCGTTGATTCACGGCCGACATAACAAAAGGCGCTCATTCGCGGAGCTGAAATGGAGATAAACGCAAATTCAAGGATTTTGTGAAAATCCTCCAGGTCGAAACTGAAATTGAGTAAAAGCGGTGATTCAGGCGTGAAATTAAGGAATAATTCGCGGTTAAAATTCGGAAATAATGCTCAGCTAAAACGAAGAAAACAAAACGCTAATTCTCTGATAGAACTGAGGAAACGAGATAACTTGCGGCTAAAATGGTGATGAGCGCTAATTCGCACGACTAAGAAGTGAAGAAAAACGCTAAAATTAGAGGAATAAAACGTTAACTCGTGGCTAAAACTGAGACAAACAGCTAATTGCCGTCTAAAATGTACAGGAAGAGCTCATTCGCTGTTAAAGATTCAGTGAATTCGCGGCTAAAGTGGGCAAGAAGCGCTCATTCACCGCTGAAACGGAGAAAAACGATAAATCGCGGATCAATTTGAGAAAATCCACTAATTCACGGCTAAAATTGAGAAAAAGCACTTTGATCGCGGGAAAATTGGGGAAAACCGCTAATTCATGGTTAAATTTGAGAAAAAGTAAATTATTGGTTCATGTATAGGCATGCTTGCGGCTGAAACTCAGGAAAAAAGAGAGAGATTCATGGTAGAACCCCTCCCAAGTTAAAATCCTAGATCCGCCACTGCTACACGCAAAGAAGCTGATGTTCCAGTTCCGTCAAGTCGAATTTTATTATGTTATGCGGAATGAGCACGAGGAGTTCGAACTCGTGACTCGAAGACTAAATCTCTCCTTCATGCCCTCCAAGATTCCTATGATAAATGGTACGAATACTGTGATTCAAAGAAATCTTCAACAATCTCAGTCTGAGGATCCGGTCGAGGATCCGCTGAGTAATGCGAGGAGCGAGGCTCTCGTTGGTTTCAATAGTGAGTTCAACAATACCTATACTTTCTTCAAACATTGTTTTAAACTCTCGATTTGAGTTTCTTTTGACGATTTATGAAAAATAATGCTTCCCGGGCTCTTTTTCCTGTTTGTCACATTCAAATCAAGGCTTTAGAATGTACGCTCGTTGTAGCGCGTTATTTTAGTGCCTCTCGAAAACGCTTCCAGTGGACGACCGGCCTAAGGGAAATGGCTACAAATAAAGAACGCTTGCTGCGACGAAAGATGACACTCTATACTCCTCCATGATCAGGATTTGTGCTCGATATTATCCTAACTCCGATGTAAAAGTGCTTAAGAATCCCCTCCCCCCCCCCAGACGGAAATCTCTAAATCCGTCCCTGTTAGCGTATGTACCTACATTATTCCGGCAGAAATTGTTTATTTTCAAGCCCGAAAAGTTACTCCCATTTTAACGTGAATACGTTTTACAGGAGTATAGGGCAAGGTAAATAGACTAAAGAGGTATGCTCGTAACTAAGGAATTTTTTGTAAATTTTGACGTCACGGGAGTAAAAAATGAAATGAGGGACCGAACTTCACATCTGAAGCAATTTTTGTGGGTGGTTGTATTTTTTTTCTGTGTTTCCCCCCTTGGATTTTGTTCGTAGTCCAGGCAACGAATGAAAAAAAAAAAAAATATTACGTCTGGAAAAAATTGTAAAAGAGGCAACATACAAAACAACCGTCAGAGGGTCATTGCAATTTTGTATGATAATGCTTCTCTTCCACCGATATGAATTTACTGATGCAGGATTTCCTGTTCCTTTCAATATTTTTTCATTCTCAGGGATGGCTCCGACAAGGGTTCGACAGCATGGAGGAAGCTGTTGCAGCGTTCCTACATGCACTAATAATTATAGAAAAACCAAGAAAAATGGAGAGGAATTAAGGTTCTTTCGTTTCCCGAAGAGGGAAGAAACCCTTCTCCAGTGGTTGAGAAAATGCAAAAAGGCTGAAGTCTTCAATTTAGGATCTCAACGAGTTTGCAGCGCTCATTTCGCGATTAACGACTACGAGGATGCAACAAAAGCACGCATAATGGGTTACGCACCAAAACAACTCAGAAAAGATGGTGGTTATGGATTATTGATTAATTAAAACGATGAGCCCTATCCTCAATTAATGCTCCTGTTATTCATCGCTAGCTATCCCATCTCTTCTCATGGATGATAATCCCAGTTCTTGCTCGTCTCCTGAAATAAAGATGAATTTAATGGACGCACGCAAGAAACAAGTAAAATATGGTAATCAGTCTGGTCTCCATCTCAGTCTGTCTTAGACTGGAAACCTTAAGGAAATCGTTTGACCTCAAAGACATGCAGTTAATGATCAGTCGTATGCTTTAATGATATAGATATTCCGTCTCCCATCCATCCTATGGCTACTACGGTAGGAAATACTATTTCTCACTCGTTTCCTGAACTACTGGTGAATTCAATAGATGCACGCGAATTAGAAAAACAAAATGGTAACTATTCCAGTTACTATACCTACAATCAATTATTGACTGGGAACTTTAATGAGATTGGCCTTTTTATATTGCCAGTAATGCTGCCTCTTCACCGTTCGCCTCTGGGTGCAACCTCCAAATGGTTCCCGTCACTGGTAGCGCAGACTGACTCAATGGTCGAAAAAAATTGTAATTATTCTAATCTCCACCTCAGTTATTATTGACTGTGAACTTAAACGAGATTATCTCTTTTTATTGCCAGTAATTCTTCCTCTTCACCGGTCGCCACCCAATGGAACCACCAAAGGGTGCTCGTCTGTGGGAGTACAAACTGAGCCATTAAACGCATCCCCCACGTTTCACATTCAACCATTGAGCCTGGGCTGTGCTTATACTGAAGAAATTCAAACCTCCCGACCATGCAATAACACAGATTGCAAAATTCTAAGAAACGTTTGCATGGATTTACAATTGGAACTCATTAAATTTAAAGAGGCTTTGTGCACCGAACATTTAAAAAACGAAGAAATGGAAAGAAACTTGCAGCTATCCAAAAAGAAGTTGGGAGAATTTATTTCAGAAAAAAATAACAATAATTCATTGCGGAAACGAAGTCGAGAAGTTGGGAAAGGACTAGGTGCCGATTTGGCTCCTTGTTTGTCCTCTAACCAATTGCAAATACTTACAAAAAAGAAAGTTAGGGCTAAGTGGACTCGTGATGAATTATCAAAGGCATTTACTCTTAGGTATCAAACTCATCGTTATCTGTTAGGTCCTTTTCTCCTATTGTGAGAGGGACCTTAGGATTTTCTGTTTTGTTAATCATATTATGATTTATATGTAGATATCTGGGGCGAAGATCCTATGTGTACCTACGCGAAAAACTAGCTTACCCTCTTCCAGGCCTGAGTACATTGAGAAAGTGGGCTACGACCATAGATTTGAGGTCCGGAACCCTAGAAGACGTACTAAAAATCATGTTGTCGACCGGTCAAGCAAAATCGCCTTTTCAAAAAACGACCGTGTTAACTTTTGATGAGATGAAGGTGTCATCAATGTTTGAGTACGACTCAAAATTAGACCAAATCGTTGGAAGGCACCAGTACATGCAGGTGATCATGGCACGTGGGCTTTTCGATAGCTGGAAACAGCCAGTATATGTAGATTTTGACAAGAAAGTAACGAAAGAGCTACTACTGAAAATAATTCGAAAGCTCAGTGACATAGAATACAACGTGGTTGCCTGTGTTTCGGACTGCGGGGGTGGTAATACGCTGACTTGAAAATTCTTGGCTTGAGATTGAATTTTCCTTCTAAATTCAGGTAACATGGGCTTATGGAAGGAGCTGAGAATAAACGTGGAAAATACATTCATTTTACACCCGGTGACTCAAAAAAAAATTTTTTTTCTTGCTGACGGTCCTCATCTCATCAAGCTACTTAGGAACTGGTTCGTTTTTTGTTCTTTATTATGTGGCCCATTCCATACCTAATCTAATCCGAAGTGAGATTACTCCGAAATGCACAATTGTAAACTTGCACAAGTCATTTTTTCATATCAGATAGTAAAAAAGAATCAACTTCATTGCATTTCGTGCACCTCCTAACAATCAACGAATGGGAATACTGCATACATTTTAATGCATTTCGGTGTTGAGGAATTGGAGCGTTGAGAAATAAAATGGGAATCGCCTTCCCTTACAGGTTTATCGATACTGGTTTCAAACTGGGAGACGGCACCATCATTACAAAAGAACCCTTAAACCGTCTTCTCAAGGCCTCCACTGCCGAAATCAATTCCTGTTTCAAGTTGACGTCTCAGCATTTGTCATGTGAAAAAACCCAGAGGCAGAATGTAGGGCTCGCTGTTCAGCTCTTCTCGCATACTAACGCTATTGCACTGCAGAGGTATGGGTTATTTGTGATTTATGCAGGGAAAAATTGAATTTTTCGGCATAATGTCCATTGTCCAATCTTAGATACTTCCCAGATGACAGTTTGGCCAGGTCCGTTGGAGAACTTTTCGAGCTATTCAACGACTGGTTTGACGTAATGAACTCATATTCTCCGTCAGCGAAAGTCCCTACGAAAAAACCTTTTGGTTTGTTGCTCGAAGACCAAACAAACACACTCAATTCAATGATCCGGACTGTGTCCACTATGACCTGCATTGGCAAAAAAAGTCTCCAGATTTTTCAGGTTTAGTACTTTACTAATTTATTATTTTTCTTTCATAAGATAAAATCAAATGTATGTAATGAACTAATCCAGAAAGGAATCATTATATCTTCAAAATCCATAATGGGGCTTTTCAACGATATGAAAAAAGAATTTAATATATCTTATTTGTTGACCCACAGGCTTAATCAAGATTGTCTCGAAAACTTTTTTTCTCAGGTTGCCATAAGCTGTCTATTGCTACTGTCATACCCATAACAATTACAATTTATTTATTCTTTATACATTAGTTAAGGTCTAGAGGAGGCCTCCACGATCATCCGGCTCCTCTCAACTGCCTCTATAGAATGAGGATGATTCTTCTTGGGAAAAACCCGGGCATAGTTCAAAGCCACAGCAACGTTAAGGTTTAACTGACTAACTTAAGCATTATGTATTATGTGGAATATTCTACAATTCTTTCCTCGCTGATTTAGACCAAATTAACTCGCAAAATATTTTATTCATCGAAATGTATACAAGTTCGCTTGCTTGAGTTTACTGGCACGTTGGTGCGCAATATGATCTTGTGAGTCGAGTCCAAAAATAATTGTTGACTCAAAAAATTCCCTTCTACCATGAAATTGTTGATTTCTACGATGCAACAAAGAAAGCTCGTTTACTGTACCCTCACAATGCTCATCGTTTACTTTACCCTACATATCTACATCTTTTACTCTTCGTTTGCCCCTAAATTAATTTGGTCTTCCTTATTTTGTTAGCAGGTAGAAGATGAAAGCGATGAATATATCGTAGCGAGTGCCATGAAGGCGGTGAACATTGGAATCAAATGCTCTTCAGTCGAAAACATTGATCAAGATTTCGAAAGCACCTCATTTCAGATCGCATCGTCTTCAACGTTGCCTGTTTCCCCAGAGGAAGACGGCTTGTCATACCTGGCAGGATATTTGGCCAAAAAATTCAAAAAAGATTATCCCTACATGGCTGAAAAGAGAAGTGAGGGAGAATCAAGCCATCACTCATACGCAATGGCCCCTTCGTGGGTTCGGTGCTTGTCGTTCGGAGGCCTCACTTCTCCTTCAAAACAGTGGCAAAACGAATTCCTGGCAATGGAGGCCGCATTTGGTCGCCTACATGGGAAAGGAATTAACAAAATCGAAAAAATTGTTAAAGAAACCTCGTTGTTTATACGGGGAGAGTTGAACGAAAAAGTGAACCCAAATTTGGTACACGCATTTGCTAAATTTCGAATATTTGTACGAATGAAGAACTTGAATAGGGAAGAAGAAAATTTAAAAAGAAAAATTGTGTCCACGAGTCACAAAAAAGATAAAAAAATGAAAAAAATCGTTAATTAAAAAACAAATTTCGAGGAAATCACGGCATTCTTATTTTTTTATGAGTAGAAATGCGTAATTCTGGGAAGTTGGTGGCTTTCAGTAAGGACCTCTCATAACCGACACTGATTCTATAGCCCGTCCAGCAGAACATAAACCCGCGGACAACGCTCTCATTCGATTAGTTGAAACCTCTTTCCCTATAATTTCGTTACCGAATTCGCGGGTAGTGGGGTACACCCGCAATCAAGACAGTTAACTTTAGGCCCCGTAGCCAGAAGTGCTCACCGTCTCATTCAGGGGTGGCGAGTTCCATGTTTAAATTGACGAGCTATAGTGGCCATTTTGAGGATTTCGTTTAAAACAACAATCAACGTCACTTGAGGGGAAACTCCGTGACGCAGAAATAAATACTTATTTTAAGTTTTATTACATAACTCCCACCTGTTAATTTTTTTAAAAATATTGTCATCCCACGACGTCATGGCGCGAATAATTATCATTGGTTGAAAATTAAGAGCATACCTCTTTAGTCTATTTACCTTGAGTATAGGGTCCAATTCGGCAGAAGTGGTAAAATGGATCTCACAGCGCGTGCGCCGCCTAGTGTTGGTGGTGCTGGGTGGAGGGTATTGGGGTCTCAAAACTCAAGCTCAGCTGCCACTTGCCAGCCAAAAAACGTATTCACGCTAAACTCCGTTTTTTGTTTTGTTTTTTTTTTTTTTTAATATTTTCCGCGTGGTAGGGAGAAAGGAGAGATTTTTCCAGAATTTCTCCGTTTTTTCTTGGTTTTTTCATAGAAACATATGGTTTTTATACTTTTTGACATCACGACAAACGAACATTCCTAAAAATTTCGTGACAGGACAGAAAAGTCTCCGTGTGTACAGGGCTTTAACGAAACAAATTATGGTATCAACATTATCCTCTTGGGACGGCTAAGGGTTATCCGTTTACGAAATGAAATGCACTCTTTCCGACCACCAGCTGCTGGAACGAAATTTATAAGGATTGGATTTAAGGCGGGGTTTCAGGCGGGTTTCCTCGACCCCTTCCCAGTCACCTAACCTAGCAACTTAGCACACAAAATTTTGGCTCCATTTCTGCACCAATATTCGATTTCAAAGCCAACGCCAAAATTTTAGCACTAACCTAGCATTCACGATTGGCCAATTTGTTTTCCATTTTAGTAAGACAAGGGAGGGGGGAGCTTTATGAAAATAAAATTAACAAAAATATGACATAAACGTTGGCCTTAGTACGGACGTTCGGAAAAAAAAACCGCCAGCGGGATCCAAGGACGCCGAATACTTGCCGTTCGCGATAGCAGAATGTGGTGCCATTTTCTAGGCTCTCCAAGGCATCCGCTGTCCTGCTCTCTATTGGTATTTACTTCAAGTTCTTTGTTCAACCACTCGCCTTGGAAATAATTATGTTTTTTTCAAATTAAAAATTCTTCGAATAAAATAGAGAACAAATAATTAAACTAAAGGAATGAACCATAAAACTAGCTAATTGAATTAAAAATAACTAGACATTTTTTTATAGGAATAGCTGGTAGCTGAAAATTCGGATAGGAAAATGTCCTAATACTCCTTAAGGGTGAATCTCTTCATTTTTTTTCGTCGGTTATTTATCTAAATTCGAAATCAACTGATATAATAACTGCTGAAATTGTATATATGTCGCATCCACTTGGCGAAATTGTCCACTTCATGAAATGGATGTCCGTTTCACGAAGTGGCTCCACTTTCCGTAATTTCAAAAAATTCCGTCATCTGGACAAAAAAAATGTCCATTTCTTGAAAAGGAAATCGCGTTTGTCCAGTTGTTGAAATCAAGCTTTCTTACTGCAAGTGAATGCACAACGTCATTTTTTAGCGGGTTTTTGAGTGCTCAGTAAAATAATCTTTTTAAGTAAATAAAAATTGTTTCAGCATCTGAGATTCCTCACTCATCCATTTCACGAAATGGATAATGTTGTTGCATCCACTTGTAGTATGGAAGCTTGATTTCAGCAACTGGACAAACACGATTTCCTTTTCAAGAAATGGACAATTTTTTTGTCCAGATGTCGTAATTTTTTGAAGTTTCGGCAAGTGGAGCCACTTCGTGAAATGGACATCCATTTCGTGAAATGGACAATTACTCGGCATGGATACGACATATACATTCTATCTGATTAGGGATGTTTCTTGAGAATTCCATGGGAAAATTACAGAAATACCGGTATAGAGTTTTCACAAATAGTGATCGTTCATCGAACTGCGAAGTTTATTGGAATCCGAATATTCAAGTATTAATTCTTAAATTATTATTAGATAAATCACTCACAAACCGCTGCAGTAGCTATTGTTATTTTAAAAATTTCGAAAATAATATCGACACCAATCGATTCAACTATAATACGAGTGTACTCTGTACTCCTGATTCGTTTAAAAGCCTTAGTATCGAGGAAATGCGAGGAGATGGGCGTCAATCTTGCGTGAAATGCGTTAGTTCCTAATAAAACGAGGAGAAGTTTTCAAATCCCTCTAACTAAACAACTAAACTTTTTTTTTTTTTTTTTTTTTTTTTTTTTTACTCTTCCCACTATACAGGGTGTACAATAACGAGATGCTCTGAGAAAAACCTGAGCTTTTGAGCATTGGGGGTCATTTGGGGCCTACTTGACTATGCAACATTTTTTGAAATTCGACAATTTAAGAGACCTGAAAATCGAGTCGGAAAGTGTCTCGAATGCTTGGATAATGAAGTTTATTTCTGATTAAGCTTCTTTTATGCCAAGTAAATGCGATTTGATCGTGATGAAAACGGATTTCTGTGGAAGAAAATTTTGTGCTCTTTGCAATGAGCGCCTTAGTTTTGATGTTGTGCCAATCAATAATCGTGGAACAACGATATTTCTAAAAAAGTAACGAGAAACCAAAAACACCAGAAAATGACTGATTCTGAGAAACGAAAAGGAATTGCAAAAAATGTTACATAGTCATTTTAGTCCCAAATGACTTGCCCAAGCTCTGGTTTCGCTCCGAGCATCTCATTATTTTACTCCCTGTTGAGTCTATACAGTTTATTAATACACATCTCATCTTCTCTGATAAACCTTAAAACTTTCAAAATTCCAACAAATAAAGCCAATTTATTGGTTTTGTTTAAGGTTCTCGTATGTTATAGTTTCTTCTTCGTCTACGTTTCTTGAACTTTCGACGCCCAGTTTCATAGTTACTGCCATCAACCAAACACATTTTTCTAACCAACATGAAGAAACCAGGGGGCCTATTCTCTAACAACAATCAATATTTTTTTCGCCAGCCATGGTGTTTATTTCATTCATTTGTTTGAAGAAAATCAATGAAATAAACATATGACTTCGAAAAAGCTATTGCTTCGGAGTTAGAGAATAAGCCCCCAGAAATTGAGACCCCTTCATTCAACACCTGTCTCCAAATTTTAAATGAGGGAAACAAAAAATAACATTTAAATTGTTAGTATAGAGTCGCTTAAACTACGAGGGATAGTGGTTAAATCATGCAAAAATCTGTAGCCGTAGGAGCCTACATCGTCTGTCTTCCCTCGTTGAGGTTCGTCAAAAACGGACCGGTTTCGGCTGCTCGCCATCTTCAGCATTTGGTTTCCCAACTGAGTTTCCCTGAGAAACCGGTCCGTTTTTGACGAACCTCAACGAGGGAAGACAGACGATGTAGGCTCCTACGGCTACAGATTTTTGCATGATTTAACAAAAAATAACGTTTTCTCTCAAGATTCCTCCAGTCCAGGACGGCGAATGCTAAGGAAAAGAAGACGAATAGGAAACCAAAACAAGCCAAACCCCTAAAATTAAATCACTAATTAAATACGACATTAAATACGACTCAAAATCGAACGATAAATCTTATGTTGTCATAGAAAATAAATAAAATTAAATAGAAGCACAGGCTTGATAAAATTGGAAATATTAGTTGCATCTGCGAATCATCGCAGAAATAGGTTAAATCAAAATAATATTAATTAACATTAATTGTCCACCTTTATACCAAAATGTGACAAAGCTGAGAGTAATAACTTTGCTAGCAAACAGTAGCTTTATCCTACTTCCTTACGCGAGCGCTCACAAAATTTATCTTGACTTCCTAAATTTATTAAATTAAATACATTTTTTAAACGCAAATTTTAAATTGTTTAAACGCAAATTTTTAAGCGCTCTAATGATAGCTAATACGCTAGTTCAGAAGCTTTGAACAACTAGGCCCGCTGATTTCGTGGCCCATTTCGTCTTTACGGACAGAGTAGGAAATCAAGCATTAGGCGCCTGCGCGGTAAACCAGCAGTCGGCTGTACCTCCCAGTTTCTCTATTATTGTTTGTTTTTGACTTTTTGACTACGTCTGTGCGTAAAGTTCTGTCATTAAAGTGCTTTTTTCAATCGGGTTTTCGTTCATTTTTTTTCGTTTGTTCATTTGGTTTAGTTATTATCGTTCTTTGTACTTTTAGTTCGTCGTATTATTTTTGGTTCGAAATGAGTGAGAGTGTTTTTAAATGTGGCACCTGTCCGGCTACCTTTTCAAAAAGGAAAAGTCTGGATAGACACAGAAAAACCAGACATGAAGTGGACGAAAGTTCGGTTTTACAGTGCGAGTTTTGTAGTTATAACACTCCGAGGCGTGAAGCCATGAAGAGGCACAAAGTTACTGCCCACGAGAAAGAATTCACGGACGTTGAAAAATGTCATGTTTGCCCACTATGCATGCTTCGTTGGCCAAAACTAGGGGCTTATTTTGAGCATCTTGAAAATCACCACTCGATCAAAGTTCGCACTGAAACACGAAGTTTCACGAGTAAAGATGCGTTTATCGCGTGGAAATCAGAGGTAGAAAAAGAAGACAAAGTCCAATACGTACAAATTCGTGGCAAGTACGAAAATGCTGATGGGGTTGAAATAGTTAATTATCGATGTCACCGGTCCGGCGTCTTTATTGGAAAGGGAAAGGGTATGAGGCATGAGAAATTACTGGGAACTAATAAAATCGGCGGGGTCTGCACAGCATCCATCGGCGCTAAGCACGACCATTTTTTCCAGGACTCATGTTGGCCACGGAGGAGACATTGGGCGAATGCGGTTGACCCAGGAAGAGCGCGAAGAAATTGCCAAAAAAAATTCCTTGAAAATACCATTCGATAGTATTTTGGATTCGGTCCGATCTGAATTTATTTCGAACGATCTGGAGCGCCGCCATTTGTTGTCCAGACAAGACCTATTCAATGTAGCCCGGGATTTCAACCTGAAAAGTGAATACCTAAGGCACAGAAACGACTTCACTAGTGTCGAAGCTTGGGTAGAAGAGGTAACCGAATCGGGTGATATCGTCGCCTTCTACAAGCGCCAAGGGACTTGCGCAGAGAAATACCCCCAGCTCTCTGCTCAAGATGATTTCGTCTTAATAATTATCAACGAGACACAGAGAGAAATTTTAAAAGAATACGGCAACGACTGTGTTTGTGTCGATGAAACACACGGGTTGAACTCTTACGGGTTTCAACTAACAACTGTGCTCGTTTTGGACGAACTTCGTCAAGGCTTCCCATGCGCCTTTATGTTCACCAACAGAGGAGACACTTTAATTTTTGAGGTGCTATTCGACGTCGTTCGGGAATCTTGTGGGAAATTGAGCCCAAAAATATTCATGAGCGACATGGCCGAAGCATTTTACAATGCTTGGGTAAAGGTTATGGGAGAAACTGGCCATAGGTTGTTTTGTACTTGGCACGTGGACAGGGCGTGGCGCAAAAAATCTAGCCAAGATTCCGGACAAGGAAAAACAAGCCGATACCTACAAAACTCTTCGTACAATCATGGAAGAAACCGACGCTATGGCTTTCGACAGAATGCTCCATGAGGCGATCCGAACTTTCAAAGATGACCCCCAAACGTTTGATTTCGGCAGCTATTTCCAGGCGCATTATATGGAATGCGCAGAAAGTTGGGTCTTTTGTTCAGGCTATACGCCGGGCTTAACACTAACATGCATTTAGAGCGAATGCATGGAGTGTTAAAACACATTTATCTTCACGGCAACAAACTAAAACGCTTAGACGTGACAATTTACGCCCTCATGCGTTTTTTGAGAGACAAAGTCTATGAACGTCTAATACACCTTCATAAAGGTAAAATAACGTCGAAATTGACAGCCATAAGGAAACGCCACAAAACATCGCTGAATTTGAACGAGGAAAAACTTGTAGGCTGCGAAAAAGACACGACGTGGCAAATTTCATCCTCAAACGAACGCGAGATTTATATGTTGAAATCGATGGAAGTCAACTGCAGCTGTGACCTTCGGTGCGTTGAATGTAAGTCGTGCATCCATTCATTCATTTGCTCGTGCCCCGATTCGGCCATCAAATTCAATATGTGCAAGCATATACATTTGCTTTGCCGGAAACTTGAGCGCGCCGTTGACGACACATGCTGTGGAGTCGAAGAGGACTCAACTCAAATCTTGATTTTGGACGAAAACCATAAAAAAGAAGCTCAACAGATCCTCATTGACCAGATGAAAAAAACACCGTCACGTTCTGAAGTGGATGTCTCCAACGAACGAGAATGAGAAAATCTTCGCCGATGGTTCGACGAAATTTTGACAGACGCGGATCGACCTGAGGACTTCAAATTGATCCGAAACAATTTGAAGTCTCTGCAGCCTACAATGCGAGCGCAGAAAATGAATTCGACGTTGCCGGAGAAAGGTGTGACGTCGAGGAAGAGGCAAAAATTTGAACCTCAAAGGAAGTTCAATGCAAAAACTCCAAGAAAAGAAAACTCGTCCAAGGCAGGGATTTCAAAACCAACGCTTGAAGAACGCGAGCGTATTGCTGTAGATTTATTGATCGATTCCTGAAACTTTGTTATTAAAATGTTTTTGATTCGCGGTTGAATGAGCTTTTCGGTTATTATTTTATGTGTAAGAAGCCTCTGACCGGTCAGTCAATTTGATTAAGGCTAAGTTTACACTGTCCGCTTTTTCTCTTCCGTTGCGTTGCGTTTGCTTGAAAAAGAGCGAAGCCTAACTTCCGTTTCTTAGCAATTATTTTTTTCTAATTTTTTCAATTCTTACATTGGCGTTTAAAGGAGCCCACACACGGTCAAACATGCTTGACAAGCATGGTTTTATTAGTTTCGCTTGTCAAGCATGTTTGACGTTTGATGCCGCACCCACACGGTCAAACTTGTCGTCAAGCTTCAACTTCAAACGTGCGCCCAAGCTTCAGCAGTGGTTAGTGTTCATTTTGCGTTCATATGTTTAAGTATGGATATTAACCATTTGAGTAATTTGTATTACCTTATCAGGGCCAAAGCCGCAAAAAAAAGCCAAACATGTTTGTCAAACCAAATGTCTGAGAGCAAATTTTCTGGCAGTGACTGAAAACCGTCAAACGTGATGTCAAACATGACCCCACACACGATCAAATCTGCTCGTCAAGCGAGGTTGTCAAGCATGTTTGACCGTGTGTGGGCCTCTTAAGCTTAGCTTCGAGCTAAACGAAACTTTAAACCCATGTGGTCGACCCCAGCCAACACGATTGAGTCAAGCATGATAGTCCGTCTGACGATTGAGTCAAAGATGGTGTTTAATGCGAAGTTCGATTGACGGAAGTGGTTAAAGAGGGCACTTGAACGTCCAGCTTTTAGAAACAACAGGTTCAAGAACTAGGAAAAATCCTCTGGGCTTAAGGCAGTAAACAGAAATCATTCCGACAATCCCTATGGTTGGGGGTGGAGCGGGTGAATCACATGAGGGGGGGGGGGGTTCAAACTCCACATTTGACAAATAGAACACGTATTCCTAAAAATACATACCCTAGGAGGATGATAATTATCCACATAATCACATAAACTATAATTTATTTTAAAGAACCATACTCAACCTGCTCAAGTTTCTTCCCCCCCCCCCTCCCGGAACGGTCATTTGTGAAAAACTCTACCTGTCATTCCCCAATTTTCATTTTCTCATACATTTCTGAAGAAATACCTATGTACCCCTGATCAGAGAGTCTATAAAACGTCAGCATTTTATAGACTCAAAAAGCTGATTTCGAATTTTAAATAAATAAATAACCGACGAAAAAAATTGAGGGAGATTCACCCTCAAGAAATAGTAGAACCTTTTCCCATCCGAATTTTCAGTTACCAGCTATTTCTATAAACAAGTGCCCAGTTATTTTTAATTTAATTAACTAGTTTTATGGTTCATTTCTTTAGTTTAATTATTTGTTGTCTTCCCAGAGTTTCTGAATTGAAAAATAAAAAAAAAATATTTCCAAGACTACAGTTGAACAAAGAACTTGAAGTAAATGCGATAGAGAGCAGGACAGCGGATACCTTGAAAAGCGTGGAAAACGGCACCACATTCTGCTATCGCGAACGGCAAGTCGCCGAATGAGAAACAACATTATCCCGCTATAGTAGCTGCATCTCGTGGCATTTTCGCACGTTCGTACAAGGCCCCTACACCCCAATTCTGGAGCTCGTAACGCGTGCGTTAGCGAAATAAACAAGGTGAATAATTGAAAGTAATAAAATGGTATTCGAAAGCTCAAAGTGCACTATTTAGTGACTCACTTATTTTTTTATACTTTAAGAGAATATCATTCAAACCCATTCCATAATCTACAACTAATTGGAAGTGGATTACAGTTCAAATTCCATTTAAAAATGCCAAGTGATCCATCATGTTGTGATAAATAGCGCGACCCCTCCAGGAATCGAAGTACATAGTAAAATTAATGAACAAGCTTACTTACCCATTATCTTGGAGATACAATCTGTGCTCATGCCCCAACTTTCTAGGAGGGTCACTAATTCATGTTCGTCGTCACAATCCATTTTAAAATTGAAAAATACACTTGAAAAATACTTTGCACTGACAACGATAGGAACGCGATGAAATAACATGCACGAATGAATGAGTGAGACAGAATTTCGAACTACCGACTGCCGAGTGGCTCTCCACTATACCATTTTGACTCGGCTATTCCGGCCATCTTCTACTGGCACAGCCGAGTACAGCTTGCTAAAATTCCACTAATCCACACGGCTGGTTTTACAGACCCTCCCATCCCACCACTCCCACAACTCCCTTGGTGTCGAAGCTCCAGCCTCCAGCTTTTTAAGGGAAAGAAAAGCAACGTGGCCCATTTTACTGCATTGCCCTACCCAGCCTATCCCTACCAGAATGTACAACGCAGCAAGCTTTTATCCTTAGGGCTTCTATAGACAAATATTTCAAGCATATTATTTTTTGTATTTTTGGCTGTTATTAGCGCTTGAGCTCAGTTATGACTATGATCGAATGGCCACCGAATAGGTTAATGGATGATGATAGGAGCACATCCAGAAATAAGCTTTAGGAGGGATTACATACAAGATATACGTGTGATTTACACATTCAAAAAGGCATAACGAGCAAACCATTTGAACTACAACGACGGGCAAATTTGCCTATTACGAGTATATGAAGTTAAACTTCAATCTGATGTGAAATTGCCTGAATTTTATGACATAATAGGTCAGTATATCGAGAATATCGTGTTCTATGTTCTCATGTTTATATAATTTTTTCCGCAGTCCCTGAACCTTTTCCCTAAATTTCGCACTTTGTTTTCTTGCTTTGGAACTTATGTTGCGAAGGACGCAATTGTGATGCAACGTAATCCTTCTTAAAATCTAGGGTTTTTCTTTTTCAATATTGTTTGTTTCTTGAGCTGTTTCGTAATGAAGGTGGGTTATGTGTCCCATCCCCCCCCCACCCTAAGTGCACCAAGCCAAGTCGTATGGCGATCAAAGTCGGCCAATATAACAAAGTATGCTATACCTCACGGCTACTTGCTCATGATTCAGATGAACTGCCAGTTAGGCCAACAGCGAAGTGTGCTACTCCAGACGCATTGGGTACGGCTGCTCTTTCATGACTCTACTCCAATAACCGAGTGTTTTTACTCGGTCAATAGATTCACTCGGCTACGCGCCAACGTCCACTAGGTTACAACAGTATACTCTCACGGACAACAGAGCTGTATTTTTTTTTTCAATACGGGCAAGTTTGCCTTCAAATTTTATCAGCCGTCTACATGGCTTTCGACTCGGCTAAAATTCACGGCCATCTTAGCCATGAAACGGCGTTTACCGAGTTCGAAGGCCGTTTTTTTTTCTCAGTGTGAAAAAAAAAAAAACTTGTAATCTTGTATTTGCAATCATTCCCGTTGGCTTAATTAATTCCGTAAAATCTGTGATTTTCGTGCGTATTCATCTTTGAGGAATTTTTTAAACTTAAAATTTTGAATCCAAACGGTTCGTCCCACCATGCAAAATGAAATTGTTGAGTTCAGAGAATCACTTCGTTTTTCACGCGTCATCATGAAGAATGTGAACTTTAGTTGATGAAACGGTTTCTGCCTTTCTCCCGTCGTGTACCTATTGGGAATTCAAGCTATCGCTTGGAGCGCTGCCGTCTGATAATGAAAAGAGTACTCCTTGGTTAGAATTCCTACTGATTTCAATGACAGTCCCGGGTGTCTTAATTAAATTCGTGGTTTTAAATGTTGATTGAGAGCTCGAAATGAATGAATTTATGTTTCCTAGTTGGAATACTGTATTGCGGGCCAACACAAGTCAATTTTGCGAGTGGCCATTATGGAAAAATCCTAGCTTCCAAAAAGAAATGCCTCGGTGGGAATTCCCTCTCTTGAAAAACACCGGCAACACCAACAAAACAGTATCTGTGTTTTACTCAAATGTGTCGAACTTCCTTACCCAATGGACTTCAAAGGCGGCTTCGATAGCCGATGATGGAAAGGGGAGTCTCCTTTATTCTGACTAAAGAGGTGTAAATAATGAACCTCACCTGGGGGTCTCAATTTGTGCCATGAATTGAAGTTTTCCTCCATTTTTGTAGCAAATTAGCGATTTTTTACCTTTTCAGTAGTGAATTAGCTTTTTTCTCACTTTAAGCTGCAAGTATAGCGTTTTTCATTAATTTCAGCCGCGGTGAAGTGATTTTTCTCAACATTGGCCGCAAATTGGTGGTGCATGAAAAAAATTTTTCACGCATTAACAATTTTTTTCCAACTTTCAGCTATGGACTAGCGCTTTTTCCCAGTTTTCGGCCCGATGTTGCCTTCAGAAGCCATGGATTTGTTTTTCCCTAAATTTTAACCTCGAGTCAGCGTTGTTACTAAATTTTAGTCGTGCGAATTAGCGTTTTTCTCAATTTTTAGAAGTGAATTAGTTGATTTTTTTCATTTGGATCAGCGAATTAGCGTTTTTCCTATACTTTAGCCGCAAATTAACAGACTGCTTTATAGCCGCGAAATAATTAGGGATTCTTCTCAGTTGAGTCCGCGAAATAGAAATGTTCCAAGTTTAGCCGCTAAGTAAAGCTTTTGGTCAATTTCATTAGTGAATTAGCTATGTTTCTCAATTTTTGGCGTGGATTACGGTTTGTCCCAATTTTAGCAGCTAGTTATTAGCCATTTTTCTAAATTTCAGTCGTGAATTAGCATTTATCGAAATTTCAGTTACGCGAATCCATAATTTTTTTCAATTTTAGCCCCGAATTAGCGTTTTTTTTTTTTCTATTGCACAGTACTTTTGCTTCATTTTAGTCATAAAATGGCATTTACACACCGCGAATCAGAGATTTTTTGTCAATTTTGATCTGGATGTTTCATCAAACTAACGCGAATAAACGGTTTTCAACTGTTTTAGCCACGAATATTAGCGCTTTTCCCCAACTTTTTGCTGCGTTAGTACTTGGCCGCAAGAACTGCATATTAGTGCGCTTTCTCATCTTTATCCGTTAAGGACCTAAAAAAAAAAAAATGGGGAGCAGCGTACTTTCTCTATTTTAGCCACGAAGTTACCCCCAGAAGGTCGCGTTTGTTATTAAATTTGAGCCTTCAGAATGGCGCTTTTGTGGGCTAAATACTTGAATAGAATATTCAGCTACACTCCTTGCAGATCACCTGCTTTGTCCCATTCCGCTCTGGGTCGGATGAATTGAAAATCTTCGAAAGGTGCCAATAGCGCTGTCCAACCGCATGCCAAAAACTCTTTTTCACGTAACCTATACATACATGAACATGGATCCTTGAAATCCTTATTTTCCCATCTTTAAGCTTTTCGGGGGCCTCTCTACTAGTGTAGGGGAACCAGGCCAATCCAGCCTCCTCGCCCCCATCTAGTGTCGCTACTGATTTACGGACAAAAGTGAGAAATAGCACCAAACGGCTTGAATTTCAAGTGTAGCGCGACACTTCAGTGTAAACGTACTACCAAGAACTTCGCCGGTCGCTTCCCGCCCGTAAGAACGGTACACAGCTACACTGCATCCGCTCGTGCTCTAGAGCCGAGTGTAGTCAGTTCAAAGCACAGTGAGACGAAAGATGAACGATCGAACACCTGCGCCTGATTCGGCCGAATGAACCGAAAAATGCCATTCTATTCGAACCTGAAAAATATTTACACGGCAAAGAACGCGGTTCCTTTAAATTTCTCAATATGGGATCATTCGTCCCTCTTTCTGAACTGTTAGGGCGTGCACGAACTGAACGAACGCGCGGTTTCAGTGGACCACAGTGTCTAGTATCGCACGAACCACCACCGCCCGGGTCAGCCGCTCTTTCATGAATCGCGGCATTTGCGAGATACAAAGAGCCGCTATACCATATGAGCGTATGGGCTGCGAACAAGAATGAACCGTTTGTATTTTCGAAAAGCGAGTAGGTTTTCCGATTGCCGCTCCAAGGAAATGCGTAGAAGGGAATAGAGGGAGATTTATATAGGACACGAGACGAGAAACCCGCTCTACGGCGTAGGCCCCGCTATGTGCCATTCGATTTTTAAAGTCACTTTTCGGCTGTACGCAACACATAATTCGAAGTGCACTTCGACACCGAGCGTTTTATTACCGAAGAAGATCCCTGAAATTTAGCACACGGGACCTGAAAATTACAATATTTCTCATATTTTCTCTGTTTCTTGAGTCGTCGAAATACATTTTCAAGAAAACTAAAACGCAAATTTTGTTGTAATAATAATCGCCTTGTTTTGTTGAAACCAACGATATACGTATAAACCTGGGGGCCTGTTCTGTAACTTTTAGTTGAGTGTCACTATTACTGTCACAGTTCCCTGTCCTTTCAACTGTTCCTTGTAACTGGCATTTGAACTGCTTCCTGTGATAATGACTGGAGTTCTGTAAAACCAGCCGAGTGTTTCTTTATAACCTGAACATTACCTTACCCTACGCCCGAAAACCGATCAAAGCTTATAAACAATACTCTTCAAGTGATCCTTGTAACACCACTTGGCTATCCCAAAGGATAGTGAGAATGTTCCCACAGTCGTGACGTCAGGGGAACAGCTACAAGAGAACACTGAGATACAGAATACCAAAACATGACGTCACAACAGGACCTGACTGTTCCTAGGATCAGTCAAATTCTTACAGAACAAGCCCCCTGGTTTGCTCACAGTGGCCTGGAGGGGCGTGGAGGGGGCTGGTCGTCCCCTGGTAAACAATCACCCTGTCCCTCTTCTTGTGTCGTTATGGCAATATGGCACTTATTTTGAAACTCCACCCACCCACTGTTATCATTCACCTAGATTGGACGGGAGGGGAATTAATCACTTTTTCACTGATCAAGTATCAAATTGTCAATGTTTTTGATGGGCGAGTCCTGATAACAGATGGTGTGTAGTAATGGCGACTGGCTTCACGAAAAATGCTTTTCACTCCCTCCACTTGTTCCTATACTTGTTGTTGGTTAACAACAACAAACCACAAATTAGGGGCCCTAAAAAATGTCACTAGAATTCACATGCCCCAAACTCCTCCACTTCAGTATCGATAAATTTCGATTTTTCTTTCAATATCGCGCAAAAATTCATTGAAAACACCGGTTCCGTGATTAAAGTTCATTAGATGAGTGAAGGTCTATCCACACACATCAGTGCCGTGAACGGGACTTTCCCCGTCCGGCAAAAATAATAATTACTATTCTCAATGGAAATGTAAGGGTCGCGTCCCTGACACGTGCCGGATATTTGTGTGAACGATTTTACTTGCCGGACTTCTCCCGGACGGTGCACGTCCCGTTCACGGCACTGGTGTGTGTGTGTGAATCGACCTTAAGGGTGCTATTACACGTGAGAGTAAATCTCAAGCGTTGAACTCTCTGAAAATGCCAGGTTTGGGCTGGCGGCAGGGGGGGGGAGAGCTAACTGCCATCGAGAGCTATAAAACTCTCAAATGTAAACGAAGCTTTATACTTTTGTAACCTTATCAATCGGTGAGCAAAGTGACCACTCTTCTTAATATTCACGACAAAAAAATCGCGAAAAAAGCGCTCAAACCACCGGTGAAATTGAGAAAAGCGCTAATATTGAGCGCTTATTGAGAGAAAGCGCAAGTTCGCCGAAAAAAAAAAAAAATCACAGCTAGGGGATTGAGAAAAAAATCGCAAAATCACATCAAAAATTCATTGTCGGCAGAAATGAAGGCAAAGCACTAGTGATGCGAAAAGCAAGAACAAGACCAAGACTTGACAGTCTTGCGTCTTGGTCTTGCATTTACAATCCAGTCTTGGTCTCGCAGGCTCAGTCTTGTTCTTGGTCTTGCGAGACTCTTGCACGCTAGAAGGGGGGGGGGGTGACGGTCTCTACTATGAACTTACTTGTTCTTTCTCGGAAGTTAAACATGAGGGAAATAAATCAGTAACTTTTATGGTGCGAGAGAGTTAGCCGCTGTCAACGATGACTAGCGGGCATCCAGAGGTCATATTGACCCAACCCCCTTAAACGTGGACCTGCCCTCCTGTGATTGGCCACTCTAAACTCTAAAGTACGCGACACGAAATAAGGCGAGTTTGACTCATCGACTAAAAAACCAACGTTGCGCATTATAGTCCCAAAGATGCGATGAAAAGCTCAAGCCTACACCCATAGCTGGCAACGTTGCGCTCCCATCGTTGTCACTTTGGAGAGCTGTGAGCCGGTGAGCGTTCGTAAAACCCCACCCCACATCACCGCCTACAACGCACGGATGGCAACAGGGCATGGGAGGGCCGAAGAGTCACACCCGCCTTATTTCGTGTCGCGTACTTTAGCTACTTTTCCTTACTCCCTTCACGGAACTTCGGTTTGATAATAAAACCTTGGTAAACATAGAACAACCAATTCAGGAGCGAAAGTAGAGGGAAGAGAAGTTGCAACTAATCGAATGAGAGAGCGCTGGCCGCGGGTTCATGTTCTTCTTGACGGGCTGTAGGTAAGCTTGCCATTTTTTAAATGCATTACCTGATACGCCAGGGCTACGTTCATTTTTTCGTAATGACTGGGGTTAAAGTGGCTCTGTGTCAATTTTGGACATAAATGAATTCCCTCAGTCTTTTGAACTTCAACTATTTTCTTCCTGTGGTCTACTTTTACAATGCCATCAGGGGTCTGTATGGAAAAATTTAAAATATTACTCATATACGTTTGTATCATCACAACTGGTTCCGTCTTACCTGAAATGTTTTCATCCTGAGTACCCAATTTCTAATATTTTTGACCAAGTGTGGAAAATCGCTTATGAAGTGGAGCCTTCTGTTTTCGTCCATGAAATGTGGGACGGAACAGTTGCTGTCATCAATGCCAAGAATTTTCCACACACCTATTCCATGATGAAAGCAGTGAGTGATTCGGCATTATGTGACTTCAGTAATTTCGTACCTCTGTTCCACGATGCGCCATCAGTGACGACTCCGTCCATGTAAAACCCAGCGTTCTCAGTTAGTGTTATCGCTTCGATAATTAATTTATTCAGAACTTGAGAAGGAAGGAGCAGCGTTCCTGCTAAGAAAGGCTCCTAACGCCTGTATCCATTTTCCGTGAAACGGTTGAAAAATAAAAACCAGAGCGTGATCTCCCTACAAATCTATTTGTTCTGGCGGCGTATACTGGCCGAGATCAATGAAACCAATAATTTTAAAATGATTCTTGTCAAACTTGAGGTCTTTGCTGAGACAAATTTCGTCCAGTAGCAGCGTTCCTATGAGATTACGTTCAAAGGTTATTTCAACAAACGAGAAAATCACTACAGTAACAATCACAACTAGTCCCTACCGTGTCTCTCTAATGGAGTCATGAGGGCTGCTTTTTTCTGCATGACCTCGAAAAGACTTGATTGGAAGCCGAATGCCGGTTTCAATTTTTTCAAGTACAAGTCGTTGGAGCTAGTAACGCCTTTATTTGGTTTCGACGCTAGAAATTGTACGCTGCGGATTTTTAGCAGTAGGCAGAGGTATCTATTTCCTTCTCCTCTTTTTTTTTTTTTTTTAGCCGCTGATAAACACGATAAAATGTTTTCTTTTTGTGGTTGAGGCAAATCAGGAGTCATGTCCCGTCCCACAAAAAAGATACTGACGTCTTTTTCCCGTCTAGTGTGAAAGGGGCGGAACACTGCTATTTGAAAAAATATATTTTAAATTGAGGATACTATTAAATACAGCAGAGAATGGCAGCTTAAACCTATAAAAACTGAATAAGTTAATATTGTACAAGTTACCGCTGGTGGTAGGAAAAATGAGACTTTGTCCACGTCCGGCCTTCTACTCGAAGGGCGGTAACCACTTGTGCAG
Source organism: Corythucha ciliata (assembly GCA_038030265.1). Classification (NCBI taxonomy): domain Eukaryota; kingdom Metazoa; phylum Arthropoda; class Insecta; order Hemiptera; family Tingidae; genus Corythucha; species Corythucha ciliata. Next base: position 1,989,871 of record CM075939.1, read on the forward strand.
TGGGGAACAAAACACGTCCTCGGCATTTTACCCTTTAAAAAATATCATAACTATTGGCGATTGTAGCTAAGGGATACGATATCTGGCGGCTTTTCAGAGAAACATTGAGTCCGGTACTCCATGTGATTTGTTGTTGTAGTTTGACAACAAACTAAAACAAAGGTTTTCTACAATGAGGAAGTTCATGTATCACAAATTTTGGTCAGTGACACTTTTTTATTGTGAACTACGGCTACATAATCCGACGGTGACGAGGAGGCCTCGATATTGTACCTTTGGCATCACCGAATCAAGAAAACAAGACGGTTATGCGGGTGCGCAGTACACCCGTACAGAAACTCACGGTCGGCCATTTGTTGGAGCAAGAAAACTCGAAAACACCGATTCAAAAACGTTTTCGACCATTTTGCTGAACTCGTGCCGTTCTCTGAGCACTAAAACGAAACGGTGAGCTGGCGAGTACCAATAAAGAAATGATAAGGCGCTCGTGGGATGTCTCTCAAGGGTGAATCCAGAGAAAACTGCTTTGTCTTTGGTTGATCTTGCCGTCGTAACCGAGATTCAGCATTGTCATTTCATTGTTTCCCAAAAATTGAGGGTTCAACGGTGTCAGCTATCAATTAGCACAGAGTTGGGAGAAAGTCGACCGCCGAAAGGCTTGGGAGCTTGCTTGACGTTTGAGTATAAATGTATCAGAAACCATGTTCTTCTGTCCTCGTCACTTTAGGCCAACTGACTACTTTTTTCCCGTTATGTTACGGACGTTGACCACGAAAAAACACTTTAAAAAACACAAAACTTGTTATCATTTAACATATGTAGGGAATACCGGTTTCATTATCACACGACACTAGCGCCGCTAGTGACAGCTACAATCGCCAATACGATTGCGTGAATAACTTACCTTACATATTACTTGAAAAATAATAATTCTCTATCTTACCTCACTTAGGTCCGATTTCCAGTTTGTCACTCACTATGTCGGGCTCACTGTGCTCAATAGGGAAGTGGCAATAAAGATTCGTGGACGGGCTGAGCTTACTGTCTATTAACGGAGTAAAATTCAAGCACGATATCTTCTTGATAACATATGTTTCTTTCAACTCTTGGATTTATAGAAATTTTGTATTTAACGGGTTTTAGCCTTGAAGGCGACGAGAGTGGAGCCAATCGGGAGCAAAAGTCCCCACCCAAGAAACCATGGGAAGTCGAATAACTTGGTTTTCCATATTGTAATGTTGTGAAGTATCTTTCTAAAATAACACATGTTTATGTTTGGATTTTAATAATCGGGAAAGGACACGGCAGGTTACGATCGAGTTGGCATTGCATTCTTATCTATTCCTGGTTGCCCCGTTCATGTAAGCTCTATATTGAAAGCTTGCTGCAAATCGGTTTTTTTTTTTTTTTTCAATAACTCAGTCTTGATGGCATTGTAGGCATCAAAATAACGTAAAATGGAACTTAAGTGACTACGCTGGGGGATTATCGAAAGAAGGATCGCCGCTATCTACAAAAAAAGGAAAATAAATCGGTGCCGGTCCTTGCTCGTGAGTATCCAATCGCTCAACATTTGACATCTTGTCATCAATAAAAATCGGGCAACTTATTTCAATCATAGAGTCCTTTCTAGTACAAAGATTCATTAGTGGCAATTCGACAGACGCCCGTCATTTCATGGCGATGTCGAGCTTGGATAATGTAAATTACCTCGTTGACGTGGTGAGTGCATTCACAAAAGAGGAGAGTTTCGCGATTTGAAATCATTTAAACCGCAACACGTCGACAGAAGTGGCTTAGTTAGTACTTCGGGAGTTCGGAATGCCGGAGACAAGGGCTCTGTGATGACAAGAGTGAGTTTTCCGTTGTTATTCAAGAAAAAAGGCCAGTTCACAATTTATTATCGGTACGGGAACGTAAATGCGAATGAGTGACTATAGTCGGACCAGAGCAATCGTTTAATTTCAAACCTTTTCACGTTGCCATCCCGTCAATTTTGAAGTGGCTTAACTTTTAACTAGCGCGTTAGGCTCGTTTCACATATACGAGGTTTCACGCGGCGCGGTTTTGGCTGCCGCGTAGTGACCACGTACACCTTTACACACGTGCGGTACATATTACTTGGTTCGATGCGAAAGCGGCATTCACGCGGATTACACGCGGGGGCCTCGTGAAACCGCGTTAGTGTGAAAAGAGCGTTGGGAAATGCTTAACGTAGAATGTTCACGTGCTCCTTTTATAGCGCTGAAGAAGATTACCTAACCCTGATGCTTGGAAAAGAATCTGGAGAAGGATACACGGTCCTTTCCAGCCCTCGAGTAGCACCCAACAAACGTGTAGTTCACCGGCATTTCGTTTTTTTTTTTATCGGTCGAATAAACGCCATTTGTGTATTATAGAATAAAAAGAACACGTTTTGATGATTCTCTAGTCAAAATTCATTTTCCAAGTGACATAGGAACAAGACTTCTTGGCCGAGTGATGTGAGGAATACACATTCTGTTCTGCCTCAGTGACTGAAAACCGGAAGAAACTATCACCGTCTGTGGATCAATTGCTTACAATAGACCTAAATTTCAGCTCATAAAACAACTTTTGGAACGTTAAAATTAAGTAAATATAAATAAATCACTCAATACAGTAATAAATTTGGGGTAACCAGGAAAGGTAATATAACCCAACTCTTATCTCGTGTCCGTTCCCGATAAAAAGTTCAGTCGGGTTTTGTCTGTAAACTAGAAAAGTCAAGTTATTTCAGTGGTGACAGGATTAAAAATTAAGCTGTAGAATGGTACTCGGGAAGAAAAGAAGTTTTCGAGAACAACCAGTCAGGACAGATGACGTTGTAACTAAGGAGGAGACCAACGGTGTGACTAACGTGGCGTTGTTGAAGGAGTTCGATGTTTCCGAGGACTGGTCGCTTTATCAAGAGAGACTAGAACAATTTTTCGTTATGAATGCTACCAGTGAAGAAAAGAAAGTCCCTATTTTAGTTACCGTCATAGGCAATGAAGCTTACGCTCTTCTTCGCGACATCTGCGACCCTAAAAAACCGGCAGAGTTGAGTTTTTCCGAAATCTGTACTCTTTTATCCACACAGTTTGAGTCGAGAGTGTCGTTGTTGAGGAAAAGACGCGTTTTTCATGGTCTCAGGCAACTGTCAGGTGAATCAGTGTCGAGCTGGTTTCGGAAGGTGAAGAAGACGGCAATTCCTTGTAAATTCGGGGAACAACTAGAGGAATTTTTAAAGTACAAATTTGTATGTGGGTTGCTTGACGGTGGGATTCTGGACCGTCTTTGTGAAGAAGACCCAAAAAAGAAGACGCTGTTGGATTTCTACGAACTAGCCTTAAAGAAAGAAGCGAGCTCGAAAGAAGAAGGTGAAAAAAATCAGCTGGAAGAGGCGACAGTATTCAATACTTCATCGGCATTTGGAGGAAGAAATACCAGAAAATGTAAACACTGTGGGAAAGAAAATCATGAGTCTCATAGCTGCAAATTCAAAAATTATACGTGCAGAAAATGTCATGAAAAGGGGCATTTGATGGCAGTTTGTCACAAGGACCAGAAAGTACAGTCTGTGGAGGAAGAAATCGACATAGTGGAGATGTTTTCGGTTGTAACGGCTTGTGCGGAGCCTATAATAGTATCGGCGAAGTTCGCGTCTCATTCGATAAGCATGGAACTAGACACGGGTGCAGAAGTTTCGATTATTCCTCTTGGTGTGTACAAGAAGAAATTTCCTGAGCTGAAAATGGAACCAACGCCGGTCCGTTTAAGGGGTTTTGGGGGAGAAATTGTGTACCCAGTCGGAGTGAGAGGTGGTTCGGAACGCATTGAGAGCTCTTCTGGGGCGTGAGTGGTTAACGCTCAGTGGAATAAGTTTAATTCATTTGAATAAAGTAATTGTTAATGCTTATGCCGATTTAAATAATGTATTTAAACAGTACAAGGATTTATTTCAACCGGGAGTGTGCCGCTATCGGTACGAAACAATTAAACTAAACGTAAAGGACAACGCCAAACCAAGATTTTTCAAGCCAAGGCCGATTCCGTTTGCATTTCAAGAAAAAGTAAACATTGAACTGGATGAACTGGAAGCGTCTGGTATGATTTCAAAAATAGATACTAGCGAATGGGGAACTCCCTTGGTTCCAATTTTGAAGCCGAATGGATCTATTCGGTTGTGCGCTAATTATAAGCTGACTGTGAACAAGTATTTAGAAGATATTAAGCATCCTTTACCGAGACTAGAAGAGTTAATGCTGGCTTTAAAATGGGGGATTGAATTCACGAAGCTAGATTTTCAAAAAGCGTACAACCATTTGGAATTAGAAGAGGAAACAAAACATTTATTGGCATGGTCGACGCACAGAGGCATTTTTAAGGTGAACAGACTTCCGTTCGGGACAAAACCAGCTGTAGCACTGTTTCAAAAAATAGTAGAAAAATGTATTCAAGGTATTCCTGGCGTTGTTAACTTTCTAGATGACTTGATAGTAACCGGGAATTCACGGGACGACCACGTAAAAAATTTATCAGCTGTATTTGATCGACTTTGCAAAGCTGGATTCTGACTAAATTTAGAAAAATGTAAATTTTTTCATAAAGAAGTTAGTTATTTAGGCCATATAATAAGTGCTCAGGGAATTAAAAAAGATTCGGAAAAAACAAAGAGCCTTCGCGACGTTAAGAGGCCAACAAACACTAGCGAGGTAAAAGCTTTTGTGGGAATGGTAAATTATTATGGTCGTTTTATTAAAAATCTGTCGGAAATTCTTTATCCTATGTATAATTTGCTGAAGAAGGGTAATCCGTTTGTGTGGAATAAGAAATGTGAAAACGTTTTTAATACGGCTAAATTGAAGGTGTTATCAGAAGAGTGTTTGGCTCATTTTGATCCTCTTCGACCGACCAAACTTTTTTGTGATGCATCTAAAATAGGAATCGGAGCGGTGCTTATGCAGGAGGCACGGGATGGATCGGATAGACCAGTCATGTTTATTTCGAGGGTACTGTCCAAAGCTGAACAAAATTATTCTATGGTCCATAAAGAAGCTCTCGCTATTTATTGGGCTCTAAATAAGTTATACCAGTATTTAATGGGGATGAACTTTGAATTGTTCACGGACCATAAACCACTTTTGGCTCTTTTTGGAGAACATCGTGGTTTGCCGGAAATGGCTGCAGGAAGGATTCAGCGATGGGCGCTCTTTGTATCCGGTTTTAACTATTCAATTAAGTATATTCCAAGCTCAAGAAACGTTGCTGATGGATTTTCGAGACTGCCCAGTGGGACACAGCCGACCAAGGCCACGGAACAAGGCATGGATTACGTACAAATGCATGAAGTGGAGCAAAAACTTCCAATTAATTTCAAGAACATCCAAAAAGAAACAGAGAAGGATACGGTTCTAGCGAAAGTGTTTAAATTCGTTCAAGAAGGCTGGCCAAACTTGGTGGAAAGATGTATGATTCCTTATTTTCGAAGGAGGGAAGACCTTTATGTCGACAATGGAGTAGTTATGTGGGGATACAGAATTGTCATTCCCAACAATCTTCAGCGCAGCCTACTCAATGAGCTTCACGCATCACATTTAGGAATGAGCAAAATGAAGGCTAGAGGCCGTTCATATTTTTGGTGGCCGACATTGGACGCCGAAATCGAAAGAATGGTTAAAAGTTGCGTGTGCTGCATGGAGCTTAGAAGTAATCCACCGAAAATTCAAGTAAAGCAGTGGGCTGTTACGGACAGGCCTATGGATAGGATTCATGTGGATTTTTTCGGACCCGTTAAATCAAAAATGTGTTTGGTTATTACAGATGCCTACAGTAAGTGGCCTGAAATTTATGAAATGAATAGGACAGATGCAGAAGCAACGATTCAAAAGTTGAATGACATGTTTTCTCGTTTTGGTCTGCCCAAGGAAATCGTGAGTGACAACGGGCCACAGTTTGTATCGTCGCAATTTAAGGATTTCTGTCTAAGGAACGGGATTCGTCACAAAACTTCACCTCCTTATCATCCAGCAACGAATGGACTAGCTGAGAATAGTATGAAGTCGGCTAAAAAAGGCATACAAAAATGTTTAAATGACAAAATAAGTTCAACTTTGGGAAATGCTATTCAACGCTATCTTTTTTATTATAGAATCTCGGTCCACCAATCTACAGGAAAGACTCCAGCATTTTTGATGTTGGGCAGAGAGATTAATTCACGACTGGATTTGATCTGCAAACCAAAAGAACCGGATGTTCAAAACGAAAGTGTTCAAAAAACAAAAAGAATACGTTTATTTCAAGTCGGAGAAAAAGTTATGGCTCGAGTCTATCATCAAAATTCGGAAAGGAAGAAGTGGAAGAAAGCTGTAGTGATCAAAGCGCTAGGAGACAGAACCTATTTGGTGAAGCTCGATGACTCTGGACAAATATGCAAAAGACATTTAAATCAACTGTTGTCGTTCCTAGGAAGTTGAAGAGCTTGAAGAGGAAGAAGTGTAATGTTGTGAAGTATCTTTCTAAAATAACACACGTTGTATTTTAATAATAAAAAGTTCAGTCGGGTTTTGTCTGTAAACTAGAAAAGTCAAGTTATTTCACATATGACTTTGGCTATGGACTAGCGCTTTTTCCCAGTTTTCGGCCCGATGTTGCGTTCAGAAGCCATGGATTTGTTTTTCGCTAAATTTTAACCTCGAGTCAGCGTTGTTACTAAATTTTAGTCGTGCGAATTAGCGTTTTTCTCAATTTTTAGAAGTGAATTAGTTGATTTTTTTTTCATTTGGATCAGCGAATTAGCGTTTTTCCTATACTTTATCCGCAAATTAACAGATCTTTCACTACTTTAGCCGCGAATTAATTAGGGATTCTTCCCAGTTGAGTCCGCGAAATAGAAATGTTCCAAGTTTAGCCGCTAAGTAGAGCTTTTGGTCAATTTCATTGGTGAATTAGCTATGTTTCTCAATTTTTGGCGTGGATTACGGTTTGTCCCAATTTTAGCAGCTAGTTATTAGCCATTTTTCTAAATTTCAGTCGTGAATTAGCATTTATCGAAATTTCAGTTACGCGAATCCATCATTTTTTTCAATTTTAGCCCCGAATTAGCGTTTTTTTTTTTCCTATTGCACAGTACTTTTGCTTCATTTTAGTCATAAAATGGCATTTACACACCGCGAATCAGAGATTTTTTGTCAATTTTGATCTGGATGTTTCATCAAACTAACGCGAATAAACGGTTTTCAACTGTTTTAGTCACGAATATTAGCGCTTTTCCCCAACTTTTTGCTGCGTTAGTACTTGGCCGCAAGAACTGCATATTAGTGCGCTTTCTCATCTTTATCCGTTAAGGACCTAAAAAAAAAAAAATGGGGAGCAGCGTACTTTCTCTATTTTAGCCACGAAGTTACCCCCAGAAGGTCGCGTTTGTTATTAAATTTGAGCCTTCAGAATGGCGCTTTTGTGGGCTAAATACTTGAATAGAATATTCAGCTACACTCCTTGCAGATCACCTGCTTTGTCCCATTCCGCTCTGGGTCGGATGAATTGAAAATCTTCGAAAGGTGCCAATAGCGCTGTCCAACCGCATGCCAAAAACTCTTTTTCACGTAACCTATACATACATGAACATGGATCCTTGAAATCCTTATTTTCCCATCTTTAAGCTTTTCGGGGGCCTCTCTACTAGTGTAGGGGAACCAGGCCAATCCAGCCTCTCGCCCCCATCTAGTGTCGCTACTGATTTACGGACAAAAGTGAGAAATAGCACCAACCGGCTTGAATTTCAAGTGTAGCGCGACACTTCAGTGTAAACGTACTACCAAGAACTTCGCCGGTCGCTTCCCGCCCGTAAGAACGGTACTCAGGCGCATACGTTGACGTCCGCACAGCTACACTGCATCCGCTCGTGCTCTAGAGCCGAGTGTAGTCAGTTCAAAGCACAGTGAGACGAAAGATGAACGATCGAACACCTGCGCCTGCTTCGGCCGAATGAACCGAAAAATGCCATTCTATTCGAACCTGAAAAAGCTTTACACGGCAAAGGAAGCGGTTCCTTTAAATTTCTCAATATGGGATCATTCGTCCCTCTTTCTGAACTGTTAGGGCGTGCACGAACTGAACGAACGCGGTTTCAGTGGAGCACAGTGTCTAGTATCGCACGAACCACCACCGCCCGGGTCAGCCGCTCTTTCATGAATCGCGGCATTTGCGAGATACAAAGAGCCGCTATACCATATGAGCGTATGGGCTGCGAACAAGAATGAACCGTTTGTATTTTCGAAAAGCGAGTAGGTTTTCCGATTGCCGCTCCAAGGAAATGCGTAGAAGGGAATAGAGAGAGATTTAGGACACGAGACGAGTGACCCGCTCTACGGCATAGCCCCCGCTATGTGCCATTCGATTTTTAAAGTCACTTTTCGGCTGTACGCAACACATAATTCGAAGTGCACTTCGACACCGAGCGTTTTATTACCGAAGAAGATCCCTGAAATTTAGCACACGGGCTCTGAAAATTACAATATGTCTCATATTTTCTCTGTTTCTTGAGTCGTCCAAATACATTTTCAAGAAAACTAAAACGCAAATTTTGATGTAATAATAATCGCCTTGTTTTGTTGAAACCAACGATACATAAACCTGGATTGCTCAAAGCGGACTGGAGGGGCGTGGAGGGGGCAGGTCGTCCCCTGGTAAACAATCACCCTGTCCTTCTCCTTGTGTAGTTATGGCAATATGGCACTTATTTTGAAACTCCACCCCTCTCATCCATTATGAGAGCTTATTTGATGGCTATTATCAGCTGGTCTTTATCAGCAGTGATGAGCAATCCAGTTCTTTTATATATCGTTGGTTGAAACAAGGCTAGCTGATATGAATCAGGTTTTATCGTTAGATATAACTCAAAAAAAGTTCACTCACTGACCAGAAAGTGAGGTTTTCATTTTTGAATTTATTTATATTAATGGATAGTCATATTATAACCTATTCACATGCCGTCATATTGGAGCAAGACTCCCTCCATGTTATATTATCTCTATGCTTTGAACCGTTAACAACATGGAGGTAGGAATAAGTGGAGAGAGAGAAAGGCTTTTTTAATGTAGAAACATGTGAAGCCGGTTTGTCCGCCATTACACACCCACTTGTTTTGGGCCCCAATGACAATGACCAGGAGAATAAAATATCTTGGGAGTTCGTCGACGCGGAGAAAGTTTCCCAGTTCCCGGCACGTCATATTCTCCCGACACGAAAGACCAAAAACCGGGCCTCAAAAAACGAGAAAGAGATGGGCATTTCCAGGAGTGCCCGTTATGTCACCCTCAAAAGCAATTGGAGCCCATTTCGGTGGCTTTGAAACAACGTTGTAGTTTTATACATAATTAGACCAAGCCACGTGGATAAAGTTTGCCGAGCTCCTAGCACGTCATATTCTCCTAATGCGAATGCTATAAAATCCCCGCATTCCGCTTGAAATCGTCATTTTTGACAAGATTCGGTCGTCTATGATCAAGAGAGTAAAAAGCTCAAGGAACTCGTCGATAAAATAATTTTTAAAGGAAGCTCCTAGCACATTATATGTATATTCTTCTCATGCGAAAAATACAAAATTGCCGCATCACACTTGAAAAATAAATTGTTCGGAGGACCACACAAATTTCAATGTTGCGAATAAATATCAACGTAATTGGCAGTCTTCAGACTGATTATTCACGATATTGCGAGTTTTACGTATCAAATTCGCGAAATTAAAAGTTTCGAGTAGGAATTTATTTCAGGTAAATTGCAAGTTTCTGGTGTTTTTTAAAAAAAATAAAGTGCCAGTACAGGAAGCCGAGTTTGTTTGGCCGCGACAGCTCCCAAAGCCTGACAAACAGCTGCAAGTTACAACATTTCATAAGCAAATATCCGTGAAATTGAAAGTATCCTGGCTTAATATTTGTGATATGACGAAATTGATAGTTTCGGGTCTTCGGGTGTTAATTTAAGCGAAATTGCAAGTCCAGAGAAGGGGCCTTAGTTCTGTCATTATTTTAAGCTTTATAGGGCCTTTTTGTAGCGGCAGAACCAACAGACTAGCCGTCCCTAACCGAACCCAGAGGGTGACGAATACCCAAGAAATTGAAAGTTCCATGGCTGAATATGCGCACCAATGCGACTTTCGGGTCTTAAATCTTGCGAAAAAGGTTGTTTCGGTGAATTGCAAATTTTACGGGACCAACCCCCCCCCCTCTCAGACCTACAAGTATACGAACGAAGGGGCACTAGTAGTGTTGAGAGGGGGGGGGGTTTGCTACGGGCCCTCTATCAGACAGGGGCCTCCGAAAAGCTTAAAATTTGGAATGAGGATTTTTAGGTTATCCATAGATATCTAGGTATGTGAAGAGGTTGGACGGTTGGACAGAATTTGGCTCCTTTCTACGAATTTCAGTCTATCCTAACCAGATGGGGAATATAACGTTGTAAGTGATAACAGCAAAGAGTGTGGGCTGAATATTCGATTGAGCCCCCGAAAGCGCTAGTCTGGTGACTCGAACTGAGAAAATCCGTGCTCTCTTGAGGAAAATTCGCGGCTAAAAAAAAAGAAACACATCGTGTCCCCAGTTTCATTAGATCCTTAAGTCCAGTAAAGTGCTGACCGGCAATTTGCAACTTGCTGACGCGACTAAAAAAATGAAAAAAAATCGCTAGTGTAAAAGGCTTTAACTGTGAAAAAGCGCTGATTCGTGGTCTCGCGAAGCAAATTCCAGACTAAAATTGAGAAAAAATCTCCGATTCGCTGTGCATGGAGGACATTCTACGAATAAATTGTGGAAATCAACGCAAAAGTGTTGCTTTTGGGCCAACTCAGCGGTTAAAATAGAAAAAACACGCTATCGCCCATTCCCGTATAAAAAATGGAATAGATGGTAATTCGCGGAATGGGAAAAATCGCCAATTTACAGCTAAAATTGCGCCAAATGCCAATTAGTGACTGAAATTAAGAAAATTCTGTAATTCACATGGTTGAAACGCTACTAAAATTAAGAAAAAGCGCTAATTCGTGGCTAAACTTGAGAAAAATTTTAATTTGCGTCAAAAACTGAATATACGCGGCTTCTGAAGGCAACTTTTGAGGCTGAAATTGAGGAAAAGCGCCAATTTATGGCAATGGGTGAAAAAACTGCTAATTCGCGAGTAAAACTGAGAAAAATCGCTCATGCTAATATTGAGGAAAACACTCAGGAAAAACGCTAATTATCACCTAAAACTTGGAAAAGTGCTATTCCCCTGCTTAAAAAAAATTGAAAAATCACTAATTTGCTGCAAAAATTGAGGAAAACTCCAAAACTCTTGGAAAATTAAGACACAACGCTCACGGGATAAAAACGCTACTTTGCTTCTAAAGTTGACAAAATGCGCAAATTCCTGGCTTTGGAGAGGGTGGGGCAAAACCGCTTATCCACGGCTGAAATTGAGAAGAACGATACACGCGGCCAAAATTGAGAAAAGCACTAATTTGTGGGTAAAGTCCAAAAATCGTGATTCAGATTGTCATTCAAGAGGTGGAGATTCAAAAAAGTGGAGTGACTACTAAGCTGTAAAATGGCCCCCCTCCAAACACCTTTACGTGATTTCAATCTGATTCCCCCCCCCCCCCACTTAGGACAAATTCCTACCTACGCCACTGAATCTTTGCAATCAGACTGGCGATTTGTATAATAAATCAAATCCAAGTTTCACAGTCGTTAATTCCCAAAATGTCAAGTTCATGTTTTTGTAACACAAGGAAATCGTCCGTCAACCTTCTCTTCAATATGGAGCTTTTATGGACTCAAATCATCGCGAGACAAACATATTTTACGTTCTCACACAAAGCAATTTAAGCTCGTGTAAGTAATTAAAATGAAAGACTTTGTTCAAAAAAGCAACTTTCCTGTGTTTTTAAATTACGCCACTAGGTGGGCGAGAAAGCAGCACCTGCCGGTCTCATGTTAAGACAGAAAATAGAACAATTAAAATAATTGTGATTAATTGAGAGGACAACGCCCAATTGCAAATATTTTGCCAGAACCTTGTAAAATAAATAAAAAGCTAACTTTTTGTTCATTTTCGCCGCCCAATTCATCATATTTTTCGTCTGATCTAAGAAACTGTATTTTTAGACATGGATTCACGGTTTATTAAGTCGTGGCCGGTTTTAATTCGGGTCCAAAGAGACGGATTAGCGCAATTCCACGAATTCAAGACCTCGACTTAAGTTTTTGTATAAAATTTAGCCGAATGACACGTCTTACAACATAAGAATTCGGCTCATCAAAAGAGAGCACCAAAGCACTCCTCGAGGGGCGTATTACTGAGCGTCAAATTCTCTATTTAAAGACGTTTGATTTCGCTAAATTTTATACAAAACGTTAAGTTGACTTCTTAAAATTGTGGAGTTCTTTTTTCCACCTTTGCGGACATTACAATAAACCAACACCCACCTGAAAAAAAAAAAACAAGTTTTCCTGCTTTGGACATAAACTAGGATGAATTGGGCGACGCAAATGAACAAAAAGTTAACTTATTATTTATTTTACGAGGTTCCGGGAAAAAATTCCCAATTAGACGTTTCCCTCTTTAATAATTTAATTTATTTTAATTCTGCTTTGTATATTTCCCTTATCGTGAGCCCAGTAGGTGCTGCTATTAAGACATAGTGGCACATTCATGAAACTCCGAAGGCTTGTCCCTTTGCAATTAGCAAAACGGACAAAATCAGTGGCGGATTTACGGGGTGGGTTTTGGGGGTTCAAACCCCCCCCCCCTAAGAAGATGGTTTCTGCTATAATTTGTTGATCGCCGTACCAATACGAGATTTATTTAACTTTTTCTCGCTCTAAAGAACTGTAAAAGGGGGAGCTGTAAAGATGAGACCCCCTCCATCTTCCCTTATACCCACGATCGCAATGTAACAGCCAGTGCCACAGTGCATCGATGTCGATGGTGAGGCCTCCATTTGAGAGGGGGGGGGCACTGAAATGCTTTAAGATGAAAAATATGGATTTTTAGGTTTTAAAGCGTTAGAACAAGCTCTCATTTGCCAATTAAAGTAAGAAAAATACAGAAATTCGAGATATCTGAAGACAACGTCGCCCACAGAACAGAGAGAATACGCTAATCCCAAGTTTCTATAGGCATTTAAACGACGGAAAACATTTAGAAGGCGTTCTAATGTGCTAGTCTTGGGGCAAGTATGCAGGGAAAAGCACTAAAATTTGTGGCTGAAATAGCGAAAAAGCGCTTGCTCATAGTACAAAACTAATTAAATTACTGATTCATGGCTAAAAATGGAAAAAACACTAATGTCCGGCGATAATTGAGAAAAGGTGCTAATTCGCCGTTATAAAATTGAGAAAAAGCTGCAGTCGTCCATCGCTCAGCAGGCTCAAAAACGCTAATTCGTGATTTCTCGAAGCAACAACGGGATTGAAATTGAGAAAAATCGCTGGTTCACAGCTAAAATAGAGAAAACCAACTAATTTACGGCTAAAACTGAGAAAATCTGCTAAATTTCCTCCTAGAATTAAAGTAAACCGTTCATTCGAAGCTAAAATAGAGAAATACGCTAATTTGCGGACCAATTTGAGAGAATCCGCTAATTCACGGTTAAAATTAAGGAAACGCGATAATTCGCAGGTGACTGAGAAATAATTATCGACCAAAATTGGGATAAATCGCTTGCATCGCGGCAAAAATTAAGATAAAAAAGCTAATTCACGGACACAATGTTATCAAAAACCCGCTTATTCACGGCTAAAACTGAGACAAACCGCTAATTCACGCCTAAAATTGATGTAGAACGCTCATTTGAAGCTAAAATAATGAAAGCAAAAAGCGCTTATCATCAGCTTTCAACGGAGAAAGATGCTAATTCGCGGATCAATTCAAGAAAAATGGGCTAATGTACAGCTAAGATTGAGGAATGCGGCGATTCGCGGCTAAAATTAAGAAATAATCCAACGCTAACACTGGGAATATAACTCGCGGCTAAAATGAGATACAGCGCTAATTCACGGCATTTGAAGCTAAAATTGAAAAAAAAAAAAAAAAAAAAACGATAATTCACGGATGTATTCGGAAATCGCGCTTGTTCACGACTAAAACTGATCCTCTGACCGCTAATTCTCGGCTGAAATGGAGAAAATGCGTTAATTCGCGGCTAATGTTACAATAAAGCGCTGATTCGGAGCTGAATGGAGGAAAGCGCCAATTCAGGGATTATGTGGCAATTCCTCCAACTCGGAGCCAAAATTGATTAAAAGCGGTGAAATTGAGAAATAATTCACGGCTAAAATTTAGAAATAATTCTCAGCAAAAATAAAAAAAGCTAATACGGATGACTAAGAAGTGAAGAAAAACGCTTAAATAGTGAGGGGGGAACTTTAACTTGTTGCTAAAACTGAGGCAAACCGCTAATTTCCGTCTAAAATTTAAATATAGAGCTCATTCACTGCTTAAAAAAGGGAAAATGCACAGCCGTGGTGGGTGTGGGTATAAGAAGCGCTTATTCGCTGCTAAAATAGAGAAAAACGATAAATCTCGGATAAATTTGAAAAAAAAATCCTCTAATTCACGGCTAAAATTGAGTAAAATCCGATTCACGGTTCCTGTAGAGACAAGTTTGCGGCTGAAACTCATGAAAAAAAGATGGATTCATGGTAGAACCCCTCCCAAGATGAAATCCTAGATCCGCCACTGGACGAAATTAATGTTTTTTGAGCGAATAATATCCAGCCTGAATCCCAGGAAGTTGAGCGGCTCCCGCGGAGAAGGCGCCACCGATGACGCTGATGTCACCTCCAGGCACTGGGTCTTGCCAGAATTAAGGATGAGCTTATTTGCGCCACACCATGCCTCCAAAAACTCCGAACATGGGGGGCCGATTGCACCCGATCAAGGAGCGCAAATTGCACCGAGACGTCGTCTGCATATATGTAACAATTCTGAAGTTCCGCAAATCGAGGCAGGCTAGCCGGTAAGTCATTGTTGAAAATAGCACACAAGTCCGGCCCCAAGTGGGAGCCCTGCGGAACACCGTGTAGGACCAGACGAACAGACGATACCTCGGATCCAGTGGAGACTGTCTGGAAGCGATCCGACAAATATGATTTTATTAGGCGAAGAGAGCCATCCATGAAACCGTAGCCCTCCAGCTTCCGGCAAAGAATGTCATGAGGTATGACGTCGAACGCCCTTGTCATGTCAAACGACATGACGAGGGAGCGCCCACATGCTTCGAGCCCCTGGAGGCAGTCATTAACGAGCTGAATACCAGCCGTGACTGTTCCCCTACCAGCCCGGAAGCCATGCTGGCAGTCGGAATAAATTTTGTTGGCCTCAAGGAACATGGCAATATCCCTTCGCAGGAATGACTCAAACACCCTCCCCAAGTATGGCAATATTGCTATCGGCCGATAGTTCGCTGGTAGGCTGGGATCCCCTTTCTTATAAATTGGACGGACTTTTGAGTATTTGAAACACAGTGGAAAAATGCCAGCAGAGATACATTCGTTGAAAACGTGAGACAAAGGCTCACATATCAGATCAGCTACCGCTCTCAAAACAATGCTGTTCATGCCAAATATGTCCTCGCAACGAGATGGCTTCAAAGAGCGAAGCGCTTTGTACACCTCTCCACAGTGACTCTACTGAACTTGAATGGCTGAGGATCTGTTTTACCCAAGCGAAAAAAGTCCCTCCAGTCTGCCCTCGGGATATCCTTGCTATCCCCGCTGCACAGTTTCTCCACTGTGTCAAGGAAAGACGCATTGAATTCCTCTGCGGTTATACCGTGGTAATCGGCATTTTCATGTCGGCTCTGGCCGGCCTCCTCTCTTATCAACCTCCAAAGTGTTCGAGCCTGACTCCCCTCCGTGAGGACCCGATCACTGAAATAGCCCACTTTGGCTTCTCTCACTAGACTTCTGTAGAGACGTTTCGCTTTCCTATAAGCATCTTTTGCTGTGCGGTCCCACGACGAAAGCTCGAAGAGACGAATACATTCAGTCTTCAATGCTAGAAGTTCGAGAGTGTACCAGGGATTCTTCTTTTTCACCGGAGTGATTCTTTTTTTCCGAATAACCGGAAAACATTCCTCCAAGCTACAAGCCAACAAGCGGACAGTGAAGACTGCTTGCTCATCTGGGTCATTGAGTGCATACATGACCAACCAATTGATTGACTTTAATCTCTCTCGAAACTCCGAAACGTTCAAGTCACTACGGGACCGAAAACAGAGCGAGATAGGTGGTGCTGCGTCTCCCAGCGCAAGATTGAACGAGAAAATTATCCCAAGATGGTCCGAATGAAGAAAAGAACAGATTTGGGAGAAACAGGAACTACTACGAAGAGATGAAGCGACATTGTCAATACAAGTACCCGAGGCCGGTCTCGTCACCTGCCGTAGAGTCAGATTCAGTCCAAAGGAATCGAGAAGGTCAAGCATGTCCGACAAAATTTTAGAGGGGTCAATCAGGTTTATGTTGAAGTCGGCCACTAGAACTACATGGCAGTTGGACTTCGTGATCTCCCTAAGGGTAAGAGCAGAACGCGGAGGTCGGAGGCTCGCTTGAGGGTGAGGGTCGATGGCGATGCCTATCGCGATAGCTATCCACACAAACAAGAACGTTCAATAGTGTGGGAGTGCACAGAACAAAGAGGCAGGAGCGAAGCTAGCGGGCTCGCTGTGGGGTCGATGATTTTGTTTTTCAAACTTATTTGATCCTAGGAGGTCGCGGTCGCTAGCTCATCCATGCATCCTCATTCCTGACTGGGCCGTTTGAAAGGCGTTACCCTCAACTTGTTTCTGCTCACGTTTTCTCCTGAGAGGAGAGACCACTCTACAAAAATGCTTGCGCAAGCAATTTTAAGTACAGTTCAATTGTGGTTTTTAAAATAAAACCCTTTTTTCTGTCGTTCCTATAAAAGTGGAAGAAACGGAAGGCTTTCACAAGGACGGGGTGAGAAAGGCTGATTCTTAACTTTGAACTAGATGGTATAGTAGTAGAGAGACCGGATTATATACGCAAATAAAAAATATGAATATATGCATGCAAATGTGCACATTATTCCTCGAAATATGCATCGAAAATTCGAAATATGCACTGAAAAGTAAGTAGAAAATATGCATATGGATTTGGAACCAAACAGATGGTAGTGTAGGGCAACTATAATTGCCTAGTTGCAGTGAACGCAACGTCCATCTTGGGGTGATATTGATAAAATTGTATGCGAATAGAGGTGGAAATACTGTCGAGAAGCCCAGCCCTACCTATAGCCCAAAAAGGCGGTGAATTCACTTGGTTTTCAGGTTCTCTAGCCGGGGAGAAAAGTTCTGCCGCGTTAGCCCTTTTTCTCAATTTGAGCTGAAATAGAGTTTTCCTTAATTTTAGCCGCGCCGATTTTGCCAATATTAGCCGTGAGTAAGGCGTTTGTTTTACGTCACAATTCCTTCATATTTAGTGAATTAATTGCGATTAGAAGACCCTTTTTTACGGACAATTAGGGGATTACTCCCCTCCTCACCTCACCACCCTAGTCACAACTGTGAATTCGAGGGAGTGGGGAGGCTGAAAATTAATACTAACTATTCTTTACTTGTTTTGAGTTCCGAGAAAAAATTGCTCCCCAGCAGGTGGGATTTGAACCCACGACCTCCTAGTTTCGCGCCAGGTGCTCTAACCAACTGAGCTATCTCGTGAGTCCACCAAAGAGCGAATCCACCCAGGAGAAATCCCCTCTCGGAACTCAAACTGCACCTATCGGGACAGTGCATGTCACAGGTCAGTGAGTAAGGCATTTGTTTTACATTTTAAGCCACATTGGCCATTTCATTTCAATTTATAGCGTTCCCCATTTGCACAAAATTCTGCAATTTGGGCAGTTCATTTCCACCCGTCTTCACTGAATTAAATCATATGTTGGTTGAGAAGACGGGTGGAAATGAATAGCCCCGTTGCAGAATTTTGTGCAAATGGGGAACGCTATTAGTTATGGATTAGCACTTTTTCTTAGTTGAAGCCTGGAAATATCCTTTAGATTAGAGGATACGGATTGGCGTTTTCTCAATTTTAGCCGCGAATGAGTGATTTTTTAAATTTTTATCCGCAAATTAACGTTTTTCCTACAGGTTATTCGCGAATTAGCGCTTTTACTCAATTTCA
The DNA here is from genome assembly GCA_038030265.1 of Corythucha ciliata. Lineage (NCBI taxonomy): Eukaryota > Metazoa > Arthropoda > Insecta > Hemiptera > Tingidae > Corythucha > Corythucha ciliata. The sequence continues at coordinate 2,008,053 of CM075939.1, forward strand.
TCGACGGATTAGCACATTAGCGGTTTTTAGGTACATTTTAGCCGTAAAATTGGGAATCAGCGATTTTTTCCAAACTATGGTCTGGAAGTTGCATCGAAAACCTAGGATGAGCGCTTTTTTTCAGTTTTAGCCACGAATATTAGCACTTTTTCCAAATTTTGCCGCCTACTCACCACACAACATCGGCACATTAGAGAGCGTTCTCAATTTTATCCTTAAGGACCTAAAGAAACTTGAGAATCAGCGTATTTTCTCTCTATTTTAGCCGCGAATTTGCTTCCAGAAGGCACAAATTTTCTCAATTTTAGCCGTCAGAACGGCTATATCGATATTTATCCACACTGTTTGCTGATCACCAGTAAACGTTCTATTCTCCAAGTCGAATGGACTGAAAAACGTCGAAAGGAGCCAAGTCACTGTACAATCGTATACCAAAACTCCATTTCACGTGCTTTAAATCTGTGAACATGAACCTAAAAGTCATCATTTTTCTATATTTAAGCTTTTCGGGGGCCCTCTCTGATAGGTGGCCCGGGGCCGGTCCACCCCCCACGCCGCATGGCCTCGGACGCTACTCTTCACGGCACACCCTTGCTCTTTCACACTAATTTTCTGCTCTGAGTGGTGTGAATACGCCATTTTATGGCCGATGTAGCCGATTTAGCTTATAACACGACATTTATCTAGTAAAACTGTGTCTTAGGACTCAAATTACCCAGGAAAATTAACCCAGAAACAAGAGACAAGAGAAACAGGCGAAACCGGTTTGTCTTGGACACTCCTCAACAAGGTATGACTGACAACGTAGGCAACTACGGCTACTTATCTAATTTGTACTATTTATGGGGTTAAATTGAGAACATTTTTGCCATTTCACAGAAATGAATCGAGGAAATAGCAAGTAGTGGTTTCCGGAAACAACTTCTTGAATTTCTCGGATTTCTCTCTCTAAAAACCCAATTTCGCTCTCGCAAAAACTCCATTTTGACATTTCTGGCTCACTGAAACCCCAATGTCACGAGTTTTGTTGCTGGAAAACAAATTAAGCGAGGTTCATTTATTCAAAAGCAAATTTTGTGGATTTTTCTCGCCAGCTCATTTTCGCGGTTTTGTCTCACTAAAAAAATCATTTCAGCGGGTAGCCAGGTGGTAAAATTAACTCTCACACCCCCCCCCCAAATATTTTGCTTCTTGCGCACCTGAAAATGGTTAATTTCCTCATTAAACTGAAAATTTCCTCATAAAATAGACATCCCCTGTAAAATATATTATTTCCTCATAACATTGACAATGTCCTCATAAAAATGGCAATTTCCTACAAAAGTGACAATTTCCTCTTTAAATTTATAACTTCCTCATATAATTGACTTTTTTACATAAAATTAACCATTTCCTCATAAAATTGACAAATTCCTTATAACACATACAATTTCCTCATAAAATTCACGATTTCCTCGTTAGATTGACAATTTTCTCATAAAATTGACAATTTCCTCATAAAATTGACAATTTCCTCATAAAATTGACAATTTCCTCATAAAATTAAAAATTTCCTCATAATATTTAACATTTTCTCATAAAATTTACAATGTCCTAATAAAATATGCATTTTTCTAATGAAATTTACAATTTCCTCATAAAATAGACAATTTCCCCGTAAAATGTATTTATTGTTTCCTCGTAAAATAGACCATTTCCTCATAAAATTGACGATTTCCTCATGAAATTGTCATTTCCCCATAAAATAGATAATTCCGTCGTAAAATATATTATTTCCTCATAATATAGACCATTTCCTCATAAAATTGACAATTTCCTCATTATATTCAAGATTTCCTTATTAAATTGACAATTTCGTCATAAAAATGGCAATTTTCTGATAAAATTGACAATTTCCTCATAAAATTCACAGTGTCCTCATAAAATATGCAATTTTTTCATGAAACAGACAATTTCGTTATGAAATTGACAGTTTTTTGTGAAACCCACGAGTTTTTTTTTCATAAAATGGACAATTTATGTCACCTTAACATTGCTCATGGTGAAAGATTTTGCATAATTGTTGCCCTTGACGCAGCGTTTCACGTAAATTTTGCCTTGAATGTGGCGATTCGCGTGAATGCGTTTTGTCCGCCGTGGGGGCATTTTGCGTTGTTTACTCGTTGTGCCGCGGCCTGTCTAAAGATTTTTTTTTTTTTTTTTTTCCTCACAATGTGACGTTTTATCGCTTATAAAGTTTGCCCTTGGCGTGACCTTTCGTATAAATTTTTTCTCTTGACTTGGCGGCGTTCAACGCCAATTTTCCCCTCGTCAGATGAGGCCATTCGCGAGAGTTTTCCCCCTTAAATAACTCTTGGCACTTCGCGTCTATCGAGAAACCTCTGACCCTCGATCCTCTGAGAAAATGCCCCCAGTAGCGTACCGAGGTAGGGGCGAGGGGGGCGGACCACCCCCAATACCCTAACTGACCATAATCGCCTTGGTTTAACGCCCTGTATAAATGTCAAGCTTCAAGGATACGCGCCCTAAAAATCCGATAGCGCTTCTGGTGTCTCAAATTTTGGAAAATTCGCGCCATCTTGAGGATAATTCCCGGCTGAAATGGAGAAAATACACCATCCCCTGTTTCGTTAGGTCCTTGAGTATACACTCGTGTGCTGATCGTCAATGTGCAACTTGCTAACGTGGCAAAAACTTGCGCTAATATTCGTGACCATAACTGCGAGAGAGCGCTGATTCGTGTTCTCACGATCCAACATCTAGGCCAAAATTGTCAAGAAATCGCTCATTCGCGGTAAATGGAGGCCATTCTACGTAAAAAACGTAGAAATCAATGCAAAAGTTTTGTTTATGGGCCTATAGTGCTCATTCGCTTCTAAAAATCAGAATATTGGCTAATATGCGGCTAAAATTGCGGAAGACGCCAATTCATGGCTAAAATTGAATAAATTCGTGAATTCATGGGTTAGAAGCACTACCGCGCTGCTACAATTGAATAAAAACGCTAGTTCACGGCTAAACAAGAGGAAAATCACCAAATTCGTGGACAAATATACACGTACAAATAAAACTTTACTCGCGTTCGCGCCTTCTGAAGGCAACTTTGTGGCTAAAACTGAGAAAATAACGGCAAATGCTATAAGTAAAAAAAAAACACCGCTGATTCGCGGCTAGAACTGAGAAGAAGCGCTAATCTATAGGTAAAAGTAAAACAAAATAGCTAATGCGATGCAAAAATGTAAAAATGCTACTTTGCGGCTTAAAGGCTAAAGGACAAAGACTCATTTTCAGCCTAAATTGAGAAAAAAAGCTAATTCGAAGGTAAAAATCCCTAATTTGCAGATAAAATTATGTAATACGCTAATTCACTAATTCACGGATTTGAAACGCTAGGAGGAAAAGTAGTTTTCCTTTTTTTATACCGGGCTATTTTTTTTTTTTCATTTTAGTCGCACATTGGCCTTTTTTCCTTCAATTTTTGCTATGGATTAGCGTTTTTTGATTAATTTTAGCCTCGAACGGAAGCTACGCATTTGCGTTTTTCCAATTTAAGCTGGGATTTAGTGATTTTCCCCAATTGTAGCCGCGGGTTGGCGCTTTTTCTCAATTTTAGCAGCACAGTAGCGTTTCTAACTCTTGCATTCGCTATTTTCAGTAATATGTCAAAAACAATACTCCTCATTTACAGCTGCAGATTAGCCATTTTTGGCAGCGAATTAGCAGTTTTTCTCAATTTGAGCTGAAAATTAGTGTTTTTCTTAATTTTAGCCACGCTAATCAGTAATTTTTTACATTTTAGCCGCGTTGTTTTTTAGATTTTAGCCCCGTATATTATATAGGCATTTTTTTCTACTTTCTGCTATGGTTAAGCGCTGTTTTTCAGTTTAAGGCCTTGAATCTTTTAGAAGCTACGGATTTGCGTTTTCTTAATTTCAGCCGCAAATCAGTGATTTTCTTCATTTGTATATTCGCGAATTATCGTTTTTCCTTAACTTTATCCACGAATTAGCAATTTTTCTCGCTGTAAAATAGCATCTTCTGCTCATTTTGCAGCGAATTAGCATATCTATTCCCTTTTTTAAATGTAAGTGGGCGACTTTTCGCCATTTCAGTTGGGAATTCACCCACATTTTTGCTCAATTTTATTGCGATTTCCATTCAACACACTACACAAGTGTAGTGCAGCGTCCCTCCATAAACATATGTTTCAATTCAGAGAGGACGGGTGGAAATACTTACACCACACGAGTGTTGGTATTGCATTGAATCGAAAACGTCATTAACCCGAATCAACGTTGTTTTTGTCAATATTAGCCGCGATATATTTTTTTTTTTACTTGTACAGTCTCGAATTAGGGGGGGAGGGGGCGTGTATTTCCAATTTTAGCCGCGAGCTTTGGCCCAAAAACAACAGTTTTGCGTTGATTTTTGCGCGCCATACATCACGAATCGACGATTTTTTTTCAATTTTGGTACGCTACTGCCCATGTAATTGGTAAAGCTAAATATGTGTGAGTGTGCAAGTTCGGGTCCGAATTTCAGTGAAATTAAAAGTTTCCTTGCTGAATATTCGGGAAGTTACAATTTTCTGATCTTTAGTCACGAAAAATTGCAATATTCTTACCTTTATTTTCGCGAAATTTGAGTTTCGCGGCATAGTTTCGCAAAATTGCTTGTTTGTTGTCTTTATTTTCGCGAAATTGCTAGTTTCTAAGCTTTTTTCTTGTCATTGTGGAACCCGGTCTAGCCGCCCACGTCAGCGCCCAAAGTCTGACGTGTTGCCGCAAAATTGCAACGTTGGGAGTTAAACATCAGGGATTGAAAGCTTACTGGATGAATATTCAATTTAAAGTGTTGTTCAATTTTAGCCTAACCCACCCCATCCACCAAAGGCTCAAGTGTGCGATTTTCAGGTCAATTTCCACCAGCACCAGACGAAAACGTCTCCATTAGGGGATCGTTGGCGCCTCCGAAAATGGCAAGTTGTCCCTTGTCGTTGGTTTTGGGCGATTTTACTTGACTCAGAGTAGCCTATCAAGGTCCACGTGCTTAGTTCTTTTCTGTGAGCACGCTTACAGGCAAGTCTACGCCTGAAATTGAGAAAAAAGGCAAATTAGTAATTTCTGCACGCTAATTTGCTGTTTAGGGGCAATCACGCAGCTAAAAGTTCTAAAAAACGCTAAAATTGTGAAAAATCTCTTAACTCGTAGCTAAAATTGCGATAATGCGTCAATTCGTCGTTTCTAATACAACGCCAAAATTGAGAAAAAAGGCTCATGAATAGTTCTTCGGGCAAATTCGCGACTAAAATTAAGATAAGCGCTAATTCCCATGCCTACGAAATTGGTTACTTGGACAAAAAAAGGATGGTGAGAGACCTCGTAGAGATTTCCGACCCGGGCCCCGATAGGTGTATATCGACCACTGATCCCGCTATTGCCCAATTCGCTAGAAGGATGCGGCAAAGCTGTGACACAGCACACTCGCTCGCGGCTTCGTGTCAGCGTTCAACAAATCGTGCACCGGCCGAGGAACCCGCTTATCGCGGGCACGAAATGGACCAGCTTGATCAGGGAGTGTCGAATGAATGAAAAAAAAAATCGTTCTCTTCAATATCATCTCCTTCTTCTGATTCGATTTGTCTTGTCCCCCTCCCCCGCCTCTTACAATTTATCAAATTTTGTCGCCCAGGGCTATAGCACTGGTAGTCTCCCGCCATAACAGCCCCCCTCCCACCATAAAAACTCGTTCTTATCAAGTTTTCTTGTATTGATGGATGGAAAATGTGATGAGTACTTCATCACGTCAAGATTTGGTGAAATCTTTACGAACGAAATCTTCAAATTTCCTATTTAACTCGCTCTGATACAATTTCTGTTTGATCTTAAGCATGTGAATTCCGGTGTCGTCCCCCTCATCTTTCGCTTCGACCGGAAGACGGTTGATGAGCGCAAAATCCTGACCACTGGACGGCATTCGAGCCAGTGTCATCATTTTTACGACGTCACCGTCGGTCAAAAGTGACCGGGCAAGACCCGAGGCCACCCTCATCCGGTGATTTGAACAGAAAAGCCGCAACGTTCTTCCACCGTTGACGTTTCAACCAGTCCAAGAATGGAACTTCTCGAGACGTGTTTTTTGACCAGTTCAGCAGCAAGGCTGGGCGATGACGCGGGTTCGTCGGTAACTCGTCGCCGAGCCACGTCGTCAGTAAGACGCAGGCGTTCAACTTTAGGTATAACCGCAGTCAAAATACTGGTTAACAGGTGTTTAGTGTGGAACATGGCGAAGACCTCTCATTTCTCTCTATATGGTATATACCGTTCTTGGTATTCTCAGCGTTGCTGATGGATGGTCGCACCGTGCATGTCTTTTGAGAGTTGAAATATTTTGGGTTTTTTTTCGTTTAATCAGGCTGGCGCCATGTTTTTCTCTTAAAAAAAGAAGAAAACGGAAGAAAAATAGTCCCCCCTCCCCTCATGAACCCCCTCACCACGACCCATTCATTCATTTAATGGCGCTTATTAATTGACAAAAGTGGCGGTGATGCTGTCGGTGAGAGGGGGAAGGAAAAAGAGAGAGACAAGAATGATAATTAAAAAGAGATTAGGGGGCGTTATCCTATGATGGGTCAGATGATGATGAAAAGGAGGGTGTGGGTGGCACGGGGGAGGGGGGCGCTCTTTTCTATCCCGAAGGAATTAGATTCGTCTTGGTCACCCCCCTCACCCTCCAACCAACCCCATCATGTTAAAAAGAGGTCTCTCTCGCCTCCAGGTGTGGTGTGTGGTGAGCCCACCCAGACTGTCTCGCGATCAATTTTTTTTTTTTTTCATGTATGGTAGGCGGGGGAAGGGTTCGGCGTACGTTTTTTAATTAAGGCATAACGTCATTCAACCCAGGGAGAGACCTAGTGCCCTTGAATATCATTTTCAAGAGACAGAAAGGAAAAAAAAACGCAGTACTTAGCACAATCAAGCCAAAAGATGATGGCTCTGAAGCTTATCCATGAATTATTTATACTCAAAAGGAGCTAATTGTGTGTCCTGGGCGGCACAACTTCAAAGGAACTCCAGGACAATTTTATTCAGATTTAACTTTAAGGACCCCTGAGAAGACCTCAACCTTATTCTCATCTCTTTGTTTTAATGAATGAGCTCTATTTATTTTAATAAGCTCATAAATTAGACGTATTATTCCACACTCGGCTAAAAAAAAAGACAGCGTCTTAAGAAGATAAAGGAAAATTACCCTTCTAAAATTGAGGACACAATTTAATTTTTTGTTCTAGAACTCGCGCCTATTTCCCTGGGTGCGGGGAGGGAAGCGGGATTTAATTCGACTCAATTAGCTACGAGTTATCACTCGGTTTACAGGGCGAGCCAAACAGGAAGTGGATTAGTGAACTCATAGTATGAGGAAGAGCTTCCATAGACGAAAAAATTAGTTTTTAACTCGACCCGGCTTGGTTCTCCCCCGCCCCCTCCCTTGTAAACGTATGCGGTAGGAAATTAGGCGTTTGGAAAAAATATAAAAGGGAATTGCGGAAATAGAGAGGGGCAAATGGGCAAATATTATGACAAGCGCCACCTTGTCCTAATCTAATTAGACGAAAGCGGCTCTTTTTGGCTTGTATATCTGCGCCCTCAACCCACCCCTATTCATTTGCGATCTCATTCCCACGTTTTTCGACGGTATATTAGTCCAGCCCCGGTGGTGGGTCTTCCACTCTAATTAGACCTTCTCCTAAAAAAAAAAATCTTGTGCAGATGGAATACTGTATGAGAGAGGGGCGGGCGTCGACGTGATGCAGACATCGCACGTTTGCGAGACTCTTCCGGAGAGATGGTCCGGGCGGCGGCGGTCGGTCGAGGGTTGAAGTTCTCGCTAATTGGAAAGTTTTCCTCATATCTCGTCTAGTCCCTCCCCCTCGCTCCCAAACACACACACACACACACACACAACCGTCTTTATACTATTCATTTTAAATTTCAATTAAAAGCGAACATAATTCGTTTAAAACTTCGGTGGCGGATTTCCCTTGCGATATGAAACCAGAGCAACAGCGCCGCCGTCGTACAAAGTTTGATTTCTAAAAAGAACGCTTTTACTAATTACACGATTAAGTCTTCTCAAAAACTGTAATCCGATTCCACCGGGCTCACAACTGTCTTTACCTACACCGCGTAGTTTGTAATTTCCACGTCAAAACCGACCTCCATTAAGGAATTAAAAAATTTAAAAGGCGAAGGCTTATTCTCTCTTTCTTCTTTAACGTGCAGTGTAATCTCAAAATTCGTCGACAGCCTCCATTTTTATCCGGAGGATATAAGAATAGATGAAAGAGGAGAAAAAAAAAAAAAAAAAAAAAAGGTGTGCACATCTGCTCAGTCAAATTACTAGAATGGACAGGTGCCCCCTCCCCGCCCAACCACACCCTTCCATCAACCGTCAACATCCTAATAGACAAGCAGCCATTTTCCTCCTTTTTTTGTGCGAGAAATAGACAAGGTGAAATAGGAGGGTAAGAAAATATCTCCTCGAGTGGTGTGTGTGTGTGTGTGGTGGTGGGGGGGGGGGGTTCTTATTGCCCAGGTAATTTAAAAAGTGGGATGTAATAAAGAATCGGTGAAAAAGAGCCACCCCTTTTCACTGTTTCAACCATCCAGGATATAAGGTGTTTTTTTTAGGGGTAGTGGAGAGGGTTGGATCAACACCTGTCGTTTTAGTATTGTGGCCGCCCAGGAGATGCAGTTTTCTCACTTTTTAAAGACTTGAGATATTGAGAAACCAAAAGAATGGCGATGGAAGAAAGTGTGAGGCGCCCAATTGACGGAAACATCGACGAAATTTTTAATAAAAAAAAAAAGGACAAATTTAAATCGTGAATTCTCGTGCGTTCTGCGCTAAACCCAACTCCGTGCTAATGCCAGGGGTTTACCGTTGGTATAAAGACACAATTTGACGGCGGTTTGAACTGGCACGCATAAAGCTGGGACATAAAAGACACGGCTGATGCTGCGAGGGATATGTTTATATGTGCGTTTAATTTCTGGAACAAAGTTACTTTTAGAAGCCACGAATTGACGTTTTCTCCATTTTAACCGCGAATTAACGTTTTTCCTCAGTTCAGCGTCTCTTCTCAATTTTATCGGTGAATTCTGAATCAGCAACGAATTTTTAACTATTTCTATTTTATCGCTAGCGATTTTTCACAATTTTAGCCGTGAATTAGCGATTTTTCTGCATGTTTGCATTAAATTCGTGTTTTTTCCTGATTTTAGCCGCTAATGAGCGATTTTTTTTCAATTTCATTCCTGAATTAGCACTTTTTCTCAATTTTAGAGCTTCGAATTAAGGCTGTTGACGGTGAAGCTTTGAAAATCACCCTGAGTCAAGAGATGGCGCTGTGTACATCGCGGGGAGGAGAGTGAGAAGTTTTTCGAGGATATTTAGCTCCATAAACTTGCGAACTCACTGATATTTGGCTCCGAATAATGTTATTTTGCGCCTATTCAGTGGCGTGCCCAAGGGGAGGGTTTTGGGGGGTCCCAGAGTACTTCAGCCCACCATAGTTAAGAAATAGAAATAATAAATAAATAAATGAAATGTAATGATTAAGTAAAAAATCAAACAAACAAAAGAAACAACAAAATCGTGATTTGTATGACCCTAAAAGTTCCTTTTTTAGCAATTTAGTCCCGCTAAGTAACTATCCACGGCATAATGGTATTTATTCCACTGTCCAGGCATGGATTTGCTGCCTAAAATTAGCTATCCCCGCCATACAGAATCCTAGACTGACTATACTCGCGCCCCAAAATGGCAAAACGAACTATTTGAGCCATAAAAATTGCCAAACTGACTTCACGCATCCTGAAAATGGCTAAAACTGATTCCGCCTTGAAAAAAGCTAAACTGATTATACATAAGTGAGCTAAAATAGCCAATAGAGGTGGAAATACTGTCGAGAAGCCCAGCCCTACCTATAGCCCAAAAAGGCGGTGAATTCACTTGGTTTTCAGGTTCTCTAGCCGGGGAGAAAAGTTCTGCCGCGTTAGCCCTTTTTCTCAATTTGAGCTGAAATAGAGTTTTCCTTAATTTTAGCCGCGCCGATTTTGCCAATATTAGCCGTGAGTAAGGCGTTTGTTTTACGTCACAATTCCTTCATATTTAGTGAATTAATTGCGATTAGAAGACCCTTTTTTACGGACAATTAGGGGATTACTCCCCTCCTCACCTCACCACCCTAGTCACAACTGTGAATTCGAGGGAGTGGGGAGGCTGAAAATTAATACTAACTATTCTTTACTTGTTTTGAGTTCCGAGAAAAATTGCTCCCCAGCAGGTGGGATTCGAACCCACGACCTCCTAGTTTCGCGCCAGGTGCTCTAACCAACTGAGCTATCTCGTGAGTCCACCAAAGAGCGAATCCACCCAGGAGAAATCCCCTCTCGGAACTCAAACTGCACCTATCGGGACAGTGCATGTCATACGTCAGTGAGTAAGGCATTGTTTTACATTTTAAGCCACATTGGCCATTTCATTTCAATTTATAGCGTTCCCCATTTGCACAAAATTCTGCAATTTGGGCAGTTCATTTCCACCCGTCTTCACTGAATTAAATCATATGTTGGTTGAGAAGACGGGTGGAAATGAATAGCCCCGTTGCAGAATTTTGTGCAAATGGGGAACGCTATTAGTTATGGATTAGCACTTTTTCTTAGTTGAAGCCTGGAAACATCCTTTAGATTAGAGGATACGGATTGGCGTTTTCTCAATTTTAGCCGCGAATGAGTGATTTTTTAAATTTTTATCCGCAAATTAACGTTTTTCCTACAGGTTATTCGCGAATTAGCGCTTTTACTCAATTTCATCGACGGATTAGGCAATTTTTCGCAATTTTAGCCGCGGGCTTGGTCCAAAAACAGCACATTAGCGTTTTTAGGTGCATTTTAGCCGTAAAATTGGGAATCAGCGATTTTTTCCAAACTATGGTCTGGAAGTTGCATCGAAAACCTAGGATGAGCGCTTTTTTTCAGTTTTAGCCACGAATATTAGCACTTTTTTCCAAATTTTGCCGCCTACTCACCCCACAACATGGGCACATTAGAGAGCGTTCTCAATTTTATCTGCTTAAGGACCTAAAGAAACTTGAGAATCAGCGTATTTTCTCTCTATTTTAGCCGCGAATTTGCTTCCAGAAGGCACAAATTTTCTCAATTTTAGCCGTCAGAACTGCGATTTCGTGGGCTCGATCGATATTTATCCACACTGTTTGCTGATCACCAGTAAACGTTCCATTCTCCAAGTCTCCAATATATTATTTCCTCATAACATTGACAATGACCTCATAAAAATGGCAATTTCCTACAAAAGTGACAATTTCCTCTTTAAATTTATAACTTTCTCATATAATTGACATTTTTTCATGAAATTAACCATTTCCTCATAAAATTGACAAATTCCTTATAACACATACAATTTCCTCATAAAATTCACGATTTCCTCGTTAGATTGACAATTTTCTCATAGAATTGACAATTTCCTCATAAGATTAAAAATTTCCTCATAATATTTAACATTTTCTCATAAAATTTACAATGTCCTAATATATATGCATTTTTCTAATGAAATTTACAATTTCCTCATAAAATAGACAATGTCCCCGTAAAACGTATTTATTGTTTCCTCGTAAAATACACCATTTCCTCATGAAATTGTCATTTCCCCATTAAATAGATAATTCCGTCGTAAAATATATTATTTCCTCATAATATAGACCACTTCCTCATAAAATTGACAATTTCCTCATTATATTCAAGATTTCCTTATTAAATTGACAATTTCGTCATAAAAATGGCAATTTTCTCATAAAATTGACAATTTCCTCATAAAATTCACAGTGTCCTCATAAAATATGCAATTTTTTCATGAAACAGACAATTTCGTTATGAAATTGACAGTTTTTTCGTGAAACCCACGAGTTTTTTTTTCATAAAATGGACAATTTATGTCACCTTAACATTGCTCGTGGTGAAAGATTTTGCATAATTGTCGCCCTTGACGCAGCGTTTCACGTAAATTTTGCCTTGAATGTGGCGATTCGCGTGAATGCGTTTTGTCCGCCGTGGGGGCATTTTGCGTTATTTACTCTTTGTGCCGCGGCCTGTCTAAATATTTTTTTTTTTTCCTTTTTCCTCACAATGTGACGTTTTATCGCTTATAAAGTTTGCCCTTGGCGTGACCTTTCGTATAAATTTTTTCTCTTGACTTGGCGGCGTTCAACGCCAATTTTCCCCTCGTCAGATGAGGTCATTCGCGTGAGTTTTCCCCTTAAATAACTCTTGGCACTTCGTGTCTATCGAGAAACCTCTGACCCTCGATCCTCTGAGAAAATGCCCCCAGTAGCGTACCGAGGTAGGGCGAGGGGGGCGGACCACCCCCAATACCCTAACTGACCATAATCGCCTTGGTTTAACGCCCTGTATAAATGTCAAGCTTCAAGGATACGCTCCCTAAAAATCCGATAGCGCTTCTGGTGTCTCAAATTTTGGAAAATTCGCGCCATCTTGAGGATAATTCCCGGCTGAAATGGAGAAAATACACCATCCCCTGTTTCGTTAGGTCCTTGAGTATACACTCGTGTGCTGATCGTCAATGTGCAACTTGCTAACGTGGCAAAAACTTGCGCTAATATTCGTGACCATAACTGCGAGAAGAGCGCTGATTCGTGTTCTCACGATCCAACATCTAGGCCAAAATTGTCAAGAAATCGCTCATTCGCGGTAAATGGAGGCCATTCTACGTAAAAAACGTAGAAATCAATGCAAAAGTTTTGTTTATGGGCCTATAGTGCTCATTCGCTTCTAAAAATCAGAATATTGGCTAATATGCGGCTAAAATTGCGGAAGACGCCAATTCATGGCTAAAATTGAATAAATTCGTGAATTCATGGGTTAGAAGCACTACCGCGCTGCTACAATTGAATAAAAACGCTAGTTCACGGCTAAACAAGAGGAAAATCACCAAATTCGTGGACAAATATACACGTACAAATAAAACTTTACTCGCGTTCGCGCCTTCTGAAGGCAACTTTGTGGCTAAAACTGAGAAAATAATGGCAAATGCTATAAGTAAAAAAAAAAACACCGCTGATTCGCGGCTAGAACTGAGAAGAAGCGCTAATCTATAGGTAAAAGTAAAACAAAATAGCTAATGCGATGCAAAAATGTAAAAATGCTACTTTGACTTAAAGGCTAAAGGACAAAGACTCATTTTCAGCCTAAATTGAGAAAAAAAGCTAATTCGAAGGTAAAAATCGCTAATTTGCAGATAAAATTATGTAATACGCCAATTCGTCGCTAAAATTGAAAAAAATCGCTAATTCACGGATTTGAAACGCTAGGAGGAAAAGTAGTTTTTCTTTTTTTATACCGGGCTATTTTTTTTTTTTTTCATTTTAGTCGCACATTGGCCTTTTTTCCTTCAATTTTTGCTATGGATTAGCGTTTTTTGATTAATTTTAGCCTCGAACGGAAGCTACGCATTTGCGTTTTTCCAATTTAAGCTGGGATTTAGTGATTTTCCCCAATTGTAGCCGCGGGTTGGCGCTTTTTCTCAATTTTAGCAGCACAGTAGCGTTTCTAACTCTTGCATTCGCTATTTTCAGTAATATGTCAAAAACAATACTCCTCATTTACAGCTGCAGATTAGCCATTTTTGGCAGCGAATTAGCAGTTTTTCTCAATTTGAGCTGAAAATTAGTGTTTTTCTTACTTTTGGCCACGCTAATCAGTAATTTTTTACATTTTAGCCGCGTTCTTTTTTAGATTTTAGCCCCGTATATTATATAGGCATTTTTTTCTACTTTCTGCTATGGTTAAGCGCTGTTTTTCAGTTTAAGGCCTTGAATCTTTTAGAAGCTACGGATTTGCGTTTTCTTCATTTCGCCGCAAATCAGTGATTTTCTTCATTTGTATATTCGCGAATTATCGTTTTTCCTTAACTTTATCCACGAATTAGCAATTTTTCTCGCTGTAAAATAGCATCTTCTGCTCATTTTGCAGCGAATTAGCATATCTATTCCCTTTTTTAAATGTAAGTGGGCGACTTTTCGCCATTTCAGTTGGGAATTCACCCACATTTTTGCTCAATTTTATAGCGATTTCCATTCAACACACTACACAAGTGTAGTGCAGCGTCCCTCCATAAACATATGTTTCAATTCAGAGAGGACGGGTGGAAATACTTACACCACACGAGTGTTGGTATTGCATTGAATCGAAAACGTCATTAACCCGAATCAACGTTGTTTTTGTCAATATTAGCCGCGATAAATTTTTTTTTTTACTTGTACAGTCTCGAATTAGGGGGGGAGGGGGCGTGTATTTCCAATTTTAGCCGCGAGCTTTGGCCCAAAAACAACAGTTTTGCGTTGATTTTTGCGCGCCATACATCACGAATCGACGATTTTTTTTTCAATTTTGGTACGCTACTGCCCATGTAATTGGTAAGCTAATATGTGTGAGTGTGCAAGTTCGGGTCCGAATTTCAGTGAAATTAAAAGTTTCCTTGCTGAATATTTGGGAAGTTGAAGTTACAATTTTCTGATCTTTAGTCACGAAAAATTGCAATATTCTTACCTTTATTTTCGCGAAATTTGAGTTTCGCGGCCTAGTTTCGCAAAATTGCTTGTTTGTTGTCTTTATTTTCGCGAAATTGCTAGTTTCTAAGCTTTTTTCTTGTCATTATGGAACCCGGTCTAGCCGCCCACGTCAGCGCCCAAAGTCTGACGTGTTGCCGCAAAGTTGCAACGTTGGGAGTTAAACATCAGGGATTGAAAGCTTACTGGATGAATATTCAATTTAAAGTGTTGTTCAATTTTAGCCTAACCCACCCCATCCACCAAAGGCTCAAGTGTGCGATTTTCAGGTCAATTTCCACCAGCACCAGACGAAAACGTCTCCATTAGGGGATCGTTGGCGCCTCCGAAAATGGCAAGTTGTCCCTTGTCGTTGGTTTTGGGTGATTTTACTTGACTCAGAGTAGCCTATCAAGGTCCACGTGCTTAGTTCTTTTCTGTGAGCACGCTTACAGGCAAGTCTACGCCTGAAATTGAGAAAAAAGGCAAATTAGTAATTTCTGCACGCTAATTTGCTGTTTAGGGGCAATCACGCAGCTAAAAGTTCTAAAAAACGCTAAAATTGTGAAAAATCTCTTAACTCGTAGCTAAAATTGCGATAATGCGTCAATTCGTCGTTTCTAATACAACGCCAAAATTGAGAAAAAAGGCTCATGAATAGTTCTTCGGGCAAATTCGCAACTAAAATTAAGATAAGCGCTAATTCCCATACCTACGAAATTGGTTACTTGGACAAAAAAAGGATGGTGAGAGACCTCGTAGAGATTTCCGACCCGGGCCCCGATAGGTGTATATCGACCACTGATCCCGCTATTGCCCAATTCGCTAGAAGGATGCGGCAAAGCTGTGAGCACAGCACACTCGCTCGCGGCTTCGTGTCAGCGTTCAACAAATCGTGCACCGGCCGAGGAACCCGCTTATCGCGGGCACGAAATGGACCAGCTCGATCAGGGAGTGTCGAATGAATGAAAAAAAAAATCGTTCTCTTCAATATCATCTCCTTCTTCTGATTCGATTTGTCTTGTCCCCCTCCCCCGCCTCTTACTATTTATCAAATTTTGTCGCCCAGGGCTATAGCACTGGTAGTCTCCCGCCATAACAGCCCCCCTCCCACCATAAAAACTCGTTCTTATCAAGTTTTCTTGTATTGATGGATGGAAAATGTGATGAGTACTTCATCACGTCAAGATTTGGTGAAATCTTTACGAACGAAATCTTCAAATTTCCTATTTAACTCGCTCTGATCTTAAGCATGTGAATTCCGGTGTCGTCCCCCCATCTTTCGCTTCGACCGGAAGACGGTTGATGAGCGCAAAATCCTGACCACTGGACGGCATTCGAGCCAGTGTCATCATTTTTACGACGTCACCGTCGGTCAAAAGTGACCGGGCAAGACCCGAGGCCACCCTCGTCCGGTGAATTGAACAGAAAAGCCGCAACGTTCTTCCACCGTTGACGTTTCAACCAGTCCAAGAATGGAACTTCTCGAGACGTGTTTTTTGACCAGTTCAGCAGCAAGGCTGGGCGATGACGCGGGTTCGTCGGTAACTCGTCGCCGAGCCACGTCGTCAGTAAGACGCAGGCGTTCAACTTCAGGTATAACCGCAGTCAAAATACTGGTTAACAGGTGTTTAGTGTGGAACATGGCCAAGACCTCTCATTTCTCTCTATATGGTATATACCGTTCTTGGTATTCTCAGCGTTGCTGATGGATGGTCGCACCGTGCATGTCTTTTGAGAGTTGAAATATTTTGGGTTTTTTTTCGTTTAATCAGGCTGGCGCCATGTTTTTCTCTTAAAAAAAGAAGAAAACGGAAGAAAAATAGTCCCCCCTCCCCTCATGAACCCCCTCACCACGACCCATTCATTCATTTAATGGCGCTTATTAATTGACAAGAGTGGCGGTGATGCTGACGGTGAGAGGGGGAAGGAAAAAGAGAGAGACAAGAATGATAATTAAAAAGAGATTAGGGGGCGTTATCCTATGATGGGTCAGATGATGATGAAAAGGAGGGTGTGGGTGGGTGAGGGGGGGCGCTCTTTTCTATCCCGAAGGAATTAGATTCGTCTTGGTCACCCCCCTCACCCTCCAACCAACCCCATCATGTTAAAAAGAGGTCTCTCTCGCCTCCAGGTGTGGTGTGTGGTGAGCCCACCCAGACTGTCTCGCGATCAATTTTTTTTCATGTATGGTAGGCGGGGGAAGGGTTCGGCGTACGTTTTTTAATTAAGGCATAACGTCATTCAACCCGGCGAGAGACCTAGTGCCCTTGAATATCATTTTCAAGAGACAGAAAGGAAAAAAAAAAACGCAGTACTTAGCACAATCAAGCCAAAAGATGATGGCTCTGAAGCTTATCCATGAATTATTTATACTCAAAAGGAGCTAATTGTGTGTCCTGGGCGGCACAACTTCAAAGGAACTCCAGGACAATTTTATTCAGATTTAACTTTAAGGACCCCTGAGAAGACCTCAACCTTATTCTCATCTCTTTGTTTTAATGAATGAGCTCTATTTATTTTAATAAGCTCATAAATTAGACGTATTATTCCACACTCGGCTAAAAAAAAGACAGCGTTTTAAGAAGATAAAGGAAAATTACCCTTCTAAAATTGAGGACACAATTTAATTTTTTGTTCTAGAACTCGCGCCTATTTCCCTGGGTGCGGGGAGGGAAGCGGGATTTAATTCGACTCAATTAGCTACGAGTTATCACTCGGTTTACAGGGCGAGCCAAACAGGAAGTGGATTAGTGAACTCATAGTATGAGGAAGAGCTTCCATAGACGAAAAAATTAGTTTTTAAGGGGGCATACAAGTACAAGCCCCTCGCCCATGTTTTCCCCTCACCGTTTTACGCCCAAAGTATTTGGAATAATTCATTTTTTATGGTCTCATATGAAACCTTAGATGTTTGAGACAAGGCTACTTAAGCCTGAATTTCAATTTTGGTTTTCCTCGAATTTAAAATTGAATTTATAAAAATTAAAAAAATAAAATTAAAAAAAACTCGTAAGCTGGTGGAGGAAAAAAATATGAAAAAAATTGTGGTGCAAACAGAATTAAAAAAAAAAAATCCTGCTAGCCGTAAAACGGTGAATTCATTATTTTTTTAATTGAAGACATTAAGGGTTTAAGAGTTCAACGCTGTTCCGATAGATGGCTCATTCTCTCACCCTCTCCCGCTCCGTCTTCTCGACAATTTGCGTTACCTCAATCTTCAATTCCTCCCGGAACCCCATCACCCGTCCAAGGTCAATAAAAACACAGCCCTCTTTACATGAAGCGACTTTTCTTTAGGTGGATTTTATCACCTCGGCCCAAGATTTGGCTTAAAATTAATTCGGAATTGAAGGAAAAAATGCACCGCATTTTATGTAAATAATGTTCGGTTTGCTGTCGAACTAAGCCGAGATTGTAATCCATCATTACAATAACACGCACAATAATTGTATTGAAAACACCTGTTGCGTGATTAATTTTCGTTAAAATCACACGTTTTTGAAGAAATTGCTCGCAACATTGCCTGGAAAATTGTATTGCGTGAACATTGCTGAAATAATTGGGGAATAATTGATTTGCCTGTCGGTTCACCCAGGAGTGGTATAAAATCTGTAAAAACGGTTCATCAAATGGGTTCGTTTATTCCGATGTTTTCATGAATCGAAAAAATAAGTGATAACAATTCGTATTGTAAAAAACATATTGGCATATTGCCTCTCTCTTCTCACATTACGTCCGTTCCATTGTCTTGTTCGTGCTTTTGGGAATAATCATCTGATTTCATTCAATTTTTCGAAATTATTCGATGAAATCACATGGTTTTCTACACTAGTGCAGCACGAACAAAACAATGGAACGGACCTAATGTAGTATTACTTTTTAGTGCATTTCATGAATGGGGGGGAAAAAAAAACAAAAAAAAAACACTATTTGTCTCGCCCTGATGGTGGAAAATATGGGTCATTATGTGGTATAAACGGTGGAGGAGGACCCGTTAAAACTATACCAACGCGACTTAAAAGATTTATTGTGGTGATATTGTACGAATTTTCCTGTTTGCTCTCCAATCTCCGAACAATACAGAAAACCCCTAAAAAAGGGGCTCGCTGCATGATGAGGGGAGGAAACAATAAAATGTATATCCCTACCGCAGAAAAAAATTATATAAAAAAGAAGTTTGGCTTTGGCTTCTTCGTACGGGAGGTATCTCACTGACGTCTATATTTTGATGAGCAAGCAAGTTTCATGAGTAAAAAGAAAGAGGTGACAAAGAAAAGGCAATCGAGCCGTCACCCCGAACATGCATGCGAAGTGCTCAGCCCTCCTTGCCGGCTTTCTAATAGTAACTTGTGCTTTCTCGGTAATTTTTCGCGAATTGGATTTTTTGTTTCGTGTTTTTTTTGTGTTTTTCGTTGTTCGAAGTGACAGTTTTGAACGATTTATTGTCAAATCGGTATTTTTTTGAGATTTACCAGTTATTCTTGCGACTTCAAAGACCTTCTTTATTCAGGTATGTATGCCAAATTGTATTTATTTACTTGTTTATATATTATTGCCATGCCTAATACGATTTCTCAAAAAATGATTCTAATTAACCGTCTTGATAATTTTGGATCCTTATGGACTCTTATTGGTATATGTCGTATAATGCGATGATGTCTGTAGGATGGGTGGAGGCAGACGTACAAAAGGTGGTAATTTATTTACGTCTTCGAGTCGATCAGCGAAACGGAGGATGCGCCATGCCCGCGAAAGCCGCTTGGCCAATATTCGTGCTGCATCACAACAAGCAGGTTTGAATGCTCCTAATTGGTATAGTCCTACGGGGTTGGCCATCTAAGTATCGTCACCCACCTTTTTTCTTTGTAGTGCAACATTGTGAAAAAATTTAAAAACTACCTTCATTTTTGACGCAGTTTCTTGTGCTCGAGTCAGATTTATTTCATGACTGTTGGAAAAGTGGTGAAATGCGCACAATTTTCTCAATTCAAATTACAATGTATACTTTTGATTCCGGAATTCAAACCTTAGTTTTTGTTTTTTTTACACCGATCTGGCCCTTATTCGGCCACATCGGTTTGAAATTGACGGAGAATCACGCAAAAATACGTCCCCCAAGAACAGTCAGAAAACTACTTTTAATCATTTAACTATCAACATTTCATGCATACTCTCTATTATACGCGCCGTATTATAAGAAATATGAAATTCTACCCAGAGGCGCAAGAAGCAAAATATTTGGGGGAAGAGGGGTGTGAAAGTTAATTATACCACCTAGCTACTACAGTTTTACCACTTGTCCCCCCCCCCCGCATCACTCCATTTCAGAGGTAAGTCTCTGATCCAAAAACGAAGCATTTTGTTAGGTTGCATAGACTACCCAGACACGCAGCAAATTCTACCAAAATTTCCTTGTGGAAACTTCTGGAGTGTCAAAAAACCAAGATTCAGTCGATTTTTTTTTTTCCATTTTTGTGCCTGTAACTTGAAAATTTCGCGTACTATGGGAAACTAGTTGGAAGTGATGGGGCGTACTTTGGGAAACTATTTAATGACACAGTAAATAGTACAGGAAATAAAGCTTAAAAAATGACAGATTAGAGGCACAATTCGGCCTTACTTCGAATGAGGCTTCAAATTTTCCTTTTGATGTATACTTCCAGGATTCGAAGAGTCCTCAAGATATGAGGTGGCGAACATCCTTCAAAGTTTAAAGTGACGGTAGACGTTGGCCAGCTCACCTCTATAAGGGGTGAAGAAATTTTCCCGAACGGGGTGTCTGATCGTATGTAGTTTTGTTGTTTAGGCGATAAAAATCCAACACAAGTCCTTGCGACGATTAGTTTTTGAGTTACGACGTAAATTGTAGCAAAATACTTAGTTTTTGACTTAAATATCCCCAAAAAATCCTCACGTCCAACGTTTAGTAATGCAGTTGACGTAGATGTCATTTCTGAAGTAGTTTTTGGCGACGAATCGATTGCGTTTCTATGCGATCACTTTATTTCAGTTACTAACGAAAATACCCTTAAAAAAAAGAGTTTTCCCCGATACTTTCATGTGCTATGAAAATGTGTATCAAGATTTTCAAAGTTCGGATACATTACTCATTTAATCAGATGCGGCCCCACAAAATCAAGCTACGCCACCAATAGCAACAGGGCAACAAGGACCTCCTGGTTTCAGCTCATCACTCGGTACATATTTGTTTTTCATGTACATATGTTATGACATATTACATTAGATTCAGTCCCTCCAGAGCAAGCCGCAGTAACAACTCCTGCAAGTATCGAAGAAGAGACGCCTCCTACTTTTACCACAGAGGAACCCGAGGATATTTTCGGTACTCATTGTTTTACTATTACGTCTCATTGTGTTTGTTATTAGTATTTTGCTAAAATTTTAATTTCACCGCATTTTATCCTGCTGCCTACATTCAATTAAGAATTTTTCATCTTCAGAAAATTCACAGCTTATAATTGAGCGAAGCTCGGAAGTCCAACCAGAGAAATTTGAGATGCCGGGGAGAAGAATAGTTGATTTCCAACATGTTTTTGATCAGCTGGTCCAGTATTCTGACCATGGACCATTGTCCTGCGGCATCAAACATTTCTTGATAGTGGGTGAAACCAGATCGGGCTTGCATTCCCGCATAAGAATGAAGTGCAGGTAGATTTCCTCGCATCATCACAATATTTGGTTCCTTGATAAATTGTTTCATTCGTTAAATTTTTGTGGGGTAATCGTCAGGATGTGTAATTTCACATGTACGGTAGAGACAGATGACGCCTCTGACAGTAAAATGGAAATCAACTTGGCAATGACATCGGGAACTGTTGCAGCAGGTCTTGGATTTTCTTCGGTGGAGGAAGTCCTTAATTCGGCAGACATACCGTTCATGTCGTCCCACACGTTCATAGAATGCCAAAATAAATTGTCATCTGGTGAGTTTATCAGGAGCAGGCGTGGATCCATGGGAGATAATTGACAGAATCATACTTTTTGAAGCATGCAGGCAATATAAATACAATTTTTTTAATAGCAATGTCAGCAGCTGCAGCTGCAGAAATGGAAGCCGCGGCAAGCGAAGAAGCCATTTTGGCTCGCGAGGCTGGCGATGTTGATAAAGACGGCGTACCCCTTATTGCCGTTGTTGCTGATGGCACATGGGCCAAACGATCGTACAAAAATAAATACGACTCCCTTTCTGGCGCAGTAATTTTTAACACTTTTCGATCTCATTTTTGTTAACTCTGTTCGTTGGCCCGTGTGATTCCGTGACACTAACCGTGAAACCTTATTTGCTAGAATTTTACTCGTACACACAGTAAAATTGGGGAACTTCAGGTAAAAAATAATGCCCGTATTTATGAACGTTCCTTGACATTAAGGAACCCTTGAAATTCAATAAAACAGATGTTTTTATTGTGATCATAACTGTTCTCAACGGTTCCTTGACTCGAGGAAGCTTCAAGGAACGTTCATAAATACGGCCCTAAGTTTCCCCATTGATCTCTGGTATTTATACTAATAAAAAATAGTTAAATGACTGTATGGTTTTAAAACCAATGCAAGAAGAAGAAGAAAAAAAAAATCTTGCTGAAACTGGAATTTTGGTTGTTGTTTTTTGCAATGAAACTAAGAACGTATCCAAGGCCTTCTATAGTAACTAAAGGAGGCCTCGACGTATCGCGTAAGGGCGCTCGTGAGAAATTATCTTTTAGTGGTTTACCTCAGGTTCTCTTATGTTACTGAATTTCACTGGAAAACGAACAATGACCATATTCAATGCAAACATGATTTATATTTCTCTTATATTAGGCCGTTATTGTGGGTCATCGGACCAAAAAAGTCCTCTATGTAGGGGTCAAAAATCGTTTTTGCCTGACTTGTGCTAGAGGTGAGAAAGAAGGGCGTCCCATTGTCGAGCACGCCTGTTTTAAAAATTGGACGGGAAGTGCAAGCTCGATGGAAGCGGCTGTAATTCTTGAGGGTTTCCAGTGCTCGGAAAAATTTTATGGGATCAGGTGTGCATACCCCTTGTTATTATTAATTTTCTTAAGTCTATGATGCGATAAGCGAGAATTTTGGATCATTATGTATTTTCATAGATATAACAGACTAATAGCTGATGGCGACAGTAGTGTGTACATGTCATTAGTAAAAAACCGGCCGTACAAAAGGACCCCAATCGAAAAAGTCGAGTGTACGAACCACTTACTCCGCAATCTTTGCAGGAAAGTTCGTTCGTTAGGTGATGATAGGTCGATTGGCACGCCCTACTTACGCCGAATTGTACAAAGCAAGGTGAGATGCTTGTATTTATCGGAGAAGAGCACATTATTTCCGTTAAGGGCGTAGCTATGTGCCTGCGTTGCCAGGATCACCTTTTTGAACAAAACTGAAAACGGCCCTCAGCCCAAATCCACTTTTTCCCATCAGAAAGCTCAAAAGGGACTTCTGACGACGTACTCACTGAGGCTGCGCCGTAGGTGAATAAAACAATACTCTCAATGTTTGTCCATGTAACCCGCAGATTAAGACAATGAGAGCTGCAATCAATACAGCATCCAAACATTGGTACGACCATGAGTCGAAACACAGAGTCGAAGCTCTCAGAAAAGATGTTAAGAACGCTCCCTACCATATTTTTGGGAGCCACGACAACTGCTCGGACTATTTTTGTACGGGGCCAAAAGTAGGAGAGTTAAATTTGGTAGATGATTTCAAAAATTTCGGTAAGTTATTGCTAGGAGATTACATTTGATTGAACTATTATTGCAACCTGAACTGTACTGCCTGGAGGCCCGTAATCTCCGTGGAAAATTATGTACCTAAAATACATTTTTATGGCTCAGGGATGTGGTCTAAATTGGAACATGCGTTTGCTCAATTAGCTCAACATGCTTCCAGTTTACTGCAGCGCATGAGCAGTAATTTGGCAGAAAACTTTAATAGCGTTTTAGCTAAATTTACTGGTAATGAACACGTACTTCGTCATCCGTACGGTTGAATTTAATCGATTTCTTTTTAAAGGCGGAAAAAGAATTAATTTTTGCTCCCGAGGCAGCTACCAAACCAGATGCTTAGGCGCAGTAGTACTGGCTAATTCCAGGGCCTTGCAAAGCCGGCTTCACAAAACGATGTATGGTAGAAGCCCGGGAAAATTCACGAAATTGATGGAACACCGAAGGTATGTTTCTAAATGGATACTTCATTCCTGGTACTCGTGCATTAAATTATAAGCTTTCTCATGGACCGCCACTGCACGCTGGAATGTGACCGGCGCACATAAGTTTCCATCTATCAAACCTCAGAAAGATGGGAATTTCTTAGGTGAACTATTCATTTGAAGAAGGAGGGGGGTTCGGCCTTTGGGGTTTCGTTACTTGAAACAGAAATTTGCAGATGTTTCCCCGCATTCCTTACAGGCTCAAAAAATTACACTCTAAAGTACGAAAAAGGACTTGTTCTAGAAGGCTCATATCCACTGACAAGCCCAAAGGATGTGATTACGGCCCGCTTGCGTCTAAGCCAGACATGGATGAGTCTATGTTCCACACCGAATGCGCAGATTACTTGCGGACTCTGAGGTTCTGACTATAATGACTAGTATTTCAAAACATGTCAGTGCATGTGCATACTCAATTCCCTTAGATTGACTGCTAAAGAGAGAGAACTCTTAGAAAAATCAACCAGAGAACAGGCGCACAGCGCACTTTGGTTTGAAGAGAGAAGGAAGCGATTGACGGGTATTTACATAATAATTTGATTTTCAAATCCGATCGCCGTGGCTTCTCTCCTCTTTAAAATTTCCCTTTTTTTTATTTTGAGCCCTCCTAAAATTGTGGAGGCCTTTCTCCACAATTTACTTAGGGCGTGCCTTCTCTATTGTCTATTGTTAATTTCGTTCATTTGCTTCTAGCTTCACACTTTGGAGATGTTTGTAAGCGGAAAGCTAAAACCAAATGTCAGAAACTGGTGGAACGGCTTCTGTACAAACCGCCTTTCCATAGTAAGGCGACTGAATACGGTCACCTTTCCGAGAGCAAAGCCATCGAGGAACTTACTAAAAAAGGCATTTCCGTGAGGAAATGTGGTTTCTTCGTTGACGAAGATAACCCATTTCTAGGTTTGGACATTATCATTTACCAAAATGTATGCATGTAGAGGTAGTCATGAAAAATTTCAAGCCTCGTATTTGTTAGGTGTAATATGATTAACTTTGTACAGATATGTACACCGTTATAGCCCCTACAAACGGAGAAATTGGAACAGCTCAAGTACGGTATAACAGAGTTTACGTCGATAACATGCGTGTTAAAACTTTTGATCATGAATTTCAAAAGTTTTATTAACTTGATAACATTTTAATAATTAATTTAAATTATTTTTTTCAATTTCACGCTGTCTGTTTACTTAATTAATTAATCCCAATGCGTTATTTTTAGTAGAAGGGGTAAAGAGGATACTCATTCCACTAAATTCAAGGGAGGGCGAGAGTCCATCAATAAGTGGATAGACTGTAGTATATGAGAGAGTTCCTAAATTCAACAGATGAGTAACAGTTTCCATCGTGATTGAGCCTTCCCTCACATTTATCATGTGTTGTAGTCTGTCCACTTAGTGATGGACTCTCGAACGTCCTGCTTCATTTCGATAATTCGATTTGTTCATTCCCACCAAAAATATTTAAAGAACTCAACAAAGAAAAACTGTAGTTTTGTAGTTTTGTGTTGTCGGTGGGCAAAGTGGTGAATTCAGGAACATGCCCTATTATGGTGATTCCTGATCAAAAGTTCATCATGTATTTATTGGTACCGACGTAAACTTTGTTATAGCCTATTTTTGTAGTTCCAATTCTTCATGTTCTTTCCATTTAGCCCATAAACCTACTATAACAATGAAACTTATTTATCACAAAGAAGAGAGAGAGAGAGAAAAAAAAACAGGCTCATATTTTACACTTTTAGGTGCCAGCCCCGACGGCCTTATTGATGAAGATGGAATTTTAGAAATCAAATGTCCCTATTCGGTTCGGCACTTGACACCTGAAGACGCATTGACGAAACTTCCATATATAAATGACGAAATGGAATTAAAGAAAAACAGCAATTATTATTATCAGGTTTGGTATTATAATTTTATCAAGCAACGCCTGTCATTCTGGTCAAAACGAGTACCTGCATAGCATCGTACAGTCCAAGATTCGGATCGGACATCAGAACGTTGTTTGCCTTGATAAATGTTTACTTTGTGGCGCTTATCATCTCAATTTCCAACGTTTACTTTCTAGGTACAGGGGCAACTAGCCGTAACCAAACGGGCCTACTGTCTTTTCGTGATTTATACGGAGGTGGAACCTCACATAATTATAGAAAAAATCACTAAAAATGAATCTTTCTGGGATGCTGCCAAGGAAAAATTGAAGAGTTTCTTCATGGCATGCTTACTTCCTGAACTGGTGGACCCCAGAAAAACTAGGTCAATGCCTATTCGGGAACCTTTTCATGGTATGACACATGCATTATAATTATCCGTGCATTTTCCTTCCGTGTATGAATGTTAACCAAATTATACAGATGATCCGGCAACATGAATGGACTTACCAAAAATCGATCATCTTAGTCCCGAGAACAGACCGTCGGACGTTATAATAAATACGAATTGACGCAGCGATTGTGTTGTGTTGATTGTGTTGTGGATGCAGCGTACCATCAACAACACAATCGAAGAAACTATTGGCAGAAAAATATAAACTAACGAGAGGGGGGGGGAGAAAGAAAGAAAAAATAAGAAAAAAAGAAACAAACAAACAAAATAGAGAGAGAGAGAGAGAGAGAGAGAGAGAGAGAGAGAGAGAGTGTGAGAGAGACATTTCTGCAATGGATGGAACATGATGTTTGACTCAAATTGGTAAAACTATATGGGGTCTTGCAGCGAGCGACAACGATTCTTCACAATCCGGCAGTCGATGACCGCATGAATTAGAATTCCCACTCAACCTAAAATCTGTAATATTCTCATTGTACATTTCCCTATTCATTTGTTCTAACCGTCATATTATTGTTATTTCAGTGCTCACTGATTACGCAACGCTTACTATGGCTGAGCTTCACGCAAAATTTGCGACGGACTTACGAACGTTCGGGAAATAATGCCGCAAGCGGGATCCAAGGACGCCGAATAAGAAATAACATTATCCCGCCATAGCAACCGCATCTCGTGGCATTTTCACACGGGTTCCTAATAGGAGGTCCACGATGAGCTGACGTAAAAATTCCGCCAATGGGGGTATCTATGGCGTTATAAAATTATCTGTGATTGCGTTTAAAAAAAAGGTCAGATTTGTGCTTCTCATATTAAGAAATAGCCAGGTTTTCATTTTCATGCAATTTATCGAAAAAAAAGCGACAGACCGTCAGACCGACGGCATGCCAAAAACCACTTTTTTCAACTTTTTTGAGGTTATACATTATGAATGTGATGTCAGCTCGGACTCGATTTTTTTCACGAACACCACACTTCCATTCCCGTAGGGAACATGGAAGTAATAACGCAAGCGGACTAAAGATCACCAATAATGATGAAACGTTAGTGATGCCGCCATTTATGTTTTTTTCGCCAGTTCATGGTTAGGGCCCAAGACGCTTATCCCTTCAGGAAACTCACGAACTACGGGAGGCAAAACAGAATTGTGGAACACTTTTCTCTCTTTGCAAAATCAGGAATTTTCATTGTTAATGTCGCTTACTTATTGGTAATACTCATTGTTAACTTTTTTATTTAATTATTTATTTATTCATTTATTTTCTAAGCGCTTTTTACTCCTGTTGGTCGCAGAGATCCTCTAGAAACAATTTTACAAATAAACGATTGCCTTTTTAGTACACATTTGGGACGAATTATGCCCTTCATCAGTTTCCTACATCCTACATGGTGGTGGAACGCCGAATAAAATGATCTTTCGGATTAATTCTGGATTTCCGACTCCATGTTAATATTCTTAGGACGCAATTAGGGTTAAATAAGATATTTTTCGGATAACAGTCGTGCGATTTCATGCTGCATTAGAATACAGTCGGATTTCTTAGTTCGGGCGATCGCCTTCCGATCCTTAGGACAATAAATTACTTATTTCCCCAATTTTTCGTACACGGCAATATTTCGTCCTAAAAATAATTTTAGAGCCCTTGCGGGATTCGGTCCTAAAGGAAATCCAACAGCGTTGGAAAAACTCCCGTTTTACTTCCATGTTTTTTCTCAGTATAGCTGACTTGTAATAGGAATTTATTATTCTGTAATGTTGAAAAGTTTGTTTTCTTGTGAAAGGCTCAAATCGGAGGTACGATGCTGCTTTCAAATGGAAACCGGTATCAAAAAACGATTCAGTTACCATAAATGGGACAAAATGATATGTTATCTTGTCTAATAGAACTTTATTCAGGTATTCTAGAAACAGCGATGCGAGAACGTGAGGGCCGTAAAAATTTTGAACGTTATTTACGTCAATTCCGGGGCTTCATTCAAGTTATTCAAGGTGTGTGTCGAATAGGTTTATTATAGAAGAAAGCCCGTCTTCAGCCCGCCATAGCGGGTTTAGGGGGGAGGGGGGTTATTCCCTCTTCGGTCAGATCAGTTTTTCTTTTCAAATGTTTTTTTAGAATATGGTCGCGTCATTGAATTGACTGGTAACTTATACCGGAATGAGATTCTTAAAATAATTTCAACACATTTAAGTATTTAGAAAAAGATAGCGGTTTATTTCTTTGTTCACGCCTAGAAGTTAAAAATAATGAAACCTAGATAAGTTATTTCTTCTTTCTGAACGCAGAAAAAAAAGGCGGTAATCTGAAGGACAGAGTAGAATGCTAGAATGCATTCAGTTCTTTCAGTTGGAACGGGTGATGGTGGGGGGGGGGGTGACTTGCCTACATGTCAGAGAGACAGTGAGTGAATGAGAGAGAGAAAATATTCTTCTCACTCAAGAAACAAGCGCGCCTTTCAGTGGTTCCACATTACCATACTTCACTTGTCCATCACAGTTAGCGCCACGGTCAATTTCAATTTCTCATTTCACTGCAGCTCCCCCTTAACTCGACCCGGCTTGGTTCTCCCCCGCCCCCTCCCTTGTAAACGTATGCGGTAGGAAATTAGGCGTTTGGAAAAAATATAAAAGGGAATTGCGGAAATAGAGAGGGGCAAATATTATGACAAGCGCCACCTTGTCCTAATCTAATTAGACGAAAGCGGCTCTTTTTGGCTTGTATATCTGCGCCCTCAACCCACCCCTATTCATTTGCGAACTCATTCCCACGTTTTTCGACGGTATATTAGTCCAGCCCCGGTGGTGGGTCTTCCACTCTAATTAGACCTTCTCCTAAAAAAAAAAAAAAAAAATCTTGTTCAGATGGAATACTGTAGGAGAGAGGGGCGGGCGTCGACGTGATGCAGACATCGCACGTTTGCGAGACTCTTCCGGAGAGATGGTCCGGGCGGCGGCGGTCGGTCGAGGGTTGAAGTTCTCGCTAATTGGAAAGTTTTCCTCATATCTCGTCTAGTCCCTCCCCCTCGCTCCCAAACACACACACACACACACACCCGTCTTTATACTATTCATTTTAAATTTCAATTAAAAGCGAACATAATTCGTTAAAAACTTCGATGGCGGATTTCCTTTGCGATATGAAACCAGAGCAACAGCGCCGTCGTCGTACAAAGTTTGATTTCTAAAAAGAACGCTTTTACTAATTACACGATTAAGTCTTCTCAAAAACTGTAATCCGATTCCACCGGGCTCACAACTGTCTTTACCTACACCGCGTAGTTTGTAATTTCCACGTCAAAACCGACCTCCATTAAGGAATTAAAAAATTTAAAAGGCGAAGGCTTATTCTCTCTTTCTTCTTTAACGTGCAGTGTAATCTCAAAATTCGTCGACAGCCTCCATTTTTATCCGGAGGATATAAGAATAGATGAAAGAGGAGGAAAAAAAAAAAAAAAAAAAAAGGTGTGCACATCTGCTCAGTCAAATTACTAGAATGGACAGGTGCCCCCTCCCCGCCCAACCACACCCTTCCATCAACCGTCAACATCCTAATAGACAAGCAGCCATTTTCCTCCTTTTTTGTGCGAGAAATAGACAAGGTGAAATAGGAGGGTAAGAAAATATCTCCTCGAGTGGTGTGTGTGTGTGTGAGTTGAGGGGGGGGGGTTCTTATTGCCCAGGTAATTTAAAAAGTGGGATGTAATAAAGAATCGGTGAAAAAGAGCCACCCCTTTTCACTGTTTCAACCATCCAGGAGATAAGGTGTTTTTTTTAGGGGTAGTGGAGAGGGTTGGATCAACACCTGTCGTTTTAGTATTGTGGCCGCCCGGGAGATGCAGTTTTCTCACTTTTTAAAGACTTGAGATATTGAGAAACCAAAAGAATGGCGATGGAAGAAAGTGTGAGGCGCCCAATTGACGGAAACATCGACGAAATTTTTAATAAAAAAAAAAGGACAAATTTAAATCGTGAATTCTCGTGCGTTCTGCGCTAAACCCCAACTCCGTGCAAATGCCAGGGGTTTACCGTTGGTATACACAATTTGACGGCGGTTTGAACTGGCACGCATAAAGCTGGGACATAAAAGATACGGCTGATGCTGCGAGGGATATGTTTACATGTGCGTTTAATTTCTGGAACAAAGTTACTTTTAGAAGCCACGAATTGACGTTTTCTCCATTTTAACCGCGAATTAACGTTTTTCCTCAGTTCAGCGTCTCTTCTCAATTTTATCGGTGAATTCTGAATCAGCAACGAATTTTTAACTATTTCTATTTTATCGCTAGCGATTTTTCACAATTTTAGCCGTGAATTAGCGATTTTTCTGCATGTTTGCAGTAAATTCGTGTTTTTTCCTGATTTTAGCCGCTAATGAGCGATTTTTTTCAATTTCATTTCTGAATTAGCACCTTTTTCTCTATTTTAGAGCTTCGAATTAAGGCTGTTGACGGTGAAGCTTTGAAAATCACCCTGAGTCAAGAGATGGCGCTGTATACATAGCGGGGAGGAGAGTGAGAAGTTTTTTGAGGATATTTAGCTCCATAAACTTGCGAACTCACTGACATTTGGCTCCGAATAATGTTATTTTGCGCCTATTCAGTGGCGTGCCCAAGGGAAGGGTTTTGGGGGGCCCCACAGAGTACTTCAGCTCACCATAGTTAAGAAATAGAAATAGTAAATAAATAAATGAAGTGTAATGATTAAGTAAAAAATCAAACAAACAAAAGAAACAACAAAATCGTGATTTGTATGACCTAAAAGTTCGTTTTTTAGCAATTTAGTCCCGCTAAGTAACTATCCACGGCATAATGGTATTTATTCCACTGTCCAGGCATGGATTTGCTGCCTAAAATTAGCTATCCCCGCCATACAGAATCCTAGACTGACTATACTCGCGCCCCAAAATGGCAAAACTAACTATTTGAGCCATGAAAATTGCCAAACTGACTTCACGCACCCTGAAAATGGCTAAAACTGATTCCGCCTTGAAAAAAGCTAAACTGATTATACATAAGTGAGCTAAAATAGCCAAGCTGGTGATTCCCGTTCTAAAATTGTCGAAGCTGACTTTTTTTTAAGAGTCATAAAACTGGGTCAACTGGCAATTTGTGCGCTGATAATGCCTGAACAGATGATTCCTGCTCCAAAAAATGGCAAAATCAACCACCCGCGCGCCAAAATTGGCCAAATTGACTTGACGGATACCATTCACGCCCAATTTAAATGGCAAAACTGACTCTACGCGCTCTAAAAAATGGCCAGACAGGGCATTCAAGCCACAAAATCGGCAACACCGATTCTATGTGCCCCAGAACAAGGGCACGATTCGCCCCTTAAAAAGGCCTAAACAGATTATTCCTGACCTGAGAATGGCAAAAACGACCATTCGCGCGTCAAAAATAGCCAAACTGTAGCCTTCGCAATGTCTAAATTTAACATTCGCGTCCTTAAAAAAAAAAAAAAAAAAAAAAAAAAAAAAAAAAAAAAGCTCAAGCAAGGGGCTTGGGAGATTGTGTGCTTCGCTAGACTGACTAAAAATGGCTTGACAGGATCGTAATTCACTTCCTAAAAACTGCTAAACTGACTATAATCACGCCCCCAAATGACAAAACTGACGATTCTTGCGTTTAAAATGTCTATTTGCGCCCTAAAAATTGGCATTTACCACTCTATAAAACCGCTAAAATGACTTCAGGCGCCCTAAAAATAGCCAAATTGGCGATTCTCGCTCTAAAATGACGAAAATGACTCTAGGCGGTCTGGAAATGCCTTAACAGATTATTCCTGTCCTGAAATCTGAAAAATAAACTATTTGCGCGCCAAGAATGGTCAAAATAACGATAAAGAATTGACAAGGCACTCGTTTTGCTTGATTTTTCCCGTTCAAAACTCTTGAAGCCCAAAAAAATCCAGGAGGACGAGAATAGGTTAATTCGCTTTGAAGACGCGTCGACCCGCGTGTGCGCCGTCCCAATAGTTTATCTAGGAACTTAATCAAGGAGAAATCTTGCGCTGAAAAATCCGAATCCACTTCTAGAGAAAGACAATCCGTGTGCGGAGGGCTTAAGGGAAAAATTGTTATAAGCCTTTCAATTCTTGACATTCTACCCCTGTGATTATTTTCCAGAGTAATCTTTCAATTTGTTGTTTTTCTAGTTTTTTGCTCTGAGAAGTGATTAAAATTCGAGTTCTGACCGTCAATGACTTTATTTATTTATTTCTGTACAAGACAACGGAAAATGAAAATTTTTACCCCGGTGCATTGTGCCAAAGTTACAGTACGTTGTAATTGAGAGAGTGCGCTATTAAATGGTCAAGAGTCCGGTATTTTAGTGCATTTCATTCTGAAAATGCACTATTTTTTTGTGTTAATGTGAATCTGCTGTAACAAAATAAAACCACCGCGGAGTAACGTCTGAGCCTCACAGAAGTGCTATGGAGGTTCACGGTGATTTCGCCTTCGACGACTATATTTTTAAGCCGGGCACACTGAGTCGTGAACTGAGCGAGAGCGCTACTTGTAATGTCCCCGTCTTAAACAAGAAGTGCTCTCTACCAGCGTCTTTTACGGGCGTCTTTTAGGCTGGTTGTCATCACCCGATTAGACGGTGATTTGGCCCCATTCGACGATTTTCAGTGCATGCGACTTCGAGAATTGAACGTTGCCGAAGCTCAGCAAATTGAGTAGCTGATTATTACATTCTGCCCACGAAATCGCTACTCTGAAAAGGCGCACTCATGTGTGGGGGGCCTTACGTGGCAAAATGCTAGGAAAAAGCGATACATTTGTGATTAAAAGTAAACAAAAGCGATGTTTATCGGTTTCTCGATGCAACTTGCAGTCCAAAATTGACAAGAAATAACTGATTCGTGATCTTTAGAAGCCATTTGACGAGTGGAATTGAGAAAAAAAGCGAATTCGTGGCTAAAAGTAATACAAAAATCGCAGCCAACATTGAGACAAGGCTAATTCGGGGCTAAAATGGAGAAAAATGGCTAATTTGTGAAGTAAAAATGCTACCTACATTACGGATAAAATTAGCCCGCACCTAAAATTATGAAAAACGATAAATCACGACAAAAGATTGATATACATCACTATTTCGCGGGATAAAACGATTTTTTTCACGGATAAAAGTGAGGAAAAGTGCTAATTCACGGTTGAAATTAAGAAAGTCCCTGATTCACGGGGTAAAATCGCTAAATCACGGCTAAAATTGGAAGAAAAACGCTAACTCGCGGATAAAATCGCGAAAATGTGCTAATTCAGAGCTCAAATTTAGAAGAACACTGATTCACGCCTGAAATCTCACAAGTTGCAAAAAAAAAAAAAATGAACCCATAATGCATTTTTTAATGTTGCGAAGCGAAACTGTTTGTTGTGAGTCCAAACTGGTCACCGTGACGTCAAACTTTTGCGGCGTATTGCTTCTCCGAAATATCACATACGGTTCATGGCGTTTGTTTTTTGTTTCTCTCAATTTGTCATCGTTCAAGCATAGTCTTTGAATGGACAGTGTGATAAGTGCAATAATTCGTAGGAGGCAGGCTGCTGCGTTGTATGTTCTTCTGCATGAAATTGAGAAAAAACGCAATGGGATGCAAAAGAGACGTATGTGGAGCCGTTCTTGGCTACAGAGAAGAGGCTGTAGTCAAGGGGTTCTACATTATGTTGTTTAACGAACTACGGTAAGCATTAATTACATTGCAGTGCCTTCCACGTGTTCTCTAGTACCTGTTCCGTGTTCAAGGCCCGAGGATCCTTTGTCATTTGACAATTTCGTTCGAATGTCCGAGCTTGAGTTAAACGCCTTGCTTCGTCTCGTAACTCCAATAATTGAGAAGAAGGACACCGTGATGAGAGAGGCTATTCAACCGAGAGACAGACTTGCGGCAACTCTACGGTACTTGGCCACAGGCAATTCATTTCGGGATCTTGGATACTCGACACGGATCGCTCCAAATACCCTGTCCAAAATTGTTACATCTACGTGTCAAGCACTAGTGTCAGTGCTGAAGGACTTCGTAAAACTGCCATCTGATGCAGAAGGATGGAAGGAGATTGCTTTTAAATTTCAAACCAACAGGCAGTTTCCTCTTTGTCTCGGGACACTTGACGGGAAACACGTAGATCCGCACGGACGGTAGATCCGCATTTGATGAAATCGACGGTTCATTAATTGGTATTATGTCGGAAATCTGTACAGAAAGCAAGCAAGGATTGTACGAACGCACCGTCGGCGAGGAAGTCATGCCTTTCTATTAAGTCAAACACTTTACCTGGGACAATGGTTCGTTCACAGTCTCTTGAGAAGAAATTTCTTCCTCAGAGTTTAAACTCTTTCGAGGAGCACAAAACTCATTGAGAAACCCCATTTTTTGGAAATACCACTGAGTTGGCTTGTACACCTGGAATTGAAGAAGCATCACTGAATTGAGCATAAGATCTACGAAAGAGCAAGGTATGTACTTCACGCCTGAGTATACTTACATCTTCTGTTCCCGTTCCACTCTTCTCGGACTCCCGAACTTTCCGTCTCTCAATGAGGTACTGCGTCCTCAAATTATGAAATTTGGTGGCGCAGTCCTTAGGTGTCACGCTCTGTCGCACACCTTTCACCCTTTCGGAAACTCTCCGAAGCGCTTCGTTTTGCAGTGTTTTATTGTGGTACTCTTTAAGTTTCGAATTATAAAGGCATCCTTCATAACTGTAGCCTTCAATGAGAGTGCTAATTTGATCCGGAGTCCACTTTTCCACTTGACTCATTTTCATCCGTTTCATGTGCGTTCAAGTGAATATTTTTGGATCGCTCCGCACGGGAATTGTGACTCCTCCATGCATTATTACTTTGAAACATTCTTTCGTGCTCCTCGTACCACGTGACCAAGTGGAGCTTCCTCGTTGGCGCATGTGCCTATCTAGCGGCTCAACAAGGAGAGAAAATAGCACCAGCCCCCCTATTCTGTAACTCATAACGCGTGCGTTAGAAAAATTTCTCAGCTGATTTCTTTCATTTATTCTTCTTGTTAATTTCGCTAACGCACGCGTTAAAAGTTACAGAATTGGGGGGCAGCTCTATGTTCAAAACATGATTAAAATTAAGCACGGCTTTTAAAATTTGCATTATGAGCTAACCCAGGCACATGAGCATAACACACATTGCCTCATTGCTTGAAACTTAGAGACAAAAAATTGCATCGTGTGCACCGAGTATGATTAAAAACAAGCACGGCTTCGAGCATTGATGTTAATAGTGAACCCGAACTGCGCATAGCCGTACATTGGCACTGGGCTTAAGTGAGATTTTTTTCTTCTTTTTTTTTTAGAGAGAACTCGTCACGTGAAAACATCTACCGCGAAATCTGAGAAATGTACGGGAAAATGTTTGAGAAATACGCAAAATTGGTTTTTAGAGAGTGAAATCCGAGAAATTCGTTTTCCAGTGAGCTAGATCCCGAAAATTGGTGAATTTTAGTGAAGAAATTGATGTCTTGTGGTGAATTTCACCACCGCGAGTTTAAGGTATGAGTTACGTTAACTCAGAATTAACCCAAAAAAATGCGTCACAAATTATGTAAACAATGTCTGAGTTTGGTAACTCCAACTCAAATGGTGGTAAAATTGGCTATAAGTGATCAAAATCCGAGATATTGATTTTTTAGTGACGCAGAGTGGCGAAAATTGTTTTTTAGCGTACGAAATCCACCTAAGTGGCTTTTAATTAGGCCACCCCGTGAAATTTGGTTTTCAGCATAAAATAAACAAGAAATTTTTCGATTTTTGGGCTTCCCGTCCAACCCAAGAAGTTTTTTGATTTGAGCCGGTCCAGAGACCAGAGGTTTGAGTCCCTTGCACTAGCTCAATTAACATAAATGCAGTCGCTGTGCAAACCACAAACCTCAAAGAATGCTATACATAAATATGGGCCTAAATTGTCTTCCGCGGAGTCAAATTCACTTTCTTGGTTGGGGCTTGAATAAGAAAATTTGACTGGCCTTGCATGGTGAGGGGAGAGGGGATGCGTTTCAATTCGAAATTTTCGAGCAACGCAGAAATATTTCTTTGATAAAAAACTAAATTGATTTTTTGAACTTCGGTGCTTTATAAAGTCTTTCTCGTCTCATAATCACCTCAAAAAGACTATTAAACAGAAAACTTCGATTCTCCCTTATTGCGAAAGAGAGTCGGTCTCACCCATGGGTGAGGGGTGCGCTGGGGGGAAGGGGGGATTCGGTGTGACGATTTCAAAAAAAAACCAGTCAAGCCGCAGTTAAACAGTTTTTTAATTTCTCGTCGTATGATCATCCTTTTTCACTGGTAGCGAAAAGGGTACGGAACGCATTAATTCGCCCATCAAACGTCGATTTCCATCGATTTTTGTTGTTGTTGTCTCTTCTTCTTCTTCTTCTTCTTCTTCTTCATCTCCTCAAGACTTGAAAATGCGGGAGGTCCCGGAAACAGCGATCTTTTTCTCACGATGCTTTTTGTGAGCTTTCTTTTACACGAATAGAGGAGCCTAAGGGCATAATATACGATACACTGTGTTGCGGTGGCGTTTTTTAGGTCACAGGAAAAGAAATTTCATCGCTCAATATGGTGCAAATCATCGCTGTCGTTTACAGCCTCTGTCTGTGACCGATTTCTGAGAGAGAAACAATATAAATATCGCTCGGGTCTATCTTCACATATGGAGTTTTATAGGCGGCGCTCGTGCTGTAGGGCAGGAGTGGCCAACCCAGGGCCCGCGGGCCTTGAAAATGACGCTAATTTGGGGCTGAAATTGAGATAATTGAAATTATTGAGAAAAATAATTGATTCAAGTACAGAAGTGATATAAGAGCAAAATCACGGATAAAATTAGGAAAAATACATAGCTAATTCGCGAGGTGAAACGTTACTTCCACGGCTAAAATAAATAAAAAGCTCTAAAATCGCGGATAGAGTGTTTTATCCACGAAACACGCTAATTCACGGATAAATAACAGTAAAAATTCGATAAATCACCAATGGTTTTTAGAAAAAGCGCTAATTCGCGGCTAAATATCCAAAAACAAGAATTCTCGGCTTATTCAGATCGCAAGTTTGTGACTCAATCTGAACGTTAATGCTAGGATAATAGTGAAATAAACGCTAATTCACGAGGAAAATTAAGTAAAAGTGCTAGTTCACGGATCAAATTAAGGGAAAATCACCCTTTAGGGGCTAAAATCACGTATTCGCGGCTAAAGTTGAGAATAAATTCCAATAAAAAAGCGCTACTTAGAGGCTAGAAGTGTGGAAACGACAATTTTCAGCTTTCTGAACGCAGGTTCGTGGCTCAAACTGCGTATAAACGCTAATCCATTTCTAAAAGCGAAATAAATCGCTAATTCCAAGCTAAAACTAAGAAAAGTTGATGGTTCAAATGGAAAAAAATCACTAATTAGCGGCTGAAATCAGGAGAAACTCAAATTCACTGCATGCAAAATTGAAATAAATAGCTAATTCACGGCTAAAATGACACAAAAACGCTAATTCGCTGCTAAAATGGAGACAAATAGCTAATTCATCGATAAAATTGATATGAAGCGCAAAAGTATAGAAAACGCTCATTCGCGGATAAAAATTGAAAAAACGTCACTTTATGACAGAAAGTGAAAAAAAAAATCGCTAACCCGCGGCCAAATTTAAGAAAAAGCGTTTAGGCTATTCGGGACGAAAACTGGGGGAACTCTGATTCATTGATGAAATGTAGAAAATCCATAATTAGCGGCTAAAATGAGGAAAAACGCTAATTTGCGGTTACAATGTGGGGCGAAATTTTGAGAAAGTTGGCTAATTCACAGGAAATTAAGAAATAAGGAAAAACACGAACTCACTGTAAAATTCAGATAAACCGCTAATTCTCGGCTAAAATGGTGAAAAATCGGTGAAATGACAAAAAATCGCTAATTCACGGCTAATCGAGGATAATGCGCTAATAATTTGTGGAAAAATTTCAGAAAAAGCGTTTATTAGCAGAGAAGATTGAGGTACAAAACTCTCATTGATGCCTCGTCAGGAGGCTAAAATTAGTTGAGACGCTAATTAACGGCTGAAATAAAGAAAAATGGCTATTTGCGAGGTTAAATTGAGAACAGTTGCTGTTTCTCAGAAATAAATTGAGTAAATGGCAAGTCGTGGTTTCCGGAGACAACTTCGTGGCTGATATTTAAAAATGTAGCTCTAATTCACAGGTAAAATCACTCATTAGAGGCTCAAATCAGGAAAAACACGAATTCATTGCAATGAAAATCGCTAATTCGCGGCTAAAATGGAGTTAAATCGCTAATTCGCGGCTAAAATGGAGACAAATGGCTAATTCGCGGCTCAAATGGAGACAATTCACTAATTCACCGATGAAATTGAGAAGATGTGATAAAGTGTGGAAAAAAAAACGCGAAAATTCGCGACTCCTGAAGGCAAAATCATGGAGGCGTTGGTTAAGAGATTTGCCCCGGGGCGCCAAATGTCTAATATAAGTCCGCACGCTGCAATGAGCTGCCCCAGGGCACGGTTTTTGTGCAAATGGAATACGATATCGTACTTTGCTATATTTATGATGTTGAAGTTGCTGAACAGTCCTCAGGGGCCTCGGAGTTATTGTAAAATCGTAATCCGTTTTAGCCGACGAACTCGAGCCTCTCGCCCAGCTTTCGGCTGAACGAGTCTTGGAAATTTCTGCTGTGCGACTACACAATCCCGATGACGTCATCTGCTGTGTCTACCGTCCTCCCAGCTCATCATTTGGCTCCTTTTACAAACTCTTCGAGATCTTTCCAATGAGAGCCTTCAATTACTGTTTCCCGCTCGTTATCGCCGGTGATTTCAATGTTGACTTCGATGTTGATTCGAGTAACTGCATGGTGCTCAAGGACTTATAATTGCCTTCTTCCGTCTGTCACTATGACGATATCGGGCCCCACACGAACGCACCTTACTCGGCAGGCGCTCATGCCTCGACAATATCATCACGAACCTCAGCTCCTCGTCGTTTACGGCTGGCCACAGTTCTCTCGCTCTCTCTGACCATAGAGCTCAGGAGTTATCTATTCTTCGGCCACGTTAGCGTATCCATCCTGGCTTCAGGTTATTTCGCCCCCTCACCGGGGAGGCGCTTCTGATCATCAGAAGCTTGCTTTTGGCTACTGATGGCCTGTATGGTTTACCACATATTCTGAAACCGGCCCTGAGTCGCGTACCACTACGTTTCTTGAAGCGTTTCTTTCGATCGTTGACCATGCGGCCCCTTTACGTTGGGGTTCACCGACGAGCTACGCCATAAGAAGCGTCGTTGTGAGGATCTTTCATCGCTCCGTAATTCGCCTCTCTGTTCTCTGATTCGTCGACCATAACTTGCCTTCTTCGGGAAGCGCGTAGTGATTTTCGAATCAGTATCGTCAAAGCTACAACGATTCCTTACTATGCAGTGCCCCCAATGTCAGCAAAGCTGCCTGGAGGTTGGTCAAGGAGGAATTGGATGGCCTTGCTTCTCCTTCAGCCAGCTCTGGTGTTGATCCCCGACGGGTTTAACCATTTCTTTGCTGAGGCGGCGTGGTGGTTGAGACTGTGGAGATTTTTTGCCTGACTCTCCCATCAGTTTTCGTGAGTTCATGGAGCAAGCCCACTGCGCCTCGTTTTCACTCGCGAATGTTTCGATGGAGGAGGGTATCAGCGCAATTGTTGGGATGAACAACTCCTCTGCGCTTGACTTTTACGGCTTGAGTGTCTGCTGATCTTATAGTTGAGTCTCTTTCCACCGTGATCAACGACATCATTGAGACAGACCAGGTCGGTTGTTACGCCCGTTCCTAAGAAGAGCAACAAAGTCAACTCAGACTTTCACCCAATTTCAATTATTCTGGTTTTCTCTCGCGTAATTGAACGTCTCGTTCTCTCACAGTTGCTTGGGTTTCTTGAGGAGAATAGAGTTCTTGCGCCGAACCAGTATGGCTTTCGGAGGGATCACTCCACCATTCTAGCTGCTATTCGTCTTCTGCGGTCAGCTCGCGCAAAAGTCGAACAAGAAACTCACATTTACTCCTTCTAATAGACAATCTAACCAAGTTTTGCAGGTTAGTGCCAACGAGAAATACGAAGTCAAAAACAGTTATACAGACTTTAGAGAATTTGATAGACGATTTCGGAGCACCTGCGTATTTAATATACGATAGAGGAACAGCATTCACTTCGGAAGAAATAATGAATTTCTGTGAAAGTCGTGGTATACGGCTGACGAACGTGTGCGTTTGTCATCCCAGAGCAAATGGACAAGTCGAGAGAGTTAATCGAACTCTAATTCCCGTTCTAAAAGCTTCTTTTAGAGAAGGAAACTGCTGGGACACTAACGTTAAGAAAATTGCAGTATGGTTGAATGATGCGCCGAACAAATCGACTGGAACTTCGCCATTCAAAGCCCTATTAGGTTATTCTCCTAGAAGAGTTGACTCAGAATTACTCACGGATCGGCCGAACAATGATGACTACACACCCCCAGAACACATCCGACAAGAAATTCGCCAGAAAATAGTAAAAGAACGCACGAAAAGTGGAGGAAGAGAGATCGAAGCCACCAAATCAAGCTTGACGTCGGTCAACTAGTATATCTTCGTCAAGAATCCTCAGGAAAACTAGCCGATAAGCACAGAGGACCACTCGTGATCACCCACGCACTTCCAGGAGACGCGTACAGGGTGGTGTCAATCATAAATTACAGAGGCCAATGTTACTGTACGACAGCACACGTCTATGCTCTTAAACCAATCGGAGGAGACGTAGAAGGTGATGAATCCATTCCACCCAATAGCGGGACTACCTAGTCTTCAGAGGAGAGCGAAAATTTAACTGAGCGATATCATCAGTTACTCGCTGATTGTAATGACTCTCAGACAAATCAAGATGTCAGTTCATCACAATAAGATTTTCAGAGAGTCGAACGCAGCCTCGAACACGAAGAAGATACCGTGCTCAAAGCTCAATGAAGACGCTTTCAAACATCGACCCACTCGCAACCGCTACATGCCAATCAAATTCAAGAATTATCACCTCATTGACAAACAGACATACGAGCTGGCAACGAATGTTTAATATGAAGCCGAACATCGCCAGAAACCCCTTAATCATGCTGAGATCATCAGAATCGTGGACGATTCCAGGTCGGATGGCCGAGAAGTGTTGGAATACACACCTCCAGTTCCTTTAAGACATTAATTATTTTTGCAGAGAGACCCAAAGTATAAAGCTTGGCCCACAATTTGGAATGATTAACCAGATCAAATGCACGGCGAAAGTCTATGAATGCCGCATAAACGGTTCGCTTCTTTAGCCGAACACTCATACCCACTGCTGCATTTAAAACAAAGAAATTATCAAAACAGCCTCTTCCCGGTCTAAAACCATTTTGCTCTTCAGGTAACAATTTCACCTGGTCAGCCCAGGCCAAAATTCGTTTAGCCAATACAGACGTAAATATTTTTAAAACACAATTAATAAGGGCAATGCTTCGATAACAGTTCGGATCACTCCGGTCCCCCTTCTTAAATAAATTAAATGAACAAATCTCGGCCCATTTATCAGGAATAAATGCCGTAGAAAGAACTGAGTTGAAGAGGTTTAGGACATAATGCTCCCATGATACCGGCATGATTTTATACAATTCATATTTTAAGCCATCGGAGCCTGCAGCTTTTCCTAATTTACAATTTTTAATTACTGTCAGAAGCTCGTACAAAGTGATATCCTGATCTAAAATAGAGTTATAATTACCGATGAAATACGAGTCACAAGATATTCTACTGGGATAAAATTGTAGGTAATTGCTAGCAAAGTCACTTAACGGAATGACATCATCAACTCGATTCTTAAACCTAAATTTGTTAATAATAGCCCAAAACAATTTTGAGTCCCGAGAGTTGGAAAGTTCGTTCAGATTGCTTAATAAATAATTCTGCTTCTCCCGTTTAATCGTTAATTTGTATTTTTTTCTGCTATCCACCAATGCCCCGTAACACTCCTCCGAATAGTTATTCTTCCTCAGGGCTTTATACTTTTCTCGCACTAATTTTTTAGCGGACAGGCAGTGTTGATTGAACCATGGTTTGGAATAGAAATTCTTCACTCCAGAACATTTCTTAATCTTTAGAAGGCCCGACTCAATAGCACATGATTTTAAGCAGCTA
Source organism: Corythucha ciliata (assembly GCA_038030265.1). Lineage (NCBI taxonomy): Eukaryota > Metazoa > Arthropoda > Insecta > Hemiptera > Tingidae > Corythucha > Corythucha ciliata. Next base: position 2,050,445 of record CM075939.1, read on the forward strand.
ACCAAGTTTTCGTTAAGCTCATTCGCATTGTCCGAGTTAAAATAAATAGCCTGGGATTTTCTCAAAAGAGATTGATAATTTTGTACAGTTTGGTCGTTGATACAAATTATATCTTTTGCTGCTGGGCATGATTACGAATCTCTGGGGTAACATGTACAGTCTGGCTCGAATAGTCGAAACTTAGGCTCAGAGGCAAGTGGCTTGAATACTCTGGCACTGGGTTTACTTTAAAAATACTGATTGACTGAATTAAGTCAAGAGTGACCCACACTAAATCTACAGTACTAGTACCACGATAAGTAATATCCGTGAACTGACCCGGTGAATCATCGGGGCTTCTGCCATTTAACACTATGAACCCATTACTTTCCATTGCATTAACTAATTTACGGCCTCTAGCATTACAAACGGAGTCCAACGATTCTCTTCGATCGTCTACAGTACTACCAAAAAGGAACCCTTCGCTGAACTGATTCAAATTTCCAATCCTAGCATTCCAGTCCCCACCGATAATAACGTTACCACAATTTCCATTGTTATTAATAGGCAACATTGCTTTTTCCAAATTGTCAAGACAAGTCTCATCTTCTACCTGCGGTCTCCAGTAAATATTTCCAACAATGAAAAACTCGCCTCCGAGGTTAATTTTAATGAATAAATTTTGGCAATCTGTAAATTAATTGAGTACTTTCAAATAGGTAATTTCTAACAAATGTTATCAAGCCCCCGCTGGGCCTACCTCTTGTGTGCAATCTTGTTGCGGGCGAAATGAAATATGAATAGTCCTCCATCCAATGTGGGGTAGTTAAAGTTTCACTATCAACAAAAGTTTCAGAAAAACAGACTATATCGTTTCCCCTTATTAAATTAACTGTGTCTACATCAAAATTAAAACAGTTCCGCGAGAAAACCCCTCAATATTCCAAAAAACAAGATTAATCTTACTGTACAAACTATTTACAGAAGAAGGTCCTGAAACTGCTGGTTGCTATTGCTTTTTAGAGATGGATGACGCCGGCGGCGTCAGCTGCGACCCTTGTCCCGCCGCACCTTTGGCACCGCGTGGCTGGTAGGAAAAGACGCTCGGTTTTTCCTTCGCTGGGGCTTCTTCTGCCGCGGCCAGTTTGCTTTTTTTTTTCCTCTTGCATTACTGCCGGTACCTGAGCCCGCAGAGACTCCTCCTCGAATCTTCGTCGACTTGGACTCTCTCCCGAATTATTAGCTTGTCAAAGCGAAGTATCGCGAACTTCCCTTGACGCCTCGCTTCCATCATTTTTGGATACAATTCCTTTCTGATCTGACGAACTTCCTTAGGAAAGTCCTCGCTTATTCGAACGGAGGACCCACGAAGTTTGTAAAGCCGCCTTCACATGTAAGCTTTAAAAAGCCGAGCTGTGGGCTTCAACCAATCAGAGGACTCCGAGCCACAGCCAGCTTTTCACCGCTCAAAGAAAACAGATCAACGCCAAAGATGGTTTATCTTTCACCGCCCACAGCCCAAACTTATAACTTATTGGGCTTTGTTTGAGCTGTGGAGGTTATTTCGTCGTCATTAGTGAAGGTTTTTCTTTTGAAAAAGTTAAATTAAATAAAACGGGTTCATAGTTGAAGAGCCTCCTGAAGTGAAGATGACTACTGCTGCTAGCTCTGGTAAGTGATATAATGAATTGAAAATAGACTCCAGGCTGTCGGCTCGTATCTTTTGGGGTTTCGTACAGTTTTTGCACGAACTGAATCATTTTTTTTTTTAAATTTATTTGAATATACTTGTCGAAATGAATGCGTTTAGTTCGTAGGTATTTCTTGTAAATATTATTTGCAGCTAACGTGTTTACTTGGATAGTTTTGAAACTAGCCAGCTAATTAGGTAAACTAATTAAGCTATATTGTAAGAAGACGATTTTTCCGACGAAATAACCACCACCCATCAGCTTTGGTTAATTTATAGACTAACTGGATAGCTTATAGAACGGCTGACGTTCGTTAGATAACATTAATCATACCCTATTTACAGTTTCATGCGAAATAACCCGTCTCAAAAGACATTATATGTATTTTGTTCGCACAACCTGTGCTTTGGTGGCATCTTCTGTTGGAGTTATGACATTTTGGACGCTAACTAGCTGTCTAGTTTTCAAAATAACCAAGAAATGATTGGGTAGTTCATAAAATATCCAGTTAGTTTATGAACTAGGAAAAGCTGTTGATCATTTTGACATAAACCTGATTAGCAAGCAAAATAGCAGGACCCTTGACTGGTTTTCATTTTATAGCTCGTCAAGTCAAACATGGTCCCCGTCTTTCACTAACGAAGCCTTCTGGCTACTTCTCTTTATCCCCACCATGAAACCCCGGCTTGATAAAAACAATTCATCTAAGGAGAACAGTGGGAGAGCCATTTCGATATCGAAAGTAGATGTATAGGAGAAATTGTACCTATTCGAATGAAAATGCTGTCCGCGGGTTCACGTTCTTCTTGGCGGGAAACGACCCCGCCTAATCCTCGCACAATCCTTGCTCGATGGCCAATTATTCACGAGCTATCCAAGTAAACACTCTAGCCATAACATATTCATATTCTACCATCAGAGAATTCACGCCAAGGGCTCATGAGAGGGACTTTCAGCAACTTGGAAAATGAATTACTCATTTCCTCAATACAAGGTTATCCTTGCGTGTGGAACGTGTTAGATGAATCCTATAAAAATCGTCACAAGAGGTAATCATAAGAATTTCTAAAAAATGAAGGTTGATCGACGATTTATAATTATTTTATTGCTAACCGTATAGAGATGCAGCCTGGACCAAAATAAGCGAGGATGTAGGGTATCCTGTCAAAATATTGAAATCCAAGTGGAAAAACCTGAAAGAACGCTATAAAAGAGAAAAGGGGTTCTCAAAAATTCCAGCGAGCGGAGCCTCCGCGTCACAGAGCCGAAGTTCTACGTGGCCACTTTTCCATTTCATGGAATTTTTGGATGAGGTCTCTCAGCCATCTGTGACTGATGACAGTTTTTCCGAACGTTCTCCTCAGAGTATGATATTTCAGATTTTTTTTTTGACGCAACTTTATCTCCCATTTTCTAGTGTCACAAGGTGGTGTAAACGCGTCGGACCACCTTAACGGAGACGCCGAGTCGGAAATAATAACCTTTCCTTTGTCGTCGTCTTACACCAACGTCCCTTCTGTTGAAGAAGACGTTTCTTCTCTTGGTGTCCCCACTGCAGCCGCGACTGAAACGTCTTTGGGACAGCCTGTGAAACGGCGACGCCAGACCCAGCCAGAAACGTGTCCCATAGACAAGGCTATTTTGGATAAATTAAGTGAAATGAAAGCGAATCAGTCAACGACCAAAGAGACTCATTTCTTGGAGTCCGGGTGTCAGAGCCTTGCTGCTTTACTTAAGTCCCTTCCCGAAGCCGAAGCAGGAAGGCTACTTGTGAAGTTTCTGGGAGAAACCTTGGCGACAAAATACCCAGCGGGCACGTAAACATTTCAGACATTTCCAATTGCATGAAAAAATATATTTTAATTTATATTTTTTTATTAAAATTTTATGCTACTATACATAATTAAATTGCCAGGGTACAGCTCCATCATTCGCAAAGTATTCAGCGAATACTTGCCGAATGTTGTTGGCCTGAGCTGAGTATGAGTTGCTGCCTGCTCTTGAAATGTCGCGCAATGCGCATTCGTCGGCATCGCAGTTTGACGACTGGTCCAGCAGACGGTAGTCACTTCCCGTAGATACAATTTTTCGGATCCGTAGAAAATTGTGGAGAACAACAGTAGCCTTTACTATTAGTAGAACCGACTCAGTGCTGGCTATTATAGGTTTTCGATAAATTCTCCACCGGCTCGACAAAATACCAAAAGCGTTCTCCACAACTCGCCGTGCCCTCGAAAGCCTGTAGTTGAAAATTTTTCCATTTATCCCTAGCTCAGGTAGTTTCCTTCCAGCGAAGGGCCTCATTAGGTTGATCCCTAACGGGAATGCTTCGTCCCCAACGAAAACAAATGGCGCTTCAACATCCGTCTCTCCCAGCATTGAGGGACCAGGTAAATTCAACGACCCTGATGACAGCCTTTTCCCAAAGTTGGATCGAGAAAATATTCCACTGTCACCCTCTCGACCAAAAGCCCCAATGTCGACGTACACGAATTTATAATCGGCGTCGGCAACTGCCATCAAGACGACGCTGTGGGTTTTTTTATAATTGAAATATTCAGAGCCTGCTCCCGCCGGACACTAAAAAACATAGAGTAGATACATAACACATTTCAACGCCAATTTCTATGGTTGCTCAGAATACCTGAATCTGTACGTGCTTCCCGTCAATCGCACCAAGGCAATGAGGGAAATCCCAGTCGATCTCGAATTTAGATGCGTTGGTAGACCAGTATTCAGGCGTCAATTTCGGGAAAACTTCTTCTTTCATGCAGTCCCACATGCTAGAGCATGTTTCGCGAATGATAGAGCTCACAGTAGACAGCCCCAGCCTGAATTGGTAACTCAGGCTCGTCATACTGTCACCCGAGGCCAAAAATCTGCGTGATATTGATAATTAGTACCTACGTACCTACTTTGGCTTCTGGCAACAATTTTCATAAATATTGCCATAATGAAATGACTTTTACCTTAGCGTTAATGCCAATCTTTCACCTACAGAAACTGCCTCTCTCACTACAAATTCTTCTTTCCTAATTCTTTTTTCAATTTTGCGAAGGAGGTCGTCGAAAGTGGACGGATCCATTCTGTGAAAATTGAAGAATCCCACTGGATCGTTTGCTCTCAGGGTGGGAATTAAGGTATACCACATCCCATAACTTTTTCGTTCCATGAAAATTTCCCTGATGAACATTCTATTTTTTATTTTTTTTAATCTTCCTTGTAATTTTCGCCTATATGAAACAAGAGTTCATCAAATGAACGATACAAATTACATCCCGAGCATTAAAGTTGTATACGGGGATACTCGCCTTATTCTTAGAAGTGTCAGAAGTTCGAGCTCAACAATATCAGAATTCATTTCGAAATTTTATTCCGAAATAATTTTATTTCAAACAGAGGGGAAAAAAAGGATCAGTTATTCATTCGAGTTGAATGTGTAGCGCGATGCGAAGCTGAAAGCGTCTAATGAACAAGGCGAAGAAATGACCGCATAACCCTTCGAGTATCGAGTGTTATTTTTTCAACGTAAGAAATTAGAAAACGGTTGCAGTTAGATGAGGGAGGGTCAGTAAATTTTTTAAAAAAGAGCCCATAAAATTGTAATTTGAAGGATTCGTTTATACAGGGTGGAAGGGGATAAGAGTGACAAAAATTTTTGGGTGAAAGTAGACCTCATTTGCGACCGAAATCACCATATAAACCATGGTCCGAAAATCAAAACCCTTCGAGATATGATTTTTCTGACGATTTTTATAGCTTACATAACTTTTTTCAACTAAATGCGAGAAACTCGCTTTCAATATGCATTTTTGCAACTTTTGGTAATGGATTCGGAAAGGGCATACTATTTTCAGTCAGGATTAGCCATTTGTGGTGGATATTAACTATTTTATGCGGCCTCAAATGCGGCTCAAAGTCGTGCAATTCGGGGATTTTATTTTTTTCAAAAAAAGTCAGTCCACGTTTGTCCACACTAAATCTGAGTGTACGGACAACCCGTGATTCAGGAAAAAATCTTCAAAGTGTCCTTTTCAAAAATAGATATGAGCGTTTTCTTAGTTGATTGGCGAGTTTTCGTCAGAAATGACGATTTTTTGGAAAAAATAATGTTTTTTCTCCTCAAAATCGCTTGTTTTGACCTGCAAAATTTGAACAAGTTTTGTGATTTCAACGTGATGAAAAGCACTAAAACCTCATCCAAAGCTGTACGTTGAATCAAACTGATTATGCACGTCTACCAAAGTAACAAAAAATGTCGCTCCGGCTGCTGGGTGTCGGATAGAGTGCACTTCACTAAATACGAATTTCGTTAATTTCACTTAATTAGCGATTACTCAGCAAGAATGGCTATAAAAATGAAGATTAACAAAGGGAAATGTCAATTAATGCCGAATAATTGGTAATTAATTAAAAACCTCGAAACTTGTAGTAGTGTAATGCACTTAACCCTACAGCTAGCTGCCGGAGCGACATTTTTTGATACTTTGGTAGGCGCACACATTGAATTCCACTCCAACGATAGCTTTGGATGTGATTTTATACCTTTTTAGCATGTTAAAGTCATAAGGCTCGATCTAATTTTGCAGGTCACAAGCGATTTTAAAGAGAAAAAACATTATTTTTTCTAAAAAATTGTCACTTCTGACGAAAACTCGCCAATCAACTAAGAAAGCGCTTATGACTATTTTTGAAAAGGACACTTTGAAGATGTTTTTCTGAATCACGGGTTGTCCGTACACTCAGATTTAGTGTGGACAGACGGGGACTGACTTTTTTAAAAAAAAAAAATAAAATCCCCGACTTGCACGACTTTGAGCCGCATTTGAGGCCACATAAAATAGTTAATATCCACCACAAATGGCTAATCCTGACAGAAAATAGTGTGCTCTTTCCGAATCCATCACCAAAAGTTGCAAAAATGCATATTGAAAGCGAGTTTCTCGCATTTAGTTGAAAAAAGTTATGTAAGCTATAAAAATCGTTAGAAAAATCATATCTCGAAGGGTTTTGATTTTCGTACCATGGTGTATATGGTGATTTCGGTCGCAAATGAGGTCTAATTTCACCAAAAAATTTTTGTCACACTTATCCCCTTCCACCCTGTATTTTTCAATTTATATGTATAATGATAATTAACAAAGATTTGGTTGCGGTATAGGAGTTTCATTGGAGTGCTCCTGTTGACTTGAAGTGAGTTCAGTTTGTGTTGGTGAGCAAAATATTTACTTATTTCCTTGAAACGAGTATTAGAAGAATTGTCCACCCATGAAATAAAAACCTTTTTTCCTTGTATTTGTATATAATACTTCGGGCTTTGGGCGGTGAAAGATAAACATGAACCATCTTTGGCTTTGAGCTGTTCTCTCCGAGCGGTGACAGCGCGCTGTAGACTCGGTGCGCTCTGATTGGTTGAAGCTCACAGCTCAGCTTTAAGCGAAGGCGGCTTTTCGAGAAACCATTAAAACAATGCGTTGGCTCATTTGAAATTTAAAAAAGTTTATTTTCATCAATAAATGATTATTTATTGGAGCTGGTTGTCTCCGCACACAACATAGGAAAATTTGATGACATTTTATTCAGGAGGAATCTGGGAGTTTGGCTACTTTTTATAGCTTGAGTCAAAACGCCGACTTCAACATTGAGTAACAAGTCCTCATTATTGGGGGATCAAACTTATTCAACTCGTAAAAGAACGCCATAAAAACCATTTAATTAACGACACAGTGATTAACTTTTCATCCTGTTCAGTAAATTGCGGAAAGACTACTTCGTACGGTTCGACTGTGCCAGTTCAGCGGACGCCTCCTGCGAGTTATTCGGCGGTTGAGGCGGTTCAGTATTCGTTTTTCACTCCCATTAATGAGGGTCGCTCATTTATGATTTATTTTGAAGAAACAACATGAAATTTTGCAGCTTGTCCAACTTGAAGAAAGCTCCGATTGATTTAAAATTAAAATAAGGCAGTAAACAAACCGGTGTGAGATAGGAAGTTTATTTCTGTGTTATCGCTGGTTGATCCACCGCCCCAATGTGAAGGGCTCTACACCACACAGCCCAAAGCTCAAACTTGAAGCCCACAGCTCAGCCTGAACAAAGCTTGCATGTGAAGGCGGCTTAAGTTGTTCAGAATTTGTAACTTGGTTCGAAAAAATACAACTCGCAGCAAGATCGGGCGAGGTTTCTCAGGCTGAACGTTATTTCCCAGACGTCTGAAACTGTCCAAGCTCGCCCCCTCCAATTCGAGATCCATCCGAGAGAATACATTGAGAATTTCAGCCTCCAGCTCCCAGTAATATTTTCCTCCTTCAGGAAGTCCAAATATCATGAGGTTGTTTCTTCGCTGCTCCCTCTCAACAACGTCCAGGCGCCGCGCTGTCTGGGAAATCTGAGAGGATAGCCCCTCCACCATGGTCCTAAATTCACCCACCGTCACCTCACCCTGTGAGGTATCTTCTCTTAAGTTCTGAAGCATAGTTTTCATCTCCTCAATTTTGTAAAAATAGTTTTCTTCTAGTCAAGTTCTAACAGGGCGAAATTCCAAGATTTATTTAGTTTTTTTCTTGTCAAAATGTTTAGTTTTAATGTCAATCAACCTGTTTGAATTGGTAAATTGATAGTTTTTTAGCGTGTAGCTGATAGTTTCGAGAAGTTGAAAAAGTTTGGGCAGATGTCCTGTCTATACGCCCTTGTTCATTACAACTAATAATTGAGAAAATGAGAAAACGGTAATTCGAGGTTTATTGAGGCAACAATCGTTGTATAAGGAAAAATACCTACAATGTCAAAAATGCAACAAATGAACCACGAAATAGCTCCGCGTTCCGGAGTGGGGGAATCGTTTTTTTTTTTTGTTTTTTTCATGGGAAGAATCGATGCTTCGAATGAAATAGTCAGTTTTCACCCAAAAAATGACAATGTTCATAGGGAATTCCTATATGGTACAGTGATGGTAAATTGGTTGGATAGGTGTGGGGAGGGGAGAAGGTGTATCCAATTGGAAAGTCAAACAACAACAACCCCCTACCCCTTTAAAACCATTCCGAGGGTTGAAAAAACGATTTTTTTTTTTCTTTTTAGGCGGCTTAGGTTCTAAAGCGAGTAAAAATAAGAAGGCTAATGAGTGGAACAGATTGTTGGATGAGACTCTTTTCGAGGGTTACATTTTGAAGGTGGAGGAGACCCCCGGGCTGTTGCGCTTCTGTCTCCTTATACTCCCGCATGTGTTTTTAAATGGGTGTGCGGGAGTGCGGGGGGGGGGGTGAGAGACGTGAAAGATTCTTAATCAATTGTCTACCCTCATAGGCTCGTAAAGGGGTGGGTGGTGTAAGGGTTCGAAGGGACTGGTGTGTTTTTAAGTAAGCGCGTTAGATTGAATAACAAATTAGAGATGGGCCTCCTTGGAAACCGAGATAGAAGAAAAAAAATCAATTTGGAGGATAAGGGTATCCCCAAGATTATCCCCTAGATGGTAGGAAGGGAGTGCTCTAAGCCTGTTGAATGTTTATTTTAGCTTCCTAGAAAAACAGTATTATATACCTATAGGTGTGCTGTAAATAATTGTCAATTTCAAACTTCTTTAAAGAAAACCCTCCCCATTCCCTTCTTAAAAGCTTCCGTCTGCAGAAAAAAAAGGAAGAAAATCTGGCTTTGTAAATGGAAAAATATTGAACCAACTGCGGGGAAACGTTATAACATGAAAGGGAATACCTAGTAATATAATAAAAGAGTAGGTGTTAGAAAGGGATTACAGGGCGGCTCGACTTCAAAAGGCACTTTTTGTAACCCCTTGCCCCACCACTAGGTTCTTCCCCTCCCATCCCTTCTAAAAGAGCAATCGTTTTTGTGACCCGTTCCACCTATATACCTTGTAATATCATTTATAACGTAGTTTATACTTTCCCACCCACCAGACCCCTTTTAACGCTAATTTTATCGTTGATCCGGGTTTAATACTCTTTTTTTTTTCCTTCGCTTTCAGCCCTGCTAAGAAATAATTAATTTAGCGACGTTCACTTGACCTTGACGAGTTTTTTTTTTTGTGTGTCCACTCAGACTTGCACGGTCACTTGAACTTTTGTTCCCATTGTTAGGACCATTGTCGCCTTACTTTTCTTCTTTTTTTTTTTTTTCTTCCACGGCTTTTCTACTTCTTAAATGGGATAAACTATTGGGACTTTTCTCCGCCGAGGTAATTGGATGGCAGTGGTTTGTGTGTGGGGGAGGGGAGGGGGCTTTTTGACCTCTTCGCTATGAAGTCATCCCGAAAATGTTGTTGAGAAACCATTTAATTTTTCCGATCAACCGAAGATGCTTCCCCACCATTTCACAAAAGTTGCTTCGTAGAAGCTTTTGTGTTTAGTAACAACAACACAGAATGGAAATCCAGGAAATACGACCTTATTTTTCTGTTGGATTTCACTTCTCCGGCGTAAAAATGTTGAAACGTTTCGAAGAGTTTCTTTCTCCGACTTTCCGTCGTACATACAGAGTTCCCACAGCTCGAATTCGAAAAGGGCAAAACGTAAAAATGAAACCAATCACCGCCTAATCACGACTTTATTGATTATTTCCCTCCTTCTTATTGAACTCGTCCGCAGCAGGGTGCCTTGAAAGGTTTTCCCTCTTCATCTATACTCATCCCTCTCGCCACTGCCAATCACAAGGAAAGTGTGGGAATCAGTCGAGACATTACACAAAAAGAAGCCTTTGGTCCTCCCCCCCCCCCTCACTTTAAGAAATAATGAGAAATACTCATCTTTTCACACGTAATACCGCGGTATGATCGAATTTTGAAAAAAAAAAAAAAAAAAAATGGGGCAAGTGATTATAATTCCTTAATAAGCTTCCAGCGGTAAGTGACTCCCCCCCCCCCGCCACACCTACACGAACACGCATGCACTACCGCCAGCATTCAAAACGAATCGGTGAAGTAGTTTTGACTTCAATTTGTTGTTGATTGCTCATCCACCGAAATCACGGTGATTTCAAAAACCCGAAAAAAAAACTGGACTTGCCTCTGTGGAGCACGTTCAATCAATAAAAACGCAATTTTTCTTTTTCGGAAAGTGGTTGGAATTACGTATTTATTCCCTTCTTCTTCTTCTTTAACACGAGTCGATGGGGCATTTTAAGCTAAATTACACGTCTACAATTTCGAATTAAGATGTAATTTGTAATGCGCTATGAACGATGCAGGAAGGAGGACGTACACTTTGCGAGCAAAAAACAAAATAACAACAAAAAATTGCGGATTCCAGCTTGATTGCACAAAGACAAAACTTGAAGAGCTGCTGTGGGCACGAGTGCGACAGGCGGAATCCAAACTGTGAATTGGGAATGAGGGGTACAAGCATGGGCGTCGCTAAAGGGGGGGAGGGGGCAATGGAAGGGCAGCTGCCCCTCAATTGAGGTTGGAAGATGAAATAAAAATCAAGAAAAGCGGTGCAAAAAAGTGGAAATGCGTTGTTGTGAATCGTGAGTTCTGCCTTGCTGTTATTTCTAATTGGTGTGATTGCGAAGGGATTTGTGTGGCTAATTGTGAAAGTATTTCAAGGAGGAGCGGTGCCTATAGTACGCCCGTACCAAAAACAATGAAGCTCCAACCACAGCAGCCACACTATACAGAACCACAAAGAAGGCCCAAACCGCAGTAAACGTCCCAAATCACTGTAAAGCCCCAACCACGAAGAAGCAGCGGATGTTTGTCGCTTGGAAACTGATTTTTCGCACTAAAATCCCATTTTCGCAAGGTTCGATGCGCAATTTCGTGTGTTTTGGTTTAGCTCAAATTGTGCTTAAGCTCGATGTGCCATCTAGATTTATGATGGGATAGGAAATGCCAGCTCTGTTTACCGTCTCAGGTCTAAAACTTAAAGTTTAGCTACAAAAGTATCATTTTTCGGTGGGGAGGGTGGGGGAGAAGTTTCAGTTTTTCGACATAAAATCCGAAATAGAAGGCTAAAAACGACTGAGTTTTTCCAGCCGATATTTATGTTTTGACAGATAGTGGCCGTTTCTGTGTAAACTTTTAGTCTCTGATGACCGTGAATTGACGCGATTATAACCTCCAGTTTAAGCCTGCAAAAAGGCAATGGTGCATCTGATATTTTCGCCAGAGAAGCTGACCCACATAGTCGTGGATCCTGTTTTCCTCAAAAGGATTGGCACAGAGTTTTTCCCCCGTTTCACTCGTGAATGAGCACTATTTTTTTAGCCTAAGAATTGACGTTTTTCCTCAATTTTAGCTGAAACTGTGTGTCTCGAACTAGCCCATTTTCTTCATTTTAGCCGTGACAAGGTCTCAGAAATCCGTGGAATAACGAATTTTTGATTTACTATCTCAATTACAGCCAGCAATGGGCATCGCCGAACCGGCGAACTGGTGCGTTCTGTCAATTTTAGCCACAAAAGAACAGTTTTTCCTCAATTTAACATGTGGAAGAACGCTATTCCTCAATTTTAGCCGCGACAATTCCACCAATCAACAAAAAACGGGGACAATTTTACCAATTCGTTTTCCTTAAATTTTAGCCGCGAATTAGTGTTATTTTTCCTCAATTCAGCCTTGAGCAATTTTTTCCCCCTTCAAATTTCAGCAGTAAAAAGGTTCAGATATTCCACATGTGAGCGAATTTCATTAATTTTGACCCGGACGTTGCATCGCGAATCCTTGAAAAGGGAATTTACCTCAATTCACGAGCGAACGAACAATTTTCCTTAATTTAGCCGTGAACAAGCACTTTTTTCAAAAATGTACGCGCTAAAGTCACGCTTTTTCTCAATTGTACTCGCAAACTTGCCATTTATGTATGAATAATAACTGTCAATTAGCACTTTTTCGCAATTTTCACCGAGATGTTTGTTTGAGAATCCACGAACTGGCGCGTTCTCTCAATTTTACCTGCGTGAATGAGCTGCATTTCTCAATTTTAGCCGCAAATGAGTGATTTTTCTCAATTCTACATTGAACTAGCAATTCACTTTGTCAATTTTAGCTGTGAAAAGAACTCCAAAAACCGTGAATTAGCGCATTTTCTTAATGTCGTCCCAGACTTTGCATCGCGAAACCGCAAATTGGTGTGTTTCCACAATTTAAAACGCGAATAATGAGATTTTTCAAATCAAGTTTATAGTGAATCAGCGCTTTTTCTCAATTTTAACCGTGAATGTGTGTTTGTTCTCAGTCTTAGCAGTAAAATGTCCTTTTCTGGATTTCATCCGCGAAATAGTACTTTTTCTCGAGACGGTCGCCCCCCCCCCTTAACTGTGGATCCCCTTGATCACGGGCTGGCTACGCACGTGGCTTAAGCTCCAACCAAAGTAACTCTCCAGCCGCAGCAAAGCTCCAACTACAGCACAGCTCCAACCACAGCAAAGATCAGCAACAGCGAAGAACCAACTACAGCAAAGGTCCAGCCGAAGCAAAGCTCCGACCACAGCAAGAGCTCCAACCCCAGCAGAGCTCTCCAATCTCAGCAACGCTCCAAGCACAGCAAAGTTCAAACCAGAGTAGCTTGCTAACCACAGCAAAGCTCCAACAGCAGCAAAGCTGCAACCACAGCAAAACGCTCCAACAACAGCAAAGCTCCAACCACAGTAAAGCTCCAACCACAGAAAAGCTCCAACCACAGCAAAGCTCGAAACACAGTAAAGGTCGAACCACGGCAATCCTCCAACCACAGCGATGCTCCAACCACAGCGATGCTCCAACAACAGCAATGCTCCAACCACAGCAAAGCTCCAACCACGGCAAAGCTCCGACCACAGCCAAAGTCCAACCACAGCAATGGTCCAGCTCCAGGAGTGCACCACTTTAAGCTCCAACCGCAGTAAATTGCCAACCACAGCAAAACGCTCCAACCACAGCGATGCTCCAACCACAGCAATGCTCCAACCACAGCAAAGCTCCAACCACAGCAAAGCTCCGACCACAGCAAAGCTCCAACCACAGTAACTTCCCAACCACAGTACCTTCCCAACCACAGCAAAACGCTCCAACCACAGCAATGCTCCAACCACAGAAACTTGCCAACCACAGCAAAGCGCTTCAACCACATCAAAGCTCCAACCACATCAAGCTCCAACTCCAGCAAAGCTCCAACCACAGCAAAAGCTCCTACCACAGCAAAGCTCCAACCACAGCAAAGCGCTCCAAGCACAGCAAAGCTCCAAGCACCCGTCCTCTCCGATTGAAACGTATGTTTATGGAGAGGACCCTGTACTACACTTGTGTTGTGTGTTGAAAGGAAATCGCTTTTATAGAATCACATTATACATTTGAGTGATAACGCCTTTTCGAGGCAAGGCTCGGAGTAAAGGTTGCACTATCAGATCAGGAGCCTTTTTCGGTGGAGATCGACGTATGGCATTTGTCACTTGACCAGGGTTGGAGTAATCGTTAAAAGGAGAGAGCTGCAGTGTTACAAAAGAAGTTCGTTGTTAACATGAGCCGTGAAGCAAGGGTCAGTATCCGGATATTAGGGCTTGAACTATAGTCTACAAGGGCGATTATTCGCTGTTCATGGAGAAATTAATCTCTAAAATTGATTTATAAAGCTAAAATGGAGAGAGAGTGCTGTTTCGTGGATGAAATTGGTAAAAATATTATAATTCGTGGCTAAAAGTGAGGAAAAAAGCTAATTTGTTGATGCAATTAAGGAAAAGTGCTATAATTCTTTGCTGAAGTTGAGAATAAGACACAATTCAACAAAAATTTGTATTTTAATTGTATTTTTTTTTTTTCCTTGACATTTTCGACGAGAGGGAAGCATGAGTCGCCGCCCGAGAGACTTTTGTGAATAAACGCATCTTTAGGAATGAATTTTGCTATAAAGTATGATAAAACTCTTCACTCTTGGCGTTGGGAACTCTCGCAATCCTTATAAAATACCGATTTAACAACACTGGAAATCGACTAAAAGACGTGAAGTCCCCCTCCCCCTCCGAGCCAGAAAAAAAGTAATAATAATGAATCGACACCTTCCAGAGCGTTTCTCCGCTCCATTTCACCGTAAAACATAGTCGAAACCGTATTATTATCTGAAATGAAAAACGTTACTGTCACAGGACCGTGTGGCAGGGTTGAGGAAGCTCACACGACAAACGATTTCTATATAAGTCTTCATTAAGTCTTCCATTTAAAAAGTTCTACCCAGTTTGAAGGAGTGGGAGGGCTCTCTAATATGAAGGCGTCAGTCACGCGATTTCATTTCTCCCAGAAAAGAACACCTTTACAGCTTACAATGTCGGATGATTCTATGTGTAACCCCCACCCCTCCCACCATGCCGCCGTTCATACAAATCTACATTTGAAAAGGAGTCTAATAAGACGAAAACCTAACCCCGGACTTTGTAAAAAAAAAAAAAAAAAAAACCAGCGCCGGTAGGCTTCGTCTTTTAAAGTAAAATAGTCATGTGACCCTGTGAAGTGAATAGTCAGCGGCGCTTTTCAAGTTTGTTTAAAAAGGCCATTGTTTTTTTTTTCTAAAAAAAAAAGGAAATCGATCAATCAGACTCTTCGTTAATTAGTGTGTCTGGGTATTATCTTTACTGGAATGAGAGAAGCTAGCTGGTGGTGAAGTGGGGGCTCCGTGATTTATGTTTTCTGGAGGGCGGCCCAGTTAAGAAGTAATTAACAAAAAAGCTTAAGGCCCATCTTTTTTTTTTCGCTGTATTATCTGTGACGAATTTCCGGACGATTTTCTCCCGCCCCCGCCCACCCCCCTCCGACAGCTTTCCCCGACCAACGAGAATAATTGATCGTTCTTCTTGTTTCGCAATTATAATGAAAGAAAGAAGAATCAAACCAATTCTGTTTGGGCGCTGTATGTGGGGCGAAGGCGTGAGGATCATCAAGTTTCGAGATGCCGTGCGGTGAGGGGGGTTGATGAAGGGGGTAAAGGTTAGCTATACCTTCGAAAAAGTTCATGCCTGGTGATGGTTTTAAGGGTTGAATTACAGGGCGGCGGAAGATCAAAAGGCGAATTGGTGTACTAGATGGGGGAAGAGACAGAGAGAGTGATGAAGTCGAAAATGAGCGCTGCGGGCTTTTGACTCGGAACGAATCTCCTCGATGCTTATATGCAACCCTTTTTGCTCTAATCAACCATCCCCATCGCGTAATTGACAAGGTGTGGGATGGATATTCAGGGGATGAATGCTAATCATCGTGTCTTCCAACTTGAATGTAAAATTGTGGAATAATTGAGAATTGAGAGTTGGAAGTCATTATACTCGTAATTTTTTGTTGCATGTGGCAACGAGGTTGCATACATTTAAAGTGACAAACACCGCACACATACACAAGAGACCGCAGGTGCACCCCGTTTCCGTCGCCGCCCTCTAAAAACGGTACGTCACGTTCTTCCAAGATATCGCGTCATAAGGCCACTAATCGACCCAGAAACCACCAATTTACTGGTGAAATTTAAATTATTCGATTAAATCGCAGAAACGTGAAACGTATGCACAAGTGTGGCCGAGAAGGGGGATAAAAAAAATTGTTCTTTCAAGGGGATGACGGCGTAAAAGGTTTGGAAAGGGTAACAAATTAATGTCATTTTTAATTTTTGAGGGTGTGGGGTGTTTTAACGCTTTATCGTCGCCTCGATACGCAATATACAAACATATACGCGAATCGATTCTATTAACACCGTGAAAGTCTCTCAAAAGTTAATTTCGCGTACAACAAATAATTTTATTGCTTTGTATAACTCAATAATTTCCCTGAAAGCTTTTTTCTTCTTTTTTAACAAAAATAGTTATTGTCTGTATGGGAAAGCGCATCACACGCGACGAATTGAGCTGAACCCCAGCCTCCCACCCATGATCCTCCATCCTATCATGAGTGCACTCGTATATACCAACCCGTCGCGACTCCTTCCATTGGTACCAAACAGTGTCGTGGTTGGGGAGGTGCAAGGGCGTAAAAAAAAGTACGACGGAATTAAAAAAGTCTTATATACATATATATTAATTGCCGTCGGCGTCCGTTTTTTGCAAAAGGCCTCAGGAGTGCCTCATCTATTAACTATCTGTTGGGTAATTCGCCGTCCAATAAAAACGGTACAAAAAAAAAAGGCATCCTCCCCACTTCCTGCCAAAGCACCCCCTCCCCCCACCTACCACACCACGATGAACATTTCTGCAGTAGCGAATTTTTGTAGAGAATGGTGTAGGGCGACGAGAGTGATGAGGCGAGAAAGATAATAGTTTCAAAAGGCCACTTTTAGAGCCCTTATGTACCACCCTTCACTCCTATATGTCCGAGAGGAGTGTGTATGTGGTGGTGACTGGGGGGGAGGGGTAGGGGGTAGCTTCTGTTTTTGTTAGACCGGCAACCGGTAACGCTACAAATGGATTATTTTTTTTAATAATTGTTATTTCCCCTTCCCCATTACACTGTCCCACCATATTGTATGTGCCTTTTAAAGCCAATTAACTTGGAGTTGATTGCCCATTAAAAGATTTAAGCGCTCGACCTTAAGCTCACCCCCTCTTCTCCCCACTTTGCCATGATCGTAACTAATTACCGAAGAATGAGAAAGAGTCGTACGTGTTTTTTTTTTTTTTTTTCTTCCTCTCCTCGTCCTTGGGGTTTTCACCTGTGAAAGGAGCGACAGCTCCGGGACTCCATTAAGTATATTTCAGTGATTTGAGGGGGTTTTTCAGCCCTGCCGCATGCCATTTTTGCACTCCGGTCCGAAAACTGGCAAACTATTGACATAAGGATTAAATTGCAACTCAAGCCGAAAGCCGACAAACTTGCCCTTATCCCATCGAAATTCTACTGTACGGTCCAGAGGCCATTATCTTGTGCATTTCCGTCCGCACATTTATCTATCAATTTTGCCCACAGAAACAGTACGGTGGTAAACCTTCACCGATGGTTTATTTCAAGCGAAAAAAGAACTTTTTTTCACCTTTGGAACGTACTCCACAGGCAGTAATAGTCGCACCCCTCCCCCCTAATGCGAAAATGGGGAACGTCCGAGAATTCCCCAGTTCCCGCCGGTCAAGCCTGCCTGCTCACGATCCGGGTGGGCGCTATGACGCGTGCCCAAGGATCCGACGGTCCTTTCACGCCCAACGTTCCTGCGCAAGCGATTATAGGCAAATTTTTCGACGGAAAGGCGTTTCTACATATTAGTAGCGCCCCCGACGCTACATCCAAGATGTGTAGCAGGCACTAACCCCCCCCCCCCCACTACGGGGGTGGCTTGTGCATGTTTGAGGAATAGGTGATAAATATGGTGTAAAGGAAAAGTAGGAAAAAAGCGTTGAAAAAACAGATGAAGGAAGTAAGAAGCGAGAAAGGCTTGCGCTTAAATATCTAAATTGAGCGTTCGCACCATAAAACCCGCACTAAACTGGCCATTCGCGGCCTGAAAACGTCACGCCAACTATTCGCAACGAAAAATTGGCGAATCTGACTCAATTCACCCTAAAAATAGGTAGCTAAACTGATGATTCGTGCTTTGACAATGTCAAAACAGGCGATTCAATGCCTGAGAACAGCCCCCCCCCCCCCACATCGATAGTAGCCCCAAAATTGGTAAGTCTTACTAATTAATTCACCCTTAAGCATATGGACGATTCGCACCATGAAAATGTCTATACACTGATAATATTCGTGCCCTGAAAATGACATAACGGAACATTCGCGATCTAAAAATGGGAAAACTGATGATGATTCGCGCCTTGAAAATGCCTCCTAAACTGACGATTTGAGTCCTAAAATAGCCTAACTGGCTATTCCCGCCCTAAAATTGGACAATATAAATTACACTCACCCGAAAAATGACTAAACTGAAAGATTGGAGCCATTAAAGTATTAAAACTGACAACATTCTTGCCCTCGCAAACTGATCATTCGCGGCCGGCGGCGCCCCTATAAAGTCACCGTTCATAATAAAGCCACGATTTAGCGTTTTCTCCACCATTTTCTACACTTCAGCGCTTCTTCTCAATTTTATCGTTGAATCAGCTATTTGTCTCCATTTTTCTTAATTGGCCACGAAATTGCGTTCGGAAACCGCGGCTTGACATTTTCTGTCAATAAGCAAATTTTCTCAAATTATAACCCCCAAATTATCCATTTTTCTTTATCCTAGGCGCAGACTAGAGTTTTTCCTCATTTTAGCCGCTAATTATAGATTTTTCTACATTTCAGACACGAATTAAAGTTGTTTCTAAATTTTCGCCGCAAAATTGCCTAACGTTTTTATCTGAATTTGACCGCGGATTATCACTTTTTTTTTTCACTTTTTAGCCCGAAGTTGTACTGTCACCAGCCGTAAATTGACGATTTCTCAATTAAACCACGAATTAGCGTGATCTCCTCACTTCAGCGCATCTTCTAAATTTTATCGGATTAGCGAATCAGCGATTATTCTCCATATTAGCTGCGGAGTAAAGATTTTTTTCTCGTATTAGCTGTAAATTTGCAATTTTTCTTAATTTTAGCCAGGCGCGGATCCAGGGTCGGCTTAAGGAGGGGGCCATGGCTCCAATCGGCCCCAAAATGATGAAAAATTTAAAAATGGACAGAACCGCGTATTCTGAGGTTTAACGACACAGGGAATTAACACTGAAAATTAAAATTAAACAGGGAATTAAAACTGAAAATTTGCTCATATATTTGTTCATAAGCTTAAGAATTCCCGTAAAATCGCAAGTTTTCTTATAAAACGGGCAATTCCTTCTGAATTGACAATTTCTTTCATGAAATGGACAATTTCACTACTCATAAAATTTCCCTTGGTGAGGCGTTTTGTACATTACCCCATTGACGTGGCCTTAAACTTGGCGACTCGCGGAAGTGTTTCCCCGAATGTTGCGTTTTGCCCACAGTGGGACATTCTGTGTAAAGTCCTCTGTGAATAAGACAATTCGCGTAAATACTGCCTATAGAATGTGCAGTTTTGCATGGATTTTGACCTTAATGATCGCCCGAATGAGGCCTTACGCTTAAATATTGGCCTGGATGTGACGTTTGGGTCTGAAATGGGGAATTTTTCATATTCATGACGCCTTCGTTGTTCCGTTTTACGTGAATTATTTCCCATTTTCGGCTCCAAATAAATAATTTCCTCGTGATAGCAACACAATTTTCTACGACAATTTTTCCGAGTTGCGCGTAAGTGTTTCTTCCAATGTTCTTGCGTTTTGTCCACAAAATTTTTCCCTTGGGTGTGCCGCGGCCGTTTCAAAACAGTTTTACTCTCACCGATGTGACGTTTCGCGTAAATTTTGACCTTGGCTTGGCATTTCACACGTCAATTTCTCGGAATTTGCTCACTAAAAAAGCAGTTCGGGGACTTTCATTGTCGGATAACCGCTTATTTCGCTGGGGTGGCCCAATTCAGAGACCTGCTGCGGATCTCCTTAAGATGTGGCCAGTACCTATAGGCCGTCCGTTGCAGGCCCTTACCTGGCCTGTAGCCCATCTTTCGGCCCGGACTTCCGAGCAGAGTCGGTCCCATCACTCAGTTCGACCCGTTAGCCATGACTGGTATGGCCAGCCAGTCACGCCCGAGAGGCACCAAGTGGAGGTGGGTCTTTCTGAGCTGAGGATGCTGGCGCAGGCAAGGTGTCGGAATTCAGAGACCAATCTGCAATGGGCCACCCGGTGAAATTGGTTTTCGCCGGGTGTTTGAGGTTTGAGGTTACAGGGAGGGAAATGCCACTTTTTTTACTGGTAACGCGAAATAGTAAGTTTCACAACGAGAGAGGAAAGTTGAACTTCACCCGACTCGTTAACGTACGTTTACAACTCGTCGGAAAATTTCCACTTTCCTCTCTTGTTATGAAACGTACAATATTACTGGCCACAAAATCCCCGAAATTGGTTGTTCAATGAGCTAAATCCGAGCAATTTATTTTACAGTGAGCCAGATTCGGGGAAATGTTTTTCTTCTGCGAGAAAAATCCGCGAAATTTGGTTTCTTAGACAGAGAAATTCGATAAATTGTTTTTTTGGTTAGTCAAAACTGAGAAAATGGTTTTACAGCGCAGAAAAATCAGCAAATGCGGTCACTGAATTGAAGCTGCGCTCCGAAATTTGTCTGTCGGCGGCAACTAAATAAGTAATATTTATTTATAGTGAACTCAACACGCAAAAAATATCCACAAAATCGATATTTAGAGAGCGAAATCTGAGGAATTTGTTTTTTAGAAAGCCAGATCCGGGAAAATGTGTGTGTGTTTTTTTTTCTTTGAGAAAAATCCGGAAAATTAATGTTTTAGGGAGTGAACTCCGAAAAAGTGGTCTTTTAATGTACCAACTTAGTTAATATGAAATTGTAGTGCGTAAAATCTTCGAAAACAGTCCCTGAATTTGGGTACTTGGGCACACTGTTAAATTCGTTTGATAGCAACAAAAATCCGTAAACTGATTGTTTTTAGTGAGTTCGTTACGTAAACATTTCTTTGTTGGTGAGAAAAATCCGCAAAATTGGTTTTTAGAGAGCGAAAACCGAGAAATTCGTTTTTGAGTGAGCCAGACCAAGGAAAATGGCTATTTTTCGACAAGAATAATCAGGAAAATTGGTATCTTAGTGATCAAAATGTGAGGGAATGATTTTTTAGTGACGCAGAGCCTCGGTAACGGTTTTTTAGAGTACGAAAACCACGAAAGTGGCTTTTGAATTAAGCCACTCCGCGTTTGGTTTTCACCACAAAAGAAACTCGAAATTGGTATTTTATTGGACGAATAATCCGAAAAGGTGAAAATTGGTGCATTGCTGGAGCAGACCTGCGAACATTTTCGCTAAACAAAATGTGGCGATCCTGATGGATTTTAACGTTATTGGTGGTATCTGGGAGTTGGTAGCTGCCCCACTAAGTCTGCGCTTTAAAATCTAGGTGAGGGCAACTGACCATGGGCGTTCACAGCATTTCTATCAACGAGGGGGGGGGGAGGCAGAAATATTCGCGAATTGATTGATATTTAGATACGCATACGTTCTCGTAGCAAATGTGATCTCCAGGGCATTCCAAATTTGCGGTAGTATCATTTTTTTCAAATGACCTCGACTCCAAGGGAGGGGCCATAGCCCCTGTGGCCCCTCCCTTGGATCCGCCACTGATTTTAGCCGTAATTTAGCACTTTTTTCTCGCTTCTTTCCGTGAATCAGTTGCGTAGGAGCAACGGTGGTGGGCCAGTTCAGAGGGTGTCATCACAGAAAATCTTTAAGATGGAAAAATACGGATTTTCCATCTTTTGGAGTTTTGGTATGCGGTTGGACATAGCGATATTGGCTCCTTTCGACTTTTTTTCAGTCCATCTGACCCAGGTCGGACTGAGTGTAGCCGAATATTACAATACAAACAAATAAAAAAAGATCAATTCGGAGCTAAATTGAGAAAAATAGCCAAATTGGCAACTGAAATGGTAAAGAATTGCCCATTCGCGGTTACAAGAAATAGAAAAGCCGCTAATTCGTAGCTAATTTAGCGAAAAGCGTTTAATTAACGACCGAGATTTAGAAGAATGTCTAATTAGCAGCTAAAATGGGGCTAATCCACGGGAAAAATTGAGAAAATCGCTAATAAAATCGAAAAAAGCGCTAATTGTAATTATTTTGACCGCATTTTTGTCAAAATAAATACCAGAAACTATCAATTTTGCGAATATTTATACCCGAAACTTGTAATTTACGCAATCAACCATCGCAGGCAATCAGTGGTGATGAGCCAGCCACCAAAGTGAATCAGCGCCTAATCCGCTGCGGATTAAAGATTTTTTTTCCATTTTCACAGTAAAATAGCACTTTTTATCCATTTTAGACGCGGATTAGCGACGACACGTGTTCACATATAATAGCGCGATGAATTAAAACATTCTCTCAATTTCAGCCGTGAATTAGCAGCGCACTTTCTTCATTTTAGCATCAATTTAGCGCTTCTCTTCATTTTAGAAGCAGATATAGCGGTGAATTAGCAATTTTCTTAATTTCATCCATGGCGTTGCATCCGAAAATTGCGGATTGGCGTTCTCACGATTTCACCATACAATGGCCAGTTTTTCTTCATCTTTGCTGTGAATTTTAGCTGCGCATTAGCGATTTTTTCCCATTTTAGCGTGAATTAGCACTTTTAATTATTTTAGGAGCGGAATTAGTGATGTATTCACATGTAGCCACGAATATACGCAATTTTTTATAATAATAGCCTTCGCTTAGCGCATTTTATTTATTTTGGTAGCGAATTAACCATTTTTTTCTCATTTAGCCATGAATTAGTGCTTCTTATCTATTTCGAAAGCGAATTAAAGAGATTTTCTTAATTTAAGCCGTGAATGAGCACTTTTTATACTTTTCAGAAACGGATTTAGCGTCGAATTAGCGCATTTTTTCTTTCTAGCAGCAAATTAGCGTTTTTTTTCATTAGCAGCTTTGCGCTTTTTTCAATTTGAGCCGTGAATAGCGATTTTTCTCAATTTTGGTTGCGAATTAGCACTGTTTCTCTTCGATTTTAGCAGCTAATTGACGATGTATTCACATAATATAGCAATAATGAGTTGGCGCTTATTCAATTTTTTCAAGTTTATGCGCATTCGAAAACCAAATTTTGTGGGATTTACTCAATTTTACGGGTTTTAATTTTTCAATTTTTTTCATTCAAATTTTTCATTTCGAGAGTTCAAAAAAGCTATTTCATACAAAACTGGATATTTTACCCAAAATTTGACGGTTTAACCTCAGAAATGAATAATTTACCACAAAACTGACGATACTGTGTTCTTCTGAATATTTCTCTTTAAAAAAAAAAAAACAAAAAAAAACTGGCAATTTAACCCCAAAACTCACGATTTCATTCCATAAATTCCTAAACTGACCATTTTACCCCAAAAACTAGCGGCTCCCCTCCCCAAAATGATTATTTCACCTCAAAACTGGATATTTTACTTCCAAACTGACGTCACAGCAAAACTATGGCGTTTTTACATAAACAAATGATTTTACGCCAAATCTATTAACGATTCTGTCTTGAAAACTGACGATTTCAACGCAAATAACTGACGATTTAAAGACACAACTGAAGATTTCACTACAATTGGCGATTCAGATTATCACTTGTAGCGCTAGCGTCGAGGCGCAATGGCGGAAAAGAGCCCTACTCTTACCACCAACGTAAGGGCTAAATAATGGGTTTTTGCAGTTTTTAAGGAGTTTACAATGTTTTCCGTCTGAACTATTGTCACACTTGATTGAAAAATGATTTGCGGTTACGACCTTTCTTCGATCGACCTTGGCTTGGCATTTCACACGTCAATTTCTCGGAATTTGCTCACTAAAAAAGCAGTTCGGGGACTTTCATTGTCGGATAACCGCTTATTTCGCTGGGGTGGCCCAATTCAGAGACCTGCTGCGGATCTCCTTAAGATGTGGCCAGTACCTATAGGCCGTCCGTTGCAGGCCCTTACCCCTGGCCTGTAGCCCATCTTTCGGCCCGGACTTCCGAGCATCACTCAGCTCGACCCGTTAGCCATGACTGGTGGCCAGCCAGTCACGCCCGAGAGGCACCAAGTGGAGGTGGGTCTTTCTGAGCTGAGGATGCTGGCGCAGGCAAGGTGCCGGAATTCAGAGACCAATCTGCAATGGGCCA
This sequence comes from Corythucha ciliata, assembly GCA_038030265.1. Classification (NCBI taxonomy): domain Eukaryota; kingdom Metazoa; phylum Arthropoda; class Insecta; order Hemiptera; family Tingidae; genus Corythucha; species Corythucha ciliata. The sequence goes on from CM075939.1 coordinate 2,074,726, forward strand.
CCCGGTGAAATTGGTTTTCGCCGGGTGTTTGAGGTTTGAGGTTACAGGGAGGGAAATGCCACTTTTTTTACTGGTAACGCGAAATAGTAAGTTTCACAACGAGAGAGGAAAGTTGAACTTCACCCGACTCGTTAACGTACGTTTACAACTCGTCGGAAAATTTCCACTTTCCTCTCTTGTTATGAAACGTACAATATTACTGGCCACAAAATCCCCGAAATTGGTTGTTCAATGAGCTAAATCCGAGCAATTTATTTTACAGTGAGCCAGATTCGGGGAAATATTTTTCTTCTGCGAGAAAAATCCGCGAAATTTGGTTTCTTAGACAGAGAAATTCGATAAATTGTTTTTTTGGTGAGTCAAAACTGAGAAAATGGTTTTACAGCGCAGAAAAATCAGCAAATGCGGTCACTGAATTGAAGCTGCGCTCCGAAATTTGTCTGTCGGCGGCAACAAAATAAGTAATATTTATCTTATAGTGAACTCAACACGCAAAAAATATCCACAAAATCGACATTTAGAGAGCGAAATCTGAGGAATTTGTTTTTTAGAAAGCCAGATCCGGGAAAATGTGTGTGTGTTTTTTTTTCTTTGAGAAAAATCCGGAAAATTAATGTTTTAGGGAGTGAACTCCGAAAAAGTGGTCTTTTAATGTACCAACTTAGTTAATATGAAATTGTAGTGCGTAAAATCTTCGAAAACAGTCCCTGAATTTGGGTACTTGGGCACACTGTTAAATTCGTTTGATAGCAACAAAAATCCGTAAACTGATTGTTTTTAGTGAATTCGTTACGTAAACATTTCTTTGTTGGTGAGAAAAATCCGCAAAATTGGTTTTTAGAGAGCGAAAAATTCGTTTTTGAGTGAGCCAGACCAAGGAAAATGGCTATTTTTCGACAAGAATAATCAGGAAAATTGGTATCTTAGTGATCAAAATGTGAGGGAATGATTTTTTAGTGACGCAGAGCCGCGGTAACGGTTTTTTAGAGTACGAAAACCACGAAAGTGGCTTTTGAATTAAGCCACTCCGCGTTTGGTTTTCACCACAAAAGAAACTCGAAATTGGTATTTTATTGGACGAATAATCCGAAAAGGTGAAAATTGGTGCATTGCTGGAGCAGACCTGCGAACATTTTCGCTAAACAAAATGTGGCGATCCTGATGGATTTTAACGTTATTGGTGGTATCTGGGAGTTGGTAGCTGCCCCACTAAGTCTGCGCTTTAAAATCTAGGTGAGGGCAACTGACCATGGGCGTTCACAGCATTTCTATCAACGAGGGTGGGGGGAGGCAGAAATATTCGCGAATTGATTGATAGTTAGATACGCATACGTTCTCGTAGCAAATGTGATCTCCAGGGCATTCCAAATTTGCGGTAGTATCATTTTTTTCAAATGACCTCGACTCCAAGGGAGGGGCCATAGCCCCTGTGGCCCCTCCCTTGGATCCGCCACTGATTTTAGCCGTAATTTAGCACTTTTTTCTCGCTTCTTTCCGTGAATCAGTTGCGTAGGAGCAACGGTGGTGGGCCAGTTCAGAGGGTGCCATCACAGAAAATCTTTAAGATGGAAAAATACGGATTTTCCATCTTTTGGAGTTTTGGTATGCGGTTGGACATAGCGATATTGGCTCCTTTCGAGTTTTTTTCAGTCCATCTGACCCAGGTCGGACTGAGTGTAGCCGAATATTACAATACAAACAAATAAAAAAAGATCAATTCGGAGCTAAATTGAGAAAAATAGCCAAATTGGCAACTGAAATGGTAAAGAATTGCCCATTCGCGGTTACAAGAAATAGAAAAGCCGCTAATTCGTAGCTAATTTAGCGAAAAGCGTTTAATTAACGACCGAGATTTAGAAGAATGTCTAATTAGCAGCTAAAATGGGGCTAATCCACGGGAAAAATTGAGAAAATCGCTAATAAAATCGAAAAAAGCGCTAATTGTAATTATTTTGACCGCATTTTTGTCAAAATAAATACCAGAAACTATCAATTTTGCGAATATTTATACCCGAAACTTGTAATTTACGCAATCAACCATCGCAGGCAATCAGTGGTGATGAGCCAGCCACCAAAGTGAATCAGCCCTAATCCGCTGCGGATTAAAGATTTTTTTTTCATTTTCACAGTAAAATAGCACTTTTTATCCATTTTAGACGCGGATTAGCGACGACACGTGTTCACATATAATAGCGCGATGAATTAAAACATTCTCTCAATTTCAGCCGTGAATTAGCAGCGCACTTTCTTCATTTTAGCATCAATTTAGCGCTTCTCTTCATTTTAGAAGCAGATATAGCGGTGAATTAGCAATTTTCTTAATTTCATCCATGGCGTTGCATCCGAAAATTGCGGATTGGCGTTCTCACGATTTCACCATACAATGGCCAGTTTTTCTTCATCTTTGCTGTGAATTTTAGCTGCGCATTAGCGATTTTTTCCCATTTTAGCGTGAATTAGCACTTTTAATTATTTTAGGAGCGGAATTAGTGATGTATTCACATGTAGCCACGAATATACGCAATTTTTTATAATAATAGCCTTCGCTTAGCGCATTTTATTTATTTTGGTAGCGAATTAACCATTTTTTTCTCATTTAGCCATGAATTAGTGCTTCTTATCTATTTCGAAAGCGAATTAAAGAGATTTTCTTAATTTAAGCCGTGAATGAGCACTTTTTATACTTTTCAGAAACGGATTTAGCGTCGAATTAGCGCATTTTTTCTTTCTAGCAGCAAATTAGCGTTTTTTTTCATTAGCAGCTTTGCGCTTTTTTCAATTTGAGCCGTGAATAGCGATTTTTCTCAATTTTGGTTGCGAATTAGCACTGTTTCTCTTCGATTTTAGCAGCTAATTGACGATGTATTCACATAATATAGCAATATTGAGTTGGCGCTTATTCAATTTTTTCAAGTTTATGCGCATTCGAAAACCAAATTTTGTGGGATTTACTCAATTTTACGGGTTTTAATTTTTCAATTTTTTTCATTCAAATTTTTCATTTCGAGAGTTCAAAAAAGCTATTTCATACAAAACTGGATATTTTACCCAAAATTTGACGGTTTAACCTCAGAAATGAATAATTTACCACAAAACTGACGATACTGTGTTCTTCTGAATATTTCTCTTTAAAAAAAAAAAAACAAAAAAAAACTGGCAATTTAACCCCAAAACTCACGATTTCATTCCATAAATTCCTAAACTGACCATTTTACCCCAAAAACTAGCGGCTCCCCTCCCCAAAATGATTATTTCACCTCAAAACTGGATATTTTACTTCCAAACTGACGTCACAGCAAAACTATGGCGTTTTTACATAAACAAATGATTTTACGCCAAATCTATTAACGATTCTGTCTTGAAAACTGACGATTTAAAGACACAACTGAAGATTTCACTACAATACTGGTGATTTCCCTGAAGAATTAATTTCTTCAGTTTTTCCTCAAAAACAAAATTTTACACCAGAAACTGGAGGTTTTACCTCAAATCCGACAATTGTATCGCAAAACTGACGAGTTTTAACCTAAAATTTAAGCTCCAAAAAACTTACTGAGTGAATCAAGTTACAAGACCACGTCCTTTCGGCTAATTCGTTTTCCAAATTGAAGGCAATTGACTGGCCGCGGAGGACAAATGCCCCGGGCAGACTCTCATATTCGTAGTCAGCCCCTCAAACGTTGTAGCCAGCTCTCGAGCTACAACTGTAGCCGAATTTTAGCCGAAAATTAGCGCTTGTTGCTAATTTTAGCTGCGATTTGTTGAATCATCGTCATGAATTATTGTGGCGCGCAGAAACCGCGAATTGACGTATTATCTTTTATTTATTTTTTTTGGTTATGGTTATGTATTTGCGTTTCTCTTAATTTGAGCCGGGAATGAGCAATTTTTTCACTTTTGATCCATGGCACCAATGAACAGTGCGTAGAGATTTTTATACATTTTACATTTAGCTAATGTTTTTCAAATGAGCGATTTTTTCGGAATTTCCTTCCTAAATTTATGAACATTAAGACCTAAAAATCCCTAGTTTTCAATCTTTACGATTTTCAGGTGCCTCCTCAGAGGAATCTGTTTGCCCCCCCCCCCGCCACTAACCTTGGATGGAACATTTTGACAGTGCCAACCTTGGACATTTTGGCGCCCCCATGATGTCACTGTCCAGAATAAACCGCGATGATTTTAATCGTGCATCTTGACAACTTTAGTTTCAAGGTATGCACCCCACTATCAAGTAATTCACAAACAAACAAAGGTTAAGGGGGCGCCGGTTGCGTGAGCTTCAGTTTGTGACTGATAACGCAGCGGCGTAAAGTTTAGGAGGCGGGGCAGGCCATTGCCCACCCAACTGGAGTATAAGATGGACAAAAGTAAATTTTCGGCCCTTCCCCACCGTATTTTCACTGCATTCTCGATAAATTTAGAAGTTGTTCCTCGGGACAGTCAGTTTTCTTCTTTGGCTACACTGGTGGACCTGCACCTATCGGGGCCCGGGGCGGAAATCTCCAAGAGCCCCCCCCCCCCTCAAGTTAAGTTTTCTCCACTTTAGCAACAAATTTCTACATTTTAAACGATTTCGTCTACATTTTAGCACTGTTCTTAGTTTGTGCTGAAAATTAGCGTTTTCTTACGTACCTATTTTCCTCAATAATAGCCGCAAAATATCAGGTTTTCCGCATTTTGGCCACAAATCGCATTTTTTTGTTCACCGTGCGCTATGAATTAGCGATTTTTCTCAGCCACAAATTAGCATAATTTTACCTATAGAGCCAAAAATTGGCGTTTTTTTCTCAATTTTAGCCTCACAGTTGCCTTTAGATGCCGCGAGTTGGCTTATTTTCAATTTTTGATGCAAATTGAAATTTTTCTCAATTTTTGCCTCGAATTAGTGATTTTCCTGAATTTTACCCGCGAACAATCGCTTTTTTAAATTTTAGCTGCGTAGTAGCGTTTCTAACACGTGAATTTTAGCCACGAATTGGCGTTTTTCGCATTTTTAGCTGCAAATTGGCTCTTTTTTGCATTTTTTTAACCGCAAATTAGCATTTTTTTTTTACATTTTAACACAGCGTTAGCAATTTTTTGTTCTTTTAACTGTAGATCAGTGTTTCTTCTCAGTTCTAGCACCATCGCGGTGTTTTTCTCAATTTCAGCCACACAGTTGCCTTCAGAAGGCACGAAGGCGAGTATTCAAGTTGATAATTTTACCACAATTTTGTCCGTGAATTGATGACTTTCCTCAAGTTTATCCACGAACTGGCACTTTTTCTCAATTTTAGCCCGTGAATTCGCGAATTTTCTCATGTTTAGCCACGAATTGGTGGTTTCCGCAATTTTAGCCGCAGATTAGCCATTTTTAGGTCTGAATTAGCATTTCTTCTCGGAGAGTTTTTAGAGAGAGAGATTTCAACATTTAGAGTTTTTCTTAATTTTGACCGCGCTTATATTTTAGCCACGCATTAGCAATTTTCGGATTAGCGCTGTTTTTTATTTTGAGCCTTGAAGCTCCCAGAAGCTACGGATTTCGGTTTTCTCAATTTTAGCTGTTAAATAGCGGTTTCTGATACTTTTGCAGTGAATTAACATCTATTCTCTTTTTTATATGTGAGAATTGTGCGATACATGCTAAATGCTTCGCATGTAGTTTCGTTTTAGTGCCCAGAGAAGTCTGGACGGGTTCAACATAATGTTTTTCAACATTCTTGAATCGGTGTTTCTAGTTCTCTTGCCCCACAATTAAATAGCTGACAGTGAAAGTTTCGTTCCAAGTACGAGTGTACCACGTACCCGCACAACCGTATTGGTTTCTGATTGGCGATGCCAAAGGTACAGTATGACGCGTCCTCCTAGTCACAGTCGGATTATTTACCTAGTCGTATAGTTCACAGTAAAAAAGTGTCACTGACCAAAATTGTCGATACGTGGAACTCCCTCATTGTAGAAAACCTTCGAGTGGTCGACGTTCGACGACCCGTGATTCACCCTCTTGGATAAGTTTCGAGAGTGGACAAATTAGAATCCTCTCCTAGTCGAGAAAACCCGTTTCCACTTCGAGTCAGTGACGACTCGAGTGCGGAGGGCGTTACTTGTCTTGATCGGATTCACGGGAAGTACCATGAAGTATTTCTAAGGGAGTAGTATTCCTATTCCTTGATAAGAACCGTTTGGTCATTTTCTTTGTAAGACACCCAATTTTATTTCCCTTCTGGGGAAAAAACAATGTGTCGTTATATTGAATCATGATTGAAGAGTGGAAGGTATCATCGAGAAGGTTATGCGATCCACCAGCAATAAGAAATATTGCATCGTGTGAACAGTCCTGCTTTCGATCCAGCACTGCTCAACGTGCTTGGAAATTAGCTCACGTGAAATGCAACATTGAAGGCAAAACTTATGAAAAATGCCCCATTTTAGTGCTAAACGTCACAACATCCAGGCCAATTTAAGCGTACAGAACTTACTCAGGTCTAAATCCATGCAAAACTGCTCATTCTAGGGAGTATTTTTTCGCGAAGTGTCGCATTCACACACGATGCCCCGACTGTGGACATAACGCAGCATTCAGGGAAACACGTGAATCGCCAACTATCAAGGTAAAATTTACGCGAAATGCCACGTCAAGGGCAACCTCTGTGCTAAACGCTTCACCGAAGGCAATTTTATGGTAAAATTGTCCATCATTTTCACGAAGAAATTGTCTGTTCTATAAGAAAACTTGCAATTTTATGGGAATTCTTGAGTTTATGAGCAAGAGGAACTTTCCAGGTTAAAAGGCGTCAATTTAGATGTGTAAACGTCAGCTTCATAAGGGAATATTAAATTTTATGAATTAATTGTCAACTTTATGAGTGAATCGTCAATTTGATGGGTATTTCTGGAGTGAAAAGGAAGAAAATTAGTATAATTTTAATAGGCTACTATTGGGAAAACTCTTTATCGCTAAGAAATATTTCTAATCCATGGCTAAAATTGAGAAAACATCGCTACTAAAATTCTTAACTAGTAGTGGAAGAAAACAGCTAATTCGCTGTTAAAATCGAGGAGAACGCTAATTCAGGGCTATAATCGAGCAAAAGCCCTGTTTCGTGGAAAAAATGAATAAAATTAAGAGCGCTAGTTCGGAGCTAAAATTGAGAAAAAGCGCTCATTCGCGACTAACATTGAGAAAAATTGGTCATTTCACGGCTAGCCATAAGACTAAACGCTAATTCGCGGCTGAAATTGAGCAAAAGCGTTGATTCGCTGCACAAATGAAAAAAAAGCACCAATTCATGGTATAAAAATTGAGAAAAAGCGCTAATTCGCGGTTGAAATTGAAATAAATCCATAATTTAGCAATGCGCTTTACTAATTACAATACTCCGGGCCGTTATACGTTTGGTACGCGTAGTACGCCTCTTGCCAAACATGCGAAATTTCTTCATTGAATGATCGGACCCCACGAGATTAGTGCGCGAATTCGCGCGGCTCAAGGGGGCGAGAAGCGAGGCGGAAAACGGTAACTCTTCGGTTTCTACGCGGCAGCTGTTTGAAAACGTTTCGGGGGCTCGGGAGTTCACACATGCGCGAGGCAGCCACGATTTTAGCCACGAATTACTGCTATTTCACCTTTTCTATCCGCCAATTAGCGCTTTATGACCCATTTAAGCAGAGAATTCATCAATTTTAGCCATGAATGTGTGCTTTTTGTCAACTTTACCCGCTAATCAGCGCTTATTTTCTCAATTTTGGCTGCGTTTACCGTTCTTCTCAATTTCAGCCGCGGATTAGCAGTTTTGTCCCCCCCCCCCGAATTTTTTCACGAGTTTTGGAGCTTCCCTCAATTTTAGCCGCAAATTAGCGATTTTTTCCATTTTGTCAGCAGGGGATTAGCACTTTTCTCAGTTTTAGCAGAAAATTGGAGTTTTTCTTAAGTGTTTTCCTCAATATTGGCCGCGAAACAGAGGCCTTTTCCCAAATCAGGATTTTTTTGGTTCACCATATGCTACATGCATGAGTGATTTTTCTCAGTTTTAACCACGCATTAGCAGTTTTTTCACCCATTGCCATGAATTCGCGCTTTTTCTCAATTTCTACCTCAAAAGTTGCGTTCAGAAGAATGGCGTATTTATTCAGTTTTGACGCAAATTAGAATGTTTCTCAATTTTAGCCGCGAATTAGCACTTTTTACCAATTCAAGCTTAAAATTAACTTTTAAAATCTCTTAATTTTGGCCAGACTAATTGTTTATTTTCTAAATATTACCCACAAATTAGCGGTTTTTTCACATTTTAGAACCGCATTAACAATTTTATATTACTTTTATGTATAGCTTATTGCTTCTTCTTAGTTCTAGCCCGTGAATCAGCGTTGTTTTTACTTATAACCCTTGCGTGAATTTGCGGTTTGTCTGAATTTTAGCCACAAAGTTGCCTTCAGATTAAGGCGCGAATAAGGCGCGTATTTAAATTGAAAGTTTGACCAGACTTTATACGAGAATTAGTGTTGTTCCTGAATTTTAGAAGTTTAGTGGCGCTTTTTCTAAAGTTTAGCCGCACGGCAGCGTTTCCAACCCGTGCATTTCCAGCATTTGCCAAGAATTGGCTTTTTCCTCAATTTAAGCTTCAAATAAGCCAATTTTTCCATTTTTAACTGAGAATTAGCACTTTTCCGCAATTTGAACTGAAAATGAGCGTTTTTCTCAAATTTAGCTGCGCTAATTAGTGATTTTTTGTCAATTTCAGCCGCGAATTAGTCATTTTCTTCATTTGCATCCGCGAATTAACGTTTTCCCTCAACTTCCGCCAATCGCAAATTAGCGATTTTTCCCAATTTCAGCTGTGGAACAGCGTTTCACGCTAATTTTGCGGCGATTTAGCATCTAATCCCTTTTTATTTGCGAAAGGTCGATTTTTCGCAATTTCAGTTGTGAATTTGCCATTTTTGTCAATATTGTATCGTTTTTTCTCAATTTTAACCGCGGGGTTGGCCCAAAAACAACACTTTTTCGTTGAATGGCCTACATGCACTGCGATACCTGCGATTTTTCGCAGGTATAGACACGAATATTAGCGATATTTTCAATTTTTCGCCGCGTCAGCAAGTTGTTAATTGCCGATTAGCACTTTACTGGGCTTTAAGGACCCAATGAAACTGGGGACACGGTGTATTCTCTCCTTTTAGCCGCGAATTTCCTTCGGGACATCGTGAATTTTCTCAATTTGAGCCACTAGAATAGCGCTTTCGGGGGCTCAATCTTTATATTCGGCCCACAGTCTTTCCTGATATCTTGCAACGTTATATTCTTCAGGTCGGATAAACAGGAATTTTTAGAAAGTAGCGAAATCGCTGTCCTACCGTCCGACCTCTTCACATACCTACATTCATGGATAACCTAAAAATCCTCATTTTCCCGTATTTAAGCTTCTCGGGCGCCCCCCCCCCACCCTTGCCACTACCTCGGTACGCTATACTTCGTGGAGTCTGAAGTCCAAGGAAGCATGGACGCACGCGGACCTTTTCGGGCTGCTTGATGTCGAGAAAATCCGCTACACGTAACTTCAACGAGAAACGGTCATTTTTGGAGATTTTATGAGGCTCTTTAGAACGTTAGAACTAGTGCCCCTTCGTTCGCATATTTTTATCTCTGGGTGGGGGGGGGGTCACCCATATCCCCCCGTACCTACGCCCCTGCACGTGCTTAATATGTGTGAAACGTGCCTAAAACAGTGCGGTTGCGCTATATAACGTGGCCTAGTGCGTCTTTTGTTTCGACATCAGACCTCCACTAGGCCACTGTCGCGGCTAATCGTTCCCAGGTCTCATCCAGACGGGTAGTTATTGAGTTTCGACCTTGACTGCCCCCCCCCCCACCCTTTATGTAGCCAAGATATGGCTGGAATGTCCCACGATCTCAATTTGCCCTCCGGCGAGCACGGCGCAGCAAATCAAGGCGAAGCTCTGCTCAACACCCAGGGGGACAGTCCTGTGAGCTGCAAAGATCTTGAGAGCGAAACAGGAAACAGACAGGTGGTGGGCGATCGGCCTGAGCCCGAAGGGCCGGAGGGCCAGTGCGGCCGAAGGGCCGATGCCTCCCCCCCCCCCAGAACTTTTTGACGGATCCTAGTTCTCCTGAGAAAACTGGTAACTACAGATTAATTTTTCTCGGTAATGGACCTTAAGGTAAGCCTACAGAGTCCCGGAACTGGCCTGTTATAGGTACAATACGACAAATGAGAAAACCTATCTGTCTGTTATAAAAGAGATACATTCAGATCGTTTTCCTGTTCTTCTTTCCCTAACAATAGGGCAGCCTGTTACCCGTACTCATTCTCTTCTTCGTCACCCATTTGACTGGGAATGTTACAAACGCCGAGTCGCAGAAAACTTAAACCTTAAGATCCCCTTAAAAACTCCGAAGGATATCGATAAAGCCGTGGCTAACCTTACCTCTACAATCCAAATGGCGGCGTCCGAAGCGTCTCCTTCGACTAACGTAGTTCGACTCAAACAATTTCTTCCTCCGCATCATATCTATAATCTAAGAGCGATTAAAAATCTTGCACGAGCCCGGTGGCTAAGGACTAAGCACCCATCGGATAAACGCCGCTTTTATTGTGCTACAAGGGAACTTACAAAGGCTCTAAGAGAAGTAAGACAAGACACTGCTGCCTCTTCACTGCGCGCGCTGTCGCCGAATGACGGTTCCTTGTGGGCTAAAACTAAGCGATTAACCAAGGAATCAATGGCTATTCCTCCTCTAAAGGTGGAAAACCAGTGGTATGGCACATCACAAGAGAAAAGCAACCTGTTTTCTGCTATCCTGTTTGATTAGTTCAAACCACACATAGATCAGAGCCCTGACTTCACTGAACATGTAAGCTATCAATTACGAGCGCCCCTGCAGCTTTCACCGTTCAAAGACTTTCTTACGCCCGGCCAAGTCAAAAATGCCATCAGGCGCTCGCCAAAGAGAGCCTTCGACAAAGTCTGGCATGACGGTCTGTTGTATAAACTAAAAAATCATCTCCCCGACACGTACTACCGGCTTCTGCAGTCTTACTTGACCAGCCGTACCTTCACCGTTAAGTGTGCCGATGCTATTTCAGCTTCAAAAGCAATCACCGCTGGGGTTCCCCAAGGCAGCGTCTTGGGGCCTCTCCTCTATTTAATCTACACCAATGACTTTCCTGCACCGTAAGGCATAACGCTTTCTTAGTTTGCCGACGATGTCGCTGCGTTCAGCCAGGATAACACTAGTGAGCAAGCAGCGACCGCGCTGCAAAATTTTCTGGATGAAGTTGGAAAATGGTGCGACAAGTGGAGAGTGAAAATGAACACATCCAAATATTCCCTGATTAACTTCACTTATAAAATTAAAAACGCGTCTACCCCCATTGTCACATACAAGAGCGAGGTGCTGCCAAAAGCAGAATCCGTCAAATACCTTGGAATCCACTTGGATGCCAAACTGACCCGGAAAAACCAAGTAAACAGCACTATCCATCGGGTTCGCAACAGAATCCAGAAGCTGAAATTCCTCCTTGATAGTAGATCTGCCCTATCGCTTCAACACAAACGACTTCTCTACCTAACCCTAATTCGACCAATCTGGCAGTATGGCTGTGGACTCTGGGAAAGTGCGGCTAAAAGTCACATAGCTCGAATACAAGCTCTACAAAATCGTACATTGAGACTCATCACAGGCGCTCCGTGGTACGTCAGAGGCTCTGTCCTATACATTGCGACCTGGACATTCCAGAAGTGTCCCACGTCATCGAAAATTCTTACATGCGACTCCGGTCCAGTATGGTTAACCACAGTTAACCCCCTGGTACGCCAAATAATTGAGGAGCCTCCGCCTCCCCCCCAGTGCACGTCGCCTAAAAAGAAAACGCACGCAGGACGTCATCGCAGTAATCTAACAGTCTACTGATTAATAGTTATTTATTTTATTATTGTTATTTATTAATTTATTGTTCTGTTTTCATTTGTTTTTCAATTTAATACTCTACATAGATAGCTAACCTCCAGCCAGCTTAGTCTTCTGGTTTTGAAACAATTACTGAATTGTACCCATTAAACCAACTGTGATACATATTCTTATAGAATAATAAAGTTTACTTTAAAAAAAAAAAAAAAAAAAAAAAAAAAAAAAAAAAAGACTTGATCGGGGACTTAGGCATACTACCCAGTTAGACTCAGCTCAGCAAAGCAGATTGTGATCTTTGTGTGTAGTTTTTTCTCTACCACCCAGGGGCGCAGTGTCCTTAGGGGCGCATCTAGCAAAATGAGCAGGGGAGAGGGAAGGTAGACGAGAAAAAATGACCTAAGAAGCGCATTTGACTTATGAATATTTCAAAACTATAAAATAGCCGAAAATTAAAGTTTTTTTTTTTCAATTTTAGCCGTGAATTACAGAGCTTTTCCTCTACACTTTGTCCGCGAATAGGTGATTTTCCTTAATTTTAGCTGTGAAGTAGCGTTTTTATTTTTATCCCATGTTAGCGATTTTTCTCAATTTTTGCCATGAATTGAAGTTTTCCTCGATTTTTGCAGCAAATTAGCGATTTTTTACCTTTTCAGCAGTGAATTATCACTTTGAGTCGCAAGTACAGCGTTTTTCATTAATTTCAGCCGCGAATTATTAATTAGTGATTTTTCTCAATATTTGTCGTTTTTTTTTTTTTTTTTTTTTTTTTTTTTTTAACTTTTAGCTTTTTTCTTTAGTTTTTTTCCAGGTATACGTCCGAAGTTGCCTTCAGAAGCAACAGATCATAGTCTTTTGCTGAATTTTAGCCCCAAATCAGCGTTATTATTAAATTTTAGTCGTGGATTGGCGTTCCTTTCAATTAATTAAGTCCGCGAAATAGGCTTGTTCCATGTTTAGCCGCCAAGTAGCACTTTTTGTCAAACGTCATTAGAGAAGCTATTTTTCTCAATTTTTGCCGTGGATTAGCGTATGTCCCAATTTTAGCAGCTAATTAGCCATTCTTCTCAATTTCCGTCGTGAATTAGCATTTTTCGAAAATTAGCTGTGAATTGTGGCTTTTCACTTTTTTATCCGCGAACGGGCAATTTTTTTGCAATTTCAGATGCGAATTTGTCATTTTTCTCAATTTTAGCCTCGAATTAACTTGTTTTTTTCTATCGTATAGCCTTAGCGGGCTTTTTCGCCTTTTAGCGCTTGCAGAAAAGCAAATACTGCGTCAAGTCTCAATTTTACCAACAGCAAATTAGCAGTTTTTCTTCATTTTAGGCATAAAGTGTGCATCTATACACCGCGAATCAGCGATTTTTTCTCAATTTCGGTGTGGATGTTTGAACAGGTTTTGCCACAAATACTGGAGATTTTTCCCAACTTTTTGCAGCCGTTGGTACTTGCCTGCAAGAATAGCATATTAGTACGCCTTCTCATCTTTCTACGCTTATGGACCTAAAAAAAGACAAAATGGGGAGCAGCGTCTTTATTTTAGCCGCAAATTTACCTCCAGAAGGCTGCGTTTTCTCTCAATTTGAGCCTTCAGAATAAAGCGCTTTTGTGGGCTAAATCGATTATTCAGCTACACTCCTTGCTGATCACCTGCAAGCACTCCATCCTGGGTCGGATGAATTGAAAATCGTCGAAAGGAGCCAATATCGCTGTCAAACTGCATGCCTAAAACTCGTTTTCACGTACATGAACACACATGAACATGTCTTCACTTGTGCCTTTTCGCGTGCGTCAGAGGCATGCGTAATAGCGCGCGGTGTGTTGAGCGTGCAGAATGCGCTATTGCAAGCCTCAAAAAGCTGAAAGGACGCACGCGTTGTTGAAAGTTGAAAAGGGCGTGTTGAATTGAAAGAGGAAGACGAAAGCGCACAGGTGGAGCCATAGCTATAGATCCTTAATATCCACATAGGGAGCCCGGGGCGATCCGGCCTCCTCACCCCTGCCTCGGTACACTACTAATTGACGGACAGAAGTGAGAAAAAGCGCTACTTCACGGTTCAAGTTTCCTTAAAGCTTCCACGGATAAAGTACAGAAAAAACGCTAATTCATGAATGAAATTGAGAAAAATGGCTCATTAGCGGTTAAGATCAAGAAAAAACGAACTCACCGCAAAGCCTCAGAAAAAATGCTAATTCACCACTAAAATGGCGAAAAATCGCTAATCCACAGCCAAATTCAGAAAAAGCTTTAAGTAGTTCCAAAGATAATATAGAACTACTGGATTGCTCACGAATGTTGAATTGTACGAGAGAAAAACGGTCTAACCTGCACCACGTGACCTTGAGGGAGTCTGGGTTGGCGGCACATTTAAAAACTCCATATAAGTTATTCGTACAATGGGGATGAGCTCTCCAATTTTAAAAATCACAATTCAGCATGTAGGGCCTGTTCTGTATAATAAACAACAGTTGATACCAACTATTAGGGCCGTATTCAGAAACGCACCTTTACGAGACCTTAACCTTTGTGGCTCCTTATAGCAGGAATTTGTATTCAGAAACCAACCTTATCCGCATTGGCTAAGGAACTGTAAAGGAGTTCTTTAAGGCATGAAAAAATTGTATTCACAAAGCCACTTTTACCTTCGTGGTTCCTTTAAAGAATGTTATTTGCTGGTTATACTTATGATAACTCTAAGGAAGCTCGGGAGCTTCCTTTACAGTTCCTTTAAGCCTTGTCTTGTGTTGTAGTGTTTCTACTGTAATTATTTTCCCTCGGTAAATGTGAGAAATGGAAAAATTTATTGTGTTTTTCGACTCGCTCAATCTTATTTCGGATCTCCAATGGCGTAATGAGCGACACAGAAGAAGCACACTATCTGAATCCAGTTCGGTTCTCCAAAAGGTCTCGTTTCGGTCAGATCAGACTGTTTGAAACGTTGTGATTTTGATCCGTCGAGCGTCGACCGACTGAAGGGTTCAAGTTTCTCTACGGCTGTCAAACTTTCACAAATTATTGAGAATTTACGCGACGGGAAATCTTCAAGTGACGGTCCCATACCACGATTTGTCAATTTATCTTTTTTGTGTTGTGTCTCCCCTTGTGTTTCAAGTGTGACCGTCCTATCTATTTCATTATTTTCGTTTTGTACGGGATTGGAACCTAGGCCAAAATAAATAATTTATAGGCCTGAAAATAATTATTTCGTCAAAGTGCACGGTGAGTGGCACCGTTTCGACCTCTACCGCGGCCGGAGCTGGGGCCAGGAAAAGACCCCAGTGCCAGTGCCAGTGCGGGCTGGTCAGAGGTGTCAGGAAAAAATGCCGCAAGTGTGGTTCCCACGAAGGGGTAATGTTATTTCTTATACGGGGTTCCTGGATCCCTCTTGCGGCATTTTCTTCCCGACCGTTCGGAATAAGGCCCCAGTCGCAAGGGCGCTCGAAAGCCCTCGCTCATCGTTTTCGGCGCCACCTCGTGAGGCCCCCTGGAGCTAAAAGGCTTCTCTTTCATCCAAAACTCCTCTTTAGAACTTCAGTGGGGGCAGAAAACTGCGTTTTTCCCCCAGAGTTTTAAACGGATTTTCGTCTATCACTCGAATACTGCGCGTTCCACGAAAACGTCTTCTGAGTCACAAGTTGAAGAGCGTTACATTTCCTTCGAAATTCACTGGACAAACTCATTCCTCGTAGGTACCGAGCAACGGCCCTCGCAGACAGTTTTGTGACCTACGAGGTGTCAGCCAACCGGTGACGCCGGTGGTATCGTGAACATAAAGGAAGTGAAAGCATAGCGGGGCTAACAAAACAGCTTATATATTTTCCTAGTGGCCAAAGAGTGAGAGAATCATCCTTTCCATTTTTCAGATTGGTTGGTTTCCCCGGTGTCGTCGGCTGCAATTATTGTGCACATATACTCCGCTTAAAGTCTCCGTAGGTGACAGGAGTCTGGATGAGTCTCAAAGTAGTTGTGTTTTGCGGCCCAAGGATGGAATTTGTAGACGTTGTCACCCGTTGGCTACATTCGATTGACAGCAGTCGAATTTTCCAAAATAGAACCGTAGCCGTTGCTCGATCACGCAGTCTCCAGCAGGGCATTCCCTTGTGGGACAATGGCCGCTTTCCGCACAAACTTTACGGTTCTCTTCGATCTTGAACTTGTCCACGCTCATCAATAAATTAAAATTACGCAATGTTAATAGGCTGGCATTTCATACAATTTTGATAACTAATGTGCTTTTGAAGGCGTAAATAGCGAGAGGTTTCACATGATAAAGCGTACAGTCACCAACCCTTAACCCGGCAGCGTCCTTTATAAAGGACGTTCCTTTAACAACGTTATTTCGGACCCATTTTGGCTTTTTTTACGGGCTTTGAGGCGTTGTACTTTTTACTTGACTTATAAGCTTCCAAAAATTCCGCTAGGAGGGTCACTCCCTTCAAGATAGAAGGCATTATCTCAACAGTAAATTAGAGCTCCACAAGTTGATGCTGATGAAATGGAGCCCCCAATTTCTCGTCAGTAAATAATGCCTAAAATGTTCTTTTTATCAACAAAGGTATGCATATTCGTAATTTTGGGGTATTAATCTTCATTATGAACCATTAGTTTCTTGATATTATTGGGAATTGAAATGGAAATATGTTGTTGAAGTTGACGTCCTTCTCAACGGACGTAGCCTGGAGTGGCTGAAACTTTTTCCAGGTTGGATTCGTAGGTTATGTACTTCATGAATGACATTGCCGATAAAAAAAAGACCAAGTGTTCGAAACATCCAGATGATGTTGGCATAAGACTCGCATCTGCCTTATGTTGTTTGTACCAATCTTTCATTTTTTTGGTACTGTATTCTAATATTGGCCGTGATGATGGCTGTGTGGTTTTGATACTTAATTCTTTTGTTATTTTAAGTATTTTTTTGACTGAGGCTGTTCATAGTATTTTGTTTCTTCAAATTACTTTGAAATCCTGTTCCTGAAAATTCGGTTTCAATTTTAAAAATTTGTATTAACAGTAAATTTGTTTTTGGTTTGTTTTATTTTCCAAATTATTTACTTAACTTGCAAGATTTCGCTTGACTGAACACCTTTCAACGGCTAAATACTGCAATTACACTTTCAATGAATGGGCAATGTCACACAGAAATGACATAAATTTGGTTCTATTAAAATCGGAAGAGCCGGCAACGTCCTACGTGAAGGACAGACCCTATTGACCCTATGTGGGTACCATTATAGATTTCGTTGATCATTTATGTCATTTTGAAAAATAAATAGGTGAATAAAAACAAGAAATAATTTTTTGCTACAAAATTTACCTCATCGCCAGGTTAAGGGTTAAAAGCATATTTTCATTGTTTATTTGCTTTAAGGCCCCTTTAGCTAAAGGAACTGCCGAGGAACTCTAAAGGAACGTTTCTGAATACGATTTTTAAAGGAATCGCTAAAGGAACCATAACTAAAGGAGCTCCTAAGGGGACGTAAAGGTTGGTTTCTGTTACAATTTTGTCGCGATACTAACTGAAAGAATATGGTGAGCAATCCAGTCCAGCATTTCTATATCTTTTCATTCTGCAGTACCTAATACCTACACAAGCCAAAAGTTTTCATACATTTTTCACAGTCCGACATTTGAAATAAAACTGAAAGGCATTAACTTTGATTTATAATTCAAAAAATAAACTGAAACGAATATGTAAAGAATTGGGAAACATTGCACATAAAGGTCGGGTGACGCGGCAGGGTAGTGGGGGAGGGCTGGAGGGATGCGATACGTACTGAGGTTTCAGATAGTGATGCACGAGACCGAGACTTAGGCGTCGTTCACACTGAACTAGCACGCGGCATGTGACATGGCAAGAGCCACATGCAGCATGTCACATGCCATACCTGCGTTCACACTGAAGTGGCAGGTGCACTTTATGTCTTCTTGCCTCCTACCCACCACTCAAGTTTTTGTATTTGTGTACTCAGTTCGTTTTCGCTTGGTGAGGGTGATTGCTGCACCGAGGATCTAATACTTCTGATGTCGATGTTATTGCGTTGATTGTTACGCGCCTGGGGATTAAAAAAAAAGAAGATCGTGGCAACCTCCTTCTTATAGGCGGAACGTCGAGAAAACAGTCCTGCTATCATACCCCAGGAACTAATCCATCATCCAGCAAAGTTTCAACTTTTCTCTAAAATGAAGATTTCGATGTTCGTATAATGGTAAAGTGGACAAAAAAGATGACACCGAGGGGGAAAATGAGGCGAGAAAGCAAGAGCCGCCTCGCCTCGGGTCGGAATACTCACCCGCATAACGCATGACACGCTACAAAAGACCAACTATCCGGTCTTCTAGCTTCACGTGTCGCATGGCAAATGCCATGCGTCATACCAGTGTGAACGCGCTCATTCAATTATAGCGGTCTGGTCTTCCGAATTGCACGCTATAGCTTGTCGCATGGCAAGTGCCACGCTACATGCTAGTTCAGTGTGAATGACGCCTTACGTGTCTCGGTCTCGGTCATTAGCAAGATGATCTCGGTCTTGGTCTCGGTCTCGTACTTAAAAAGTAGGTCTCGGTCTCGTCTCCTAAGTCTTGGTCTAATGACTGAAAGTGGATGGGGGGGATCAAAACCCTTCTTCCTCACACGGTTCACCCCCCGCCACCAACCCACCTATATGTTTAGAGTGATTTTGACAGATCCCCGGTTACCCCGCCCTCTCCGGAAGCTGGTGGTCGGCTATGGAGCATTTAATTTATAACCCCCCCCTGCAAGTGAATTCAGCAGAAATACCCCCCCCCCTGGAGCTTGTCATATCCCTTTAAACATAGGAGAGGGGTGGGGTGGGAAGGTGGTCGGGGAGTATATGGGGAACGGGAGGGATTTCGATTACCTCCCCCTAAGAGAGGTCCCAGATCCGCCCTTCGACCTATATGTACACATTTTGTGGGCTATGTAAGGTCAAAATGCTACACTTTAGGGGAGGAAAAAGTCTACATCCGATCCAAGAATGGGCGTAAAAATGGGATTAACCCTAGTAGGCTAGTATAGGTCTTGTCATATCGCTGAAAACTTGTGTGGTGAGGGGGTTATTCTATGAGAGGGTTTTCGATCCCCTCCCCCCCCTTTAAAAGGTCTCCGATTCGCCCTTTGATGCTTGATGCTATGTGTGTAGGTCACAGTATTCAAAACTGGAGAAATTAGAAGCACGCTATTTCTGCACGAAACGAATCGAATTCAGGCCGGTCTTCGGTCCGGGCTAAAGACCCAAACCGTTTCCGAAGAGGGGAGCATTAGATTGGGTCAGTGGCGGATTTACGGGGTGGGTTTTGGGGGTTTAAACCCCCCCTAAGAAGATGGCGTATGCTATTGCTGGTCACTGGAAAGATTTCTTTTATCTTTACCAAGGCTGCTGAATAAGGGTCGCGGCACAGATGATTCCTATGAACCCTCCTCCCCTGTATTCGTCCCTCATCAACAATGCAGCCAGTAGTGCATCGATGAAGGGGTGAAGAGGTGGGCAGCCATAAAATTGATAGTGTTTTCCATATGCATAAAATTCAGCTGTATCAAAAATATATAAAAGAAGAAAAAATTGATAAAAATCGCTAGAATTGAGGAAACTCCGTAAAATCGCTAATCCACATCACTAAGAAGGGCAGTGCTACAAAGGGGAAAACGGATCAATTTAAGAAAATTCCCTAATTTACAGCTAAGATTGAGGACTGCGGTGATTCGCGGCTAAAATTAAGAAATTAGCGGCGCGCCGACAAAATTGGCCGCACAAATTGAGAAAAAGCGCTGATTGTGAAACTAAAATGGAGAAAAACGCTAATTCACGGATTTTCTAATTCGGGGCTGAAATTCAGTAAGAGCGGTGATTCACGGGTGAAATTGATTTTTTGCCGGGAATAATTCACGGCTAAAATTTAGAAATAATGCCCAGCTAAATTGAAAACCGCTAGCTCGGCGGATCAATTGCAAAAAATCCGCTATTTCGTGGCTAGAATTTAGCAAACGCGGTAACTCGCGGCTAAAATGAAGATAACGCCAATCCACATGAAGTCGTGACATAAGAACTGAAAAAAAAAAAAAAATAATAATCAAGTATTGAAGAAAAAAAAAAGTTTCATCACAACTGCACACTGCCCCCTCCTTTGGGGCAGTGGTGACGGAAAGGGGGGCGTTTTCGCGTTTGATCAGTTTGACCATTATTGAGCCTTAATAGACAGATTTTTGCTATTTTTAGGACACGTATCGTCAGTTCAGACATTTTAAACGTGTGAAAATATCTCAGTTTAGCCGTTTTTGACGCACAAATGGTTGATTTTCAAAACATGAATAATCTGTTTAGGGCTTTTCAAAGCGCGAATCGTCAGTTTAACCCTTTATAGGCCACGTTATTAAAAATGTAGAGTCAGTTTTAGCAATTTTTAGGGCGTAAATACGTCAAACTGCCAGTATATGGCAATTTCTAGGGCATGAATAGTCAGCGTGATATTTTCAAGCCGCGAATCGTCAGTTGAGCTACTTATAGAAAGCGTAGAGCAGGTTTTGCCAATTGTATGGCTTGTATAGCCAGTTTGGCCAATTTTAGGGCGCATAGTCGATGAGTTTTTTTTCATTTAAAAGCCGCGAATACGATAACATACCAAGGCGAGAATAGTCAGTTTGACTATTTTTTGGCGAAATACTGGTCGATTTTACCATTTTCAGGGCTGGAATAATAATTTATTTAAGCGCGTTCAGGGCAAGAATGACGTCAGTTAAACATTTTTGGAGCTCGTAAAGTCAGTTTGGCCATCTTTAAAGCGGCGCATCCACCAGTTTGGCTGTTTTTAGCGTGCTTAGTCTCATGAAGGTTATAGTTTGACCATTATTGGCGCGCCAATGGTCAATTTTCCAGCCTACAGGGCAGGAATCATCAGTTTAGGCATATTCCGGGCGTGAACCGTCAGTTTAGCCAATTTTTTGCACTTGGAGTCAGTTTGGCCATTTTTAGAGAGGTACCTAATTGCCAATTTTTAGGGTATACCTAATTAGTCGCAGTTTAGCCGTTTTCAAAAGGCATAAATCGTCAGTTTTGCTATTTTGGGGCGCGATTATAGTCAGTTTAGCCGTTTTTATGGTGGGAATAGCTATTTCTAGGAAGTAATAAATCGCTGTTGAGTCATTTTTAGTAGAGCGAAGGACTCAATTTCCCCCAAGCCCCCCCCCCTTGAGGAAATCCTGGATCAGCCGTCTGCTCAAAGATATATCCCTTAATGTAGATAAAAAGCTCATTCGCTGCTCAACTCGAGAAAATACGTGGCTGAAGTGGACAAGACGCGGTCATTCGCTGCTGAAACGGGGAAAAACGAATAAATCGCGGATCAATTTGAGAAAACCCGTTAATTCACGGCTAAAATTGTGAAAAAGTGCTTATATCGCGGCTAAAATTGGGAAAACACCAATTCGTGGTTACTACGTATACAGGTAAGTTTCGGGCTAAAACTCAGAATTAAGGGAGAGTTAATCGGACTTACGAGCTTATCCGCTGGGAAAATAGAGAAAAATAGAGTTAATTCGCATTTTCCGCAAGAATGGATTTATGACGTGTAACCCCTCCCAAGACAAAAACCTAGATCCGCCACTGGATTGGGTTCATTTGTTGTGTAAAAATATCTATACCAGCACTATATGCATCGAGCTTTTTGGATCACACCGAGACCGAGACTAAGTCTCGAGAAAATGAGGCTTAGTCTCGGTCTCGTCTCGGTCTCGGTCCAGAAAATGCAATCTCGATCTCGATCTCGGTCTCGATCTCGTTCCGGAAAATGCAATCTCGATCTCGATTTCGATACCGAGACGAGACCGAGACTTTTCCTCGGTCTCGGTGCATCACTAGTTTCAGATACGCAGACTTCATCAAGGTCACCCCCCCCCCCCCCAACTACTGACTCGGATTCCCCGTCGATCGTGAGCAATCCAGTGTTTCTATATCTTTGCGTAGTTCGCGACGAAAATTGGGGAAAAACTCTAATTCGTGGCTCAAAGGTATACACATATATAATTTTAGCGAATAAATTGAGGAAAAACGCTAATGTTGTGTGGTTATAATAAGGAAAAATGAATAATTGAGAAAATTCGCTGATTCACAGAAAATTGAGAAAATGGCAAGCCGAGGCTTCCGGAGGCAACTTTGCAGCCAATGAGCAAAAAGCACTAATTTGAGGCAAAAATTGAGCAAAATAGCTAACTTGCGGAAAAAATTGAGAAAAATTGCAAATTCGTGGCTAAAATGGAAACGTATCGCTTATTCGCGGTTTGAATGGGGGAATTATCGAATTCACCGATGAAATTGTGAAGAACCTCTGAAGTGTTGAAAGAAGTGTGAAAAAAAAAAGAAAAAAGTTTTTCGACAAGAAGGGTGGGTGGATAGCGCTGCCTAGTGGGTAACTAAAGCATTTTCGGCTGTGCGTCTACATGACGTTTTTTTTCGTCCAGGTACGCACTATCACCAGTGCAAGTGTGTCACATTCCTCCTGAATCACTCCTGTTTAAATTGTATATCGGGCCGATATTCTCCCAGTGCCCCGGGCCGGACAAATCAGTGTAACCGCACCTGGTAGCTCATGTGCCCAAAATTTCAGCTCACTGCATTTTGATTACCTATTGCCAACCCCAAAATAGTGGCGTTTTCCCCGACCGAGCCATTTCATACAAAATAAAGGCCCAAAACAGAGCGGCCAATGCTCCT
Source organism: Corythucha ciliata (assembly GCA_038030265.1). Lineage (NCBI taxonomy): Eukaryota > Metazoa > Arthropoda > Insecta > Hemiptera > Tingidae > Corythucha > Corythucha ciliata. Next base: position 2,097,362 of record CM075939.1, read on the forward strand.
CTATGACCGTTGTGTCAATTGAAAAAAAAATGTGGGCTTAACCTGTTCAAACAGGTCCAGTTCAGCCCATACAATTTCACCTCAAAAACGACGACTATCTCCCCCCCCCCTTCTTTCACCTGTTGTGCATCTTGGAAATTCCCCCCTACCACCATCACTCTACGAGATATTCCCTCTTAGTAGGGGAGCCCAAGAGGGGATTTCGGGATTTACTCGAGCGCGTCAGATTAACATACTGCGGATACCTTGTACCTTGTTGAGTACCTCCACCAAATATGAGCCCTATACATGTGGCCGCCCGTCAAGGATAAAGCGTCAGATTAGTAAAAAAAAATTGATAATCAGACATTCTCGAGCGCGTCAGATTAAGGAAGTGGGAGTTAATTATATGCCAAAAAGTCTGTATTCCACTAATCTGACAATTTGAAAGTGACGCAAAGACGGGGGATGCCTACAAACTTGTAAAAAAAAAACGTCGTCTGGACATTCTCGAGCGTGGCTAAGTTTTTTTTTTATTTTGAAGGGAATGATTCAAGGATAACGAAAAACATATAATCTGACGATTTACATAAGCCGAAGTAACAAAAATTCGTTCATAAAGTTTAGAAAAATAAAACCGACTTCAATTATTTATGCAAAAAAGCCTTTTGGTCCATTCACTTGTGATCCTACATCCATGATTTACCATGTGTTTTCAAGTTTTGCCTTTTTTTGTTGTTATGTAAAGTGTTTAATACTAATTTCACATAGTGACTAATTTCAGTGTGTGAATATGAGTGAATTTAATCAAACTTGTGTATTTTGTGGCGAAAAAACTATTCAAAAAACACACGCATTCACGCTAGAAACTCTAACAAAGTGTACACAAATTTTGGAATATAGAAGGAGCAAACCGGTGCTCCGAAAAGTCAGGAAAAATTACGATAATTTAGAACTGTCAATACAATCTTCATTAGATGGCGTTTATTATCATGGACAGTGTTACAAGCGATTTACGGCGATAAAATTACCGCGGGACGATCTGGTGTTTCAACCTGGCGATTCCCCGTCCACTGAAGCTGCCGGTACCTCAGTAGACGAGTAAGTGCTAATATAATTTGTAATCCAGACCCCCTTCCATAAAACTTACAGCTCCTGTAATACAGGGAGTGCCCAGCTGAAGCCCTTTAATTCTCCATCTGTGAGTCACCTGTATTATAGGTACATTAATTTTTATGAAGCGGGGGCCAAGTGTTATGGGATATTTTTTGAAAAATAAGAAAAAAAAAAAAAAAAATACAAACAAACAATTGGTACAGCGGGGTCAGGGGGAAAGGTGTAAGGTAAAAAATTCGAAAAAAAAAAACGCAAAATAAACTAAAATATCATTTTGTACCAACTTCGAAATTGCTTTACGAATGCCTAAATCACTTTGGGAACCTAGCCGTGATGGCTTATCCCGAAAGAAAAAGTGAGAAATTTTTTCTATTTCCGCACACAAATTTACTATTAATTTTTTTCTGAAAACAGCCTTCTGATATACCAAAGTTCCTGGACTATTCATACATAGTAAATTTATTTTATTTGATAAATCGTTTAAATACATTTTTTTAGAAAAAAAAAGTTAAAAAAAAACAAAAAAACTCTGGTACCAACAAAATTATCAATTCCAATACACATATAGAAATATAAATATAATTTTCTAACAATATGTAAGGGGTCTTCAACCTGAGGCCCACGGGTCCTATACGGCCCATGGAGCTCTCCCATCAGGCCCGCCATGTATTTTGAAAACTTCAGGATTGAGTTCACCCGATTTAACCGGAAAGGGGTACAATTGGGCCAGGGGACATAGCTTAAGCATTTCTACCCCCTACCTACTTTGACCCATTATTAGTCCTCAACGGTATCCGTTTTTCAGTGATAACCATTTTAAAAAGAATCAAAAAAAAAAAAAAAAAAAAAAAAAAAAAAAAAAAAAAAAAAAAAAAAAGGTGGAAGGGGATAAGTGTGACAAAAAAATGTGGGTGAAAGTAGACCTCATTTGCGACCGAAATCACCATATACACCATGGTCCGAAAATCAAAACCCTTCGAGATATGATTTTACTAACGATTTTTAAGGCTCATTTAATTTTTTAAAGAAAAACTGGCATTCAATTTGAATTTTTAATTTTTGCAACTTTTGGTGATGGATTCGGAAAGAGCACGCTATTTCCTGTCAGGATTTTCGCAAGACGTTAACTATTTTATGTGGCCTCAAATGCGGCGCAAAGTTGTGCAAATCGGGGATTTATTTTTTTTCAAAAAAAAGTCAGTCCACGTTTGTCCACACTAAATCTATGTGTACGGACGACAACCCGTGATTTTGAAAAACATCTTCAAAGTGTCCTTTTCAAAAATAGTCATAAGCGTTTTCTTAGTTGATTGGCGAGTTTTCGTCAGAAATGACCATTATTTAGAAAAAATAATGATTTTTTCTCTTCAAAAACGCTTGTTTTGACCTGCAAAATGTTTGACTTTGAAGATGTTTTTCTGAATCATGGGTTGTTCGCACACTCAGATTTAGTGTGGACAAACGGGGACTAACTTTTTTTGGAAAAAATAAAATCCCCGATTTGCACGACTTTGAGCCACATTTAAGGTGAGGGTTTCACGCGGGTTTCCTCGACCCCTTCCCAGTCGCCCCTCGCCCAACTTCGCACATAAATTTTGGCTCCATTTCTGCACCAATATTCAATTTCAAAGTCTTATTTTAATCTTCAGGAAGTTCTACAGTGACGTTAGATCTTGCTTTTCCAAATTTCATCCCTGAAATTACCTTAAAACACATTTGAATTCTAAAGTGTTTTGGGGTTATTTTAGGGGAAAAAAGGCACAAAAAAGCAAGGCACATAAAATAGTTAACGTCTATCGAAAATCCTGACAGGAAATAGTGTGCTCTTTCCGAATCCATCACCAAAAGTTGCAAAAATTCAAATTGAATGCGGGTTTCTCGCCGTTAGTTTAAAAAAATTGTGTAAGCCTTAAAAATCGTTAGAAAAATCATATCTCGGAGGGTTTTGATTTTCGGACTATGGTGTATATGGTGATTTCGGTCACAATTGAGGCCTACTATCACCCAAAAATTTTTGTCACACTTATCCCCTTCCACCCTGTAGAACTTACATCGCTTCATAATTAGCCAAAAAAAAAAAAAAAATATGCTGAGATAGTAAAAGTTTCCCGAAAAGCAATAAATAGTCATGAAATTGTCGAACGGTGCTGCTCCGAGGCATCAAACCGTCACCTGTGACCAGCCATAACCACAGGTTGGAGACCCATGTTTTAATTTCATGGAATAATCATCTTTTTTTTAACATCTTCAGAGCGGGAGAATCCAACATTCAAGAAGACTTTGAGGATTTCAATAATTCTGTTAACACAGATGAGTCTGTCGCTTATCACAATTCAGCGTCACAAATGTGTTTCATTTGCAAAAAACAACGTTTACGGCGTCATGGTCGTGAAGTTCGCCTAGCTGTCAATAGATTAAAAACTATAGAGACTTTAAAAAACGCGGCCACGGAACAAAATGACTTACAGATGTTGGAAAAGCTCAGTTCTTTCTCCGATGAGTCGAATATTCCTTATCATAAATTTTGCAAGGATGAATACTTACGAAAAATTTATAAAGAAGAAAATAGCGAATTTTTGGACAAAAAAAGGCTTCAAATACTGCGTACACTATTCTTTGTGATATCGTGGAAGAAAGAGTGGTCAAGAATAATGAATGCCTATTTTTTGACCACATAAAAGAAGAATATCAAAAATTGCTAGAGCAGCAATGCAGTTTATTGCCTAATTCTATCACAATTTCTTCGTTCTCAGACCGTCACTTGCAAAGAAAATTAACGGAAACTTTTGACAAAAAGATAAAAATTATTTACGCAGAAAAAAAAAAGTTTCTTGCTCCATTTTCCGTCACTCTTTTGACGTACAAGGATCTATTTAAAACAATGGCATTAAAAGAAACAATTCGTTCAGTTGCAACAAAACTTCGCGAAGAAATCCTTAACATAACCAGAAGAGAAATGCCTGAAAATTTAAACGCAAAGAAGATTTGATATTAGGAGAATACGATCACGTGCCAGAGCTTCTTACTTGCTTTCTGGAATCATTCATTGGGGGTAATGTTTCTCATCTTTCCAAAAAAGAACGCGAAAATAGACAAAACAAGAACGAACTTTCCATTTTTTCCATTGGACAAGATTTGATTTACGCAGCTTTCGGCCACAAAGCAGTCAAGAGCTTATGTAACAGCAAGAAAGTTGTTAACATACTTTCGAAATATGGACACTGTTGTTCTTACACAACTCTAGAAGAGCTAGAGACTGAGCTGACATTTTCGACGATGAATAGTGATCACGTGTGTCCTGAAGATGTTCAACGTCACCCAGACTTGAATACTGGTGTCGCATTTGACAATTTCGATCGCTTCGTAGAGACCCTCAATGGCAAAGATACTTTGCATGATACAGTGGGAATAATTTTTCAGGATATCGTGCAGAATCCGGATCCGATGTCTGTGGAATCTTCTAGTCCTTCTGTACATGAAAATTCACCAATCGATGGGATTGTGCGTGGTAATTTCTCTGAATTAACCGCTACCACCACAAAAACAACAAATCGAAAACGCAGGGCCTTTGAAGAAGTTACTTTTGAAATGCATCCATTTACGAAGAAATTAAAAATTACCACCTGGAAGCAGTTAGATATCTCAGAGTTTGATAAAGCTCCAAATTTGACTATGTCGAAACAGCTGGACGTTGCATGGATGTTATTACATAAGTATAAAATATCAGATGTTCCAATGTGGGTAGGATTTCATAGCAAGATTTCGATTGATGATTCACGAGTTCAAAAAGTTTCATATCTAACTCCGATAAATGATTCTCCTACCAACAATTCAACTGTCTTGAAAACTCTAGAGTTGAGTCAGGATATTGCAAATGAATGTCAAGCCCCATACATCCAGATAACCTACGATCTAGCTATTGCTCGAATTAGTTACTGTATTCAAGCTCAAGAATCTCCAAAATTCGACAATATTTTTATTCATTTGGGGGCCTTTCATATTGAAATGGCTTATTTCAAGGCGATTGGCACGTTTATTGAAGATTGTGGATTAACCAACATCATGACTAAATGTGAATTGATCGCTAATGGTTCAGTCCCAGGCTTTATTGGCGGAAAAAATTACAACAGATGTAAACGGTTACATTCTCTCGTGGCATTGGCATTGCAACAGTTACATTTCGAAGCGTTTTTGGAAAACAAACAATTGTCGGTTGAGGACTCAGTGTTGGAATATCTCTCTACTTTTTTGACTCGTAAAGATGTCTCTCCACAAGTTAAGCATGCAGAAACACAACTTTTAATTCAATCTTATGCGGAATATACAGAAGATACCCTAGACGGCAAGCATGGAAAAACGGCACAATTTTACGCGATGTACGTCAACTATGTAAATCTTTACCGTCTATTCATTAAAAGTATTCGAGTTGGAGATTTAGACTTGTACATATATACCCTTGCGGAAATCGCCAGCTTATTCTTCTATTACAACCAGCCAAACTATAGTCGACGGCTTGTGTACTACATTAACTCACTACAACATGTGGAAAACACACATCCAGGTCTCCGAGCCGAAATGGCTAAGGGTTCGTTTGGGATCAGAAGAACCATCAAGCCTTTCTCAAGAATTCCTGTGGATTTAACGTTGGAGCAGACGATAAATGGTGATGCTGCTCGTCGTCTTACTGGAATTGTTAACCTCACGAATTCAATTGCTGCTAGGCAACGTTGGGCTAAAAGTCACGGGGCGCGAACAAGAATTATATCTCATGTACTTAATCGTGCTGAACTGGACAGAAACTATCATGATATTGCTGCTGATCTACACCCAGGTAGAATGAAAAAACAAGTAAAACAAATGGAAGCTTTTTCGAATCGTGTCCTGCAGACCATCAATCCATTCTCTCCTTCGATTGATACGGATCACTTGTTCAACGTTTCAACAGGGCATGCTGCCCCTCTTGAAATTTCAAACTGTTTGCTAAACACGTCGTCTGGAGGGAAATTTCTGCGTAATAAATTTATAATGGAATGCAATTCGAATTCAGACAGGTTTCACCAGTCATTAAAGAAAAACACGGTGCTGACTTTTGCTAGCCTCAAGAAGAAAAGAAAAATCAACATTGGTGGAAAATTGCACGAAGTTAAATTGCAGCGGGATTTATTCGGTCGGTTATTGGCTCTATCTCTTGACACGAGTATAGACCTAGAGAAAGTACTTTGTTTTCCTATAACTCCTATGCCATTATCACTGTGCCATATGGATGGTTCTTTAAACAAAACTGATAAGTCAGTACTAATTCATGAGTTAGAGAAACAAGTCGAAGATATGGAGCAACCGCCGCCACCCCAAATTGACCTTGCAATTGTAGATGGCTTTTTTTTTACATACTTTTAAAGAAATGCCCCGGAGTTTTGGAGCAGTGTCAAAAAATATATTGCAATGCCTTGTCAATAACGCTGCAAGTAGAATAGCTATTGTATTTGATCGATACTTCATACCCTCAATCAAAGATTATGAACATTCTCTTAGGGGTAATTTAAACAATGGGGAATTCCACATCTCCGGTCCTCAACAAACAAGAACAGCAGATTTTGCAAAATATTTGAAAAATATGAAGTTTAAGGAAGCCATTGTCAAGTTTCTGATCGATCATTGGGCTGATCAAGAGATGGCAACGATTATTGGTAGTAAGGTAGTTTACCTAATACATGATTTGTGTTACGAATATTCTGTTACTGATGATAAAGTAACACGTACCATCAATTATGAGTTGTCATGCCCTGATCACGAAGAAGCGGACACGAAGATAGCATTTCTTGCTTGTCAACAGAAAGAGGATTCTACTATAACTATCAGAGCTTCTGATACTGACATAGTGATAATCATGTTGGCTAATATGGAACACCTGCAAGCAACAGTTGACATATGGATGGATCTTGGAGTTGGTAATGCACGCCGATACATCGACGTATCCACTCTTTACAAAAAATTAGGACCGAAAATTGCAAAGGCTCTTCCAGCTTTGCACGCTTTCACTGGTTGCGATTTCAACCCGGCATTATACCGACGAGGGAAAAAGAAACCTTTACAATTGTTGATGAATTCAGAAATTTTCCAACTAGCATTTTTGGATTTGGGATCAAAGGAGCATAATGTGCAGGATTCTTTTAAAACCATACAGTCCTTTACTTGCAACTTGTACGGGTTGAAAAAGCTGGAGGATGTAAATCAAGCCAGGCTAATCATTTTCAATAACACATACAAGGTGAAAGACAAGTCCAGACCATTCTCCTTGAATATCCGAAATTACGATGCTTGCAACTTGCCACTCTGTCAAGCGGAATTAATGCAGCAAGTTTTGCGGACAAGATACATCGCATGCTTGTGGAGAAACGCTCATGACGCAAAAATTACGGAACTTTTACCAACGAATTATGGGTGGCAAGTTGTCGACGGAAAGTTGGAAATTATTCCTTTTGCAGGTGATCAGTTGCCAAAAGCTTATGCAGATGTAGAAATATCACCTGATGTTGTTGAGGATAATCCAGAATTAGGTATATATTTTCTACAATAACACGTTACCCACATTAAAAAATATTGCTTATTTTTGTGAATTATTTTTTGTTACAGATACGCAATCTGATAATGAAATTGTGTCAGAAGAGGAAGAGGAATCATCTGATGATGAAGATGACGATTAAAATTAATGTTAAAAAAAGTTAAATATATATTACATAGATTAACCATATCACTTGCATCATTGACCCCACCATAAGGTTCGAATTGGACAATTTGAATTAGGGAGAAACGTTTCACTCAGAAAAAGCACATACTTACCAAAAATGCATCAGATTCTTCAAAGAATCTGAGAACAATTTAAAGAAATATTACCCAATATGAAATACTTAAAGGCCTATAAATGGTTCGGCACTCGCGGAGCAGTCCCGTATCGACCAAAAGAGCGACTTTTCATCGAAATCTGCCTGGAACGTGAACAATTGAACAAGATGACCGAATAAATTAAATAAATTCGCTCGGCACCATTCACCACCTCATCTTCCTCGTGGCGGCTTACTGTATTAAGCTGTTTTCACGCAAATTAAGATAGTTGGGCAGCCACGTTTTGTTCGTAATGATGGGTGATGGGAGAGTGGAACCGCGAGGTGGAATTTAAATTATGTCTGAAAAATGCCAAAGGCAGTTGATGATGTTGGTAGAAGAATTGGGGCAGGGAAGCACCTTTCATCGGCAAAACAAATAGGAAAAGTTGTATTAATGTCATAGTAACCATAACTTCATAGTATTACGTGAATAATAGTATATTTCAAACGAGTACCTAAAGTTGAAAATATCGTGCTAGTGTTGTTAGACGAGCGAGGCGCTGCCCAGAGAGGCAATTACACGAGCAACGATATTTTACTTTCCCACGAGTTGTGAACGCTATTTTTCGTACTATACTTAATATATCTATTAATTTATTTCCCAACTCTGAATAAATTAACACTTGATTTTATCTTCACTGGAAGCTGATTATAAGACGGTGGAGGAGCTTGTCAGCCGGTCAGCCTACTAGCCAAAGACGACTATACTGAGGCCAAAGTTGTTATATCGTAACAGTTCGAAAAAACGTTTCTTTCTAGGGGGATTCTAGATGCGGAAAGAAGCTCTTTCGTTATAAGTATTACGAAAAGATCCTTTACATCACAGTTTCAGTAAACCTCAACTTACTCTTTCGAAAATGGCGCAGAAAATTAGGACTTACGCACCAAGTAACGAGAATTTTTTTTTTTAAATTGTCAGATTAGGCGAATCCCTCCAGATAATCGTCAGATTATGAGAGAGCACGTCTAGGACGTCAGTATGAAGCCAATATATCTTAATCTGACGCGCTCGAGTATTTCAAAATGGCGATTTTTTTTTGCACATTCCAATAAGGATCACGAGTTTGCGTCACGTCCAAATCGTCAGATTATTGAATAAGAGATTGTTTTAGGTTCACTTAACATCCCCTTAGAAAATCTGACGCGCTCGATTATTTTTATTTTTTTTGCATTTTCAACCCTTGCGTACGACCGCTCCCACCATGCAAACCGTCAGATTAACATGCATACTTCATCAAAAATACGTAGACAATTGATGCTGAAAATATCTGACGCGCTCGAGAATGTCCATGCAACCGTTTTTTTTTTACATTTTTGAAAGTCTATAGCCGCTACCCCCACCGATGAAAATGTATACATCATATAACAATTTTATCTTTTTATCATCTAAGCTTTGCATCCCAATAGGTCTCTACGACGCTCGAGTAAATCCCCATTTAGCATCGTGGGCTCCCCTACTATCTCGTCAATGAGGCCCAAACAACAATGATACGACGGTTAATTAACAAAAATCAAGACATCTTTTTCTTTAAAGAGGCCACAAACAAATGTGTTTCAAGCTGAACTTTGAATGACTAACTCGTCTAATGGCGCCTCTTTTGTACAACAACCCACCCCTCACCCCCAGCCACCCAACAGACTATTTCAAACCGTTGTCGGCCGCCTTTTATATTACCTCAATATATTCATAAGTCGTTGTTCGTCAAAGTTTGGTCATTTTTCTCGAAAAAAACGCCTTTTGTCTCCTTTTCCCCCTTGACCAGTCGTCTACTTCCGTCTTGTTTTGTTCATTTTTAAGCCTCCACTGTTACTACCAAATTGTTCACCCTTACCTATTCACTCTCTCGCTTTTTCTCTCTTTAATGAGAAGCAGCGACGGTGGAAACATGATGAGGGGGTAGTGGTCTTCTTTTGGTTGGTGGTGTGTGTGTGTGTGGTGGGGGGGGGGTGGATATTCTTTTGAGTTTTACCGACCCAAAAAGCCGCGTCGTCGTCCGTATTTTTTTTTTTTTTAAATTGCGGCAGCGCATAAACTCTTAACAAGGATAATGAAACTCCGTGCTAAGGATATTTAAAATTGAGTTTATTTTCGTTTTTTTAAACGTCTCCTCCCCCCTCCCCTTCATAGTCACCTTTCGTGTCGTCGCTGCGGCCTAGAATACTGCCGTCGACCGGTGTTTGCTTTAAAGAAAAAAAAAAGGAGCCAGCTAGGTTTTTCTTTGCATAACAACATTTAATGCTGTAAACGTTTATAATATCACATAACTAACAATAAGCTATGGTTTTATTTACAATGTTTTATTTTCATGGGGGAGAGCCACCTTTACAGTCAAATTGCACTTTTTTTATCGCTCAATATATTAAAATCGATTTCCCTCATACAGAAGTGCAAAATTCTACATTTAAATAAATTGCACCTACGAAAGAAAAAAACAACAAATAATACTGTTTACAATTTTTCTTTCATATAAATATATATATAAGTATTTACAATTTACACTCAGAAGGGTTCTGCAGATCAAAGAATTGAACCGAAAAAGAACAAATCTTTGGTAATTTTTCAGTGAACTGGGCATCTTTGGCATAAAATAATTAAGAGAGCTGTACAAATTTAGGATTTAAGAAACATTGGGCCTTATGGTGGGGATTTTGGGGGAGACAGAACCTCTTAAGCATTCATACTATTTGTACATTATACAACAGGGGAAAATAGCGCTTGAAAATAATATATTAATTTATGCATTTTGTTTTCTTTTCTTGTTTTTTACAGAAAAGATATTATTTAAAGGAACTTAAATTGTTTAATAATTATAATTATTTATTATTTTTAAACGAAAATCCACTCAACTCGGTTTTATATCGTTCGTCTCTCTTTCATAATAGTTCACTTGTCGACATTTTTGTCATCGTCGGAAGCGATCGGTTTCTTTTTGAGCATGGAAAACGAGTGGACGCTCTCAAGGAAAGATTTTTGTGTTACAAACACTTTGGCCGTTTCAACGTCCTTTTTCAACTCTTCCATGTCACGTTTCAGTTTGGCTCGACGATTTTGAAACCACGTAATCACCTGCGAACAAGAAGAAAAAAAAAACGGAGAATTTTAGTTAAAAATCAAAATTTTATGAATTGTTTCAATTAAAATAATTTTTTTCCTCTCATTCACAAGGAAATTTTGTCTTGGTCACCAGAAAAAAAGAAATTTCGCAACTTTCACTGCATCAAAAACAAAATTGCATGCTATTGGTCCATTCAAAAACTATTATTTTACGTCTCGGCGGCTAACTGCGGGGTACGAGAGTGCGGTTTTTGTTTTGCCGATGTGACCTTTTTTTCTTCTTCTTCTTCTTCTTCTGAAACTACCGGCCATCGTGTGCATGCATCCGTGTTTTGTTTCCTACAATTTTGGTGGACGGCCTATCCCTCCCACCCTCAACGTCCCACCACCACTCACAATTGGCACATTTACCTACAGGACGAAGTGCGCTTCTTTTTATCCATACTTATGTATACGGCCGAGAAACTTATCGCGTCCTTCCAACAACACACGTCCCGCCCTGGTCATATGACGACGCGTGGATTATGAGAGGATCCCCTGCACCCCCTGACTAGTGATTACTGTAGAAGAGAGGGTGGGGGTGGGGTATCCCGTGAAAAAGTTAATTCTACCACCAAGCTACCACGATATTTCTCTCCCCAGGATAAGACACAACCCAAATAATACGCGCCTCAGCCCACATCCATCCAAAGCAGTGGCGAGGGGACCCCCCAAAATGTTTTAAAGATGGAAAAATTGGGATTTTAAGGTCTTACGTTCATGGATAAGGCCAACGTAAGAAAGGAGACGGAATCAACGGGTTTTAGACGCAACTTTGCAAGACTAAAATTAAGAAAAATCGCTGCCGATTCGCAGCACATGGAAGTCCTCTTATACGGCGAAAACTTTGGAGTGATGGTCCTCATCGAGCAACTCAGCCACTTAATTTGAGAACAAACGCTAATTCATGGCTAAGAGTGGAAGGGGGGGGGGGACAGCAAAAAACGTTAACCTCCAAAAAAGACGTTTCATTCCCAAATGAAATTGAGGAAAAACGCTAACTCGTGGCTATAACATTGACAAAAAGCGCCAATTCGTTGTTTCTAAAGAAAAAAGATCGGTATACATCTTGAAAATGTGCAGCTAAAATGGAGAAAAAGCTCCAGTTCTCGGATACAAATTGACAAAAGGAGCTAATTCGTGGCTGGAATTAAGAAAGTGCGCTAATTCGCGGCTGAAATTGAAAAAGTACGCTAATTCAGGCCAATGATCGAGCAAAAGCCCTGTTTCGTGGAAAAAATGAATAAAATTAAAAAACAGTGTTAGTTCGGGGCTAAAATTGAGAAAAAGCGTTCATTCTTATGGCTAAAATGGGGAAAAAGCGCTCTTTCGCGACTAATAATGAGAAAAATTGTTCATTCGCGTCTAGCTGATTCGCGGCTTAAACTGAGAAAAACCCTGTAATTCACGTGTATAAAAGTATAAATTCACGTGGGCAGGAAAAAACGTTAATTCGTGATTCCCTGACGGTCATACTCAGGCGAATGTCGCAAGTTCTAAATGGTGATGTAGAGAAGGGGAAACAGCGCCTGTCTATACGCAGAGTGCAGTCAGGGAAATTCGATTAGCCGTCCTGCCAATTAGGCAGTGGTACGTAGCCAGAGGAGGACCAGGGTGCCGCCGCAGAGCCGATTATAGGCTCGCGGAGGCACGCCTATAGCCCCAAAGGTGGAACGCTAGCCAACCCATTAAAAAGCGGAGCAGTTTCGTCAAAAGTGGAAGTCTCACTGAGGCATCAACTATAGAACAAGGGTGGACAACCAAGGGCGCTGAGTCCAATGGCCCGCCCCGTGGCCTGAATTATCATTTTTAATAATGGATTTTGCACCAATTTTGTGCAAATGGAAAACGCAAATGTGTATCTTCTCAATTTTAGCCTTCTAAGGAAAGGACGTACAGAAACTGTAAGAAAGGACGTACACTTGCCCATTAATTAGCCGGCTCACAGAAAAGAACTGCGCGCACGGACCTCGAAATGTTGCTTTCTGGAGTCGAGAAAAATCGTCCAAAACCAACGACAAAGCCAGTCAAGCCTAATGGAGGCGTTATTGGCTGGGGCTGGTAAAAATTGGACCTGAGAATTGCCCATTTAAGCCCTCGTTAGACGCGGCGGGTAAGGCCAAAATGGCAAAAATTTAAAATTGTATGGAACCGCATATTGCAAAGAAGCCGATAATTGCAATTTCCCGAATATTCAGCCAGGAAACTTACAATTTCGCGGATATTGGCTCCCAAATGTTGCAACATTCTGGCAGACATCAGACTTTGGGCGCTGTCGTGGACGGCTGGACCGCGGTTCCACAATCACTAAAAAAAAAGCCAAAAACTTGCGATTTCGCGAAAATGAAGATAAGCAATTGCAATTTCACGTTTAAAAAAGACCTGAAATTTTGCAATTTCCCGAATATTCCGCCGAGAAACTTTTGATTTCGCTTAAATTTTGACCCGAACTTGCACACTCACAAATATTTAGCTCTGAATGTTACAATTACACGGCTATATTTCATGGCCGGCTTACTCAGGGTCCGCGCCTAATACTGGAAGGAAGGCCGAAAAAGCACTAAAATCGCGCAAAAAGTCTTAGAAAAAGCAGTAATTCGAAGTTTAAAATTACGAAACACGCTAATTCACGGATAAATTCCCGCCTAAAATTATGAAGACATTAATTTCTCAGCTCATTCACGCATGGTCGTGCCTCAATATGAGAAAAAGCGCTAGGTTTTGGCTAAAAGTTGCAAATTCGCGGGAAAATTTGAGGAAAAAGTGCTAATTCACGGATAAAATTTGTGAAAATCGCTCTTTCGGGCGGCTAAACTCATGAATTCACGGCTAAAGTGGAGGAAATCGCTAATTCCTATAGGAAAAAATCGCTAAATCACCGTTTAAAGTTGAGAAGAAGCGCTGAAGTGTGGAAAAAAACGCTAATTCGCGGATAAAGTGGGGAAAACGCCAATTATAAGGGGCTTCGTATGGGTGAAAGTGAACAAAAACGCTAATCCACGGCTAAATGTGGAAAATGCGGTAATTTGCGGATAAAATCAAAAAAATAAAAAAAGCGTTAATTCGCGACGAAAATTGGGAAAAACTGTCATTCGAGGCTAGGAGGTTTAAAATTAGTTAAAACGCTAATTCACAACTAAAATAAAGATAAATGACTGTTTAGGGGGTTAAATGGATGAAAAACTTGCTAATTCATAGAAACAAATTGAGCAAAAATGGCAAATCACGGTTTCCGGAGGCAATTGCGTGGCTAAAATCAGAAAATAGCGCTAATTCACGGGTAAAAATTGGTTGAAAATCGCTCATCAGCGGCTAAAATCAAGAAAAACACAAATTCATTGCAAGAAAAATCGCTGATTTGCTGTGGAGACAAATCGCTTTTTTTACCGAGGAAATTGTTAAGAAGCGATGACTTGACGGGGGGGGGGGGGAAGGACGATAATTCGCGGCCTCTTAACGCAACTTCATTGTATGGGCGGTGGTGAAAAATTCGTCAGGGAGCGTCAAATGTCCAAGGCCGTCACACTGCCGGCTGAACCCCCAGGGCACATTTTTGTGCAAATGGAAAACACTATTATAGTTGTTGTTGTTGTTTTTATTGAACAGCCCCTCCCCCAGCAGTGCGCTTTATTCAGACTTGAGCTGGAGGGGAGGGGGGGGGGCTAACGAGTATGGGAGGCCCGCCTAGGTTGGCCGGCCCCGTACTAGGAGCTTCAACCGGCAAGTTTGGATACTGGAGTTGTTGGGTTGAAGGCAGGGGCGTAGGTCCGGGGTGATATGGGGGATAGATCCCTCCCCCCCCCCCGGAGCTACAATTGTACGAACGAAGGAGCATTAGTACCATAACTAAGAGGCCCATAAAATCTCCAAAAATGAGCGTTTCACGTTGAAGTTTGGGTTAGCAGATTTTCTGGACTTAAAGCTGCCCAAAAAGGTCCAAGTACGTCCAGCTTTTCCCCTTGGACTTCAGAACCAACGCAGTAGTGTACCGAAGTACGGAAGGGTTGGCCCCGGACCATCTATCAGACAAAAATCGGTAATATTCGTGGCTGTAGCTGCTAAAAAGCGCTGATTCGTGGTCTCGCGATGCAACTTCCAAACTAAAATTAAGAAAAAAAAATCGCCGATTCACGGTACACGGAGGCCATTCTTCGAATAAATTGCTGAAATCAACGCAAAGGAATTGTATTTGGGCAAACCCCGCGGTTCAAGTTGAGAAAACACGCTATAATATTGACAAATAAAAGACACTTTCAGGTGAAAATTGAACAAAAATGGCAAATTCACAACTGAAATGGCGTAAAATCGCCCATTCGCGCATGAAAAAGGGAATAGGATGCTGAATGGCCACAAAATTAGCACAAAACGCTATTTCACAGCTGAAATTGTGAAAAAATCGCTAATTTGCAATTTGCAGATATAAAGTTGTGAAAAAACGTTAAATCGCGGATAAAAAACGAAGAAAATTACTAATTCACGGCAAAAAATTGAAAAAATCACCATTTAGCGCAGCCAAAATTAATAAAAACGTTAATTTTCAGTTCAAATTGGGGAAAAGTGCTAATTCTCTGTTAAAAATGAAAAAAATTGCTAATTTGTGGCTTAAATTGAGTCAAACGCCAATTCTTGGCAAAACTGGACAAAACTCGGTAGGTAATGCACGGGTTGGAGACGCTTCCACGCTGCTAAAATTTTGAAAAAGCGAAAATTCGCTGCTAAAACTTAGAAACAGCACTAATACTCGAATTAAGTGTCGTGAAATTTATAATTAGAAATAATAATTTTTTGACAGAAATGGATGGATAGATGTACGTTCTTTGGTTTGAAAAAGGTTTGAAAAAAAAAAATTACATTTGTAATTTAAATTCGCGCCTTCTGAAGGCATTGTTGTGGATAAAATTCAGAAAAATGGCAAATTCATGCATAGCTTTAGTATAATGTTAAAAAATACGCTAATTCATGACTAGAACTGAAAATAAGCAATAATCTATATCTACAAAAGTTACATAGTATTGCTAATGCGGTGGTAAAATGTGAAATTTACGGGTAACATTTAGAAAATGAAATGATCAGTCTGGTCAAAATAAAGCGCCCCATACACTGTGCGATTGCCTGCAGGCGGTCGCCTCAAGAGGCGACCGTCCGGCGAAAATCGACGGGTATCATACACTGTCAGTCAACGATCTCACGTCCGATCCTAGCCGGTCCTACGGCCACATACCTTCAGTTTTCACGGACTGCAGGTGGACTGCAGTCCATGGCCTTCAGTCCATGGCCTTCAGTCCATGGCCTTCAGATTAACTGAAAATGTGTGGGTAACCCCGATCGACGGCCTCACGATTGCCTTCAGTTAAACTGACAGTGTATGGGGCGCTAGAGGTGTGACGTGATAGCTTTTGTTGGTCACAGTGACAACTAGCTCCGGTGAGTGTGCAGTGAGAGACACGATTTCGTAAATCAATTTTGATTGCATCGGTTATAAAAAAAATATATAATTCTTTTTCTAACTTTATCCGTGGAAAACTCCTATGAACGGCGAACCCACAGCCTCAAATGCAAACATGAAGGTGAGTCATGGATCAAAAACTGCAATGCACGAATTTTACTAGGAACATAGGCATAGCCAGATGGGGGGCAGGGCTAGGCAGCTGCCCTCCCCTAGACTCAAAAATGCAGATTTAGTGGGGCAGTTGCCCACCCCTAGATGCATTCTGAAAGTTCAAATCTTTCAGGATAATCACATTGTGTTTCGTCGGCGCTCACTAAAAAAATAACTTCACGGATTTCACTAATAAAAAATAAATTTCAACGGGTTTTGTCGCTCACAAAACGGATATCGCAAGGGTGACATAATTCAAAGACCAAATTCGCCGTTTTTGCGTCCTAGAATACCATTTTCGCAGACAGACGCGAATTCAGTATTTGCTCAAGAGAGGTGCTAGAGAAATGGCGTGGTTCGCCCTACTTAAACTGGTTTGACAGCCTTTTCACTGCCTAAAAATATTTAAAACTAGCTATTTGCACTATGAAAACGGCTAAAGTAACTAAACTGACGCCTAAAAATACAAAACTGTCGATTCGCGTTTTGAAAATAGCTAAAACTGGACTTCAAGTGCCCTAAAAATTGGTGGCGACTGGTGAACTTCTAAAAATGCCTAAAAAGATCATGATATCGACCATTCGCGCGCTAAAATTGATCAGACTGGCCGTTCTTGAGTCAAATATGACCATAATGCGCGCTTTTGGCTTGACGGACTAATGAAGCCCTGAAAACGGCCAAAATGACTTCACGTGGCCTGGAAATGCCTAAAAAAGATTATTCCCTCGCTGAAAATGGCAAAGTCGACAATTTTCGCACCAGGAATGGTCAAACTTCATATGGCCTTGGCTTGATGGACTAAGTATTTGAGCCCTGAAAATGGCAAAACTGACGATTCGTGTCTTTAAAATTGCTAAAATTACTATATTTCAACCCTAGAAATTGCCGAATTTACATTACGAGCTCTAGAAATGGATTTCCTGACGAATCGAGCTCTAAAAATGTCTCAACAAGTGACTCCTGCCCTGAAAATGGCAAAATAGACCATTCGGAGCGCCGAAAATGGCCAACCTGGCTGTTCTCGCCTTGACTTGAGACGTACTATTCGTTCCTATAACTGGAAAGACTGTGCGCCCTAAAAATGACAATTATAGCTATTCAAGCCTTGAAATCGTCAAAACTGACTCTAGGTGCCCTGAAAAGCTGTGCCCAACAAAGTAAATAAATGACAATTTTGAAGTAAAATATTCAGTTTTGAGGTAAAGTGATATTTTTTGTGTGGAACCGCAAGTTTCAGGGTAAAATCGTCAGTTTAGAAACGTCTTTGGGACGAAATCGTAAGTTTTGGAATTAAAACAGACAGCTTTGGGGTAAAATGACAAGTTTTGTATTAACGTCATCAGTTATGAGGCAACACGTCAGCTTTGGCGTGAAATAGTCTGTTTTGATATAAAATCGTCACTTTTGCGATGAATTTGTCGCTTTTTTTGTGTGTGAAATCACCTGTTTTCAAGGCAGAATGGCCTAAAATCACCCGTTTTGAGGAAAACTTGAGTTAAAGTGTGACATTGTCAGTTTTAGAGTAAATTATCTAATTTTGAGGGTGAAATTGTCGTTTCGGGTGTAAATGGAACAGTAAAGTTTAGTTTTAGGTTAAAATCGCCAGTTTTGTGGTACCATCTTCATTTGGAGGGGGAGGGCATGTCAGCTTCGGCCAGGAA
Source organism: Corythucha ciliata (assembly GCA_038030265.1). Taxonomy (NCBI): domain Eukaryota; kingdom Metazoa; phylum Arthropoda; class Insecta; order Hemiptera; family Tingidae; genus Corythucha; species Corythucha ciliata. Next base: position 2,115,695 of record CM075939.1, read on the forward strand.
TTGTACGTTTTTTTTTTACTAAAATCGCCAATTGAAGGATAAAATCGGCAGTTTTTAGTACTGAGTGGTCTGTTAATTGCAATTAAAATCATTCGTTTTTGATCTTTTAGGTTAAACCCGCCATTTTTAGGCGGTATTCACCAGTTTTGGGGGTAAAGACTTGAATTTTAAAAGTTGTACTGTGAAATTTTTAGTTTAGGCGTGAACACTTTGTCTTTGGCGTAGAAACGTCAGTTTTGAAGTAAAATATTCAGTTATACTAGAGTGAAATATTCAGTTTTTTTGTTGAAAAACGTCAGTTTTGAGTTAAAACCCGTTATTGTTTGGATAAAACAATGTTGAACTTTACGTAGACGAGGGATAGACTTTTGGGGAGAATGCTCCTGAGTTCATTGGGGCGTTTAGATGGCTAGGTGACGGCTCCAATTTTAATTCAAGAGACTCTAGCGCAGTGAAGCGATGACGAATGAAGAGGCGATTATAAGTGAAAAAGAATGTCATCGTTAGAGGGTCGGAACGGTGATTTCAATGTGATCGTCACCGGAGCCAACAGTGACGGAGTAGTCACAGTGACAAAATCACCGACAGTAAAATTACACCTCACCTCTATGGGGCGCTTTGAGAAAGGTTAATTTTAAGCCTAAAAATTGAGAAAATTGCTAATTTGAGGCTAAAAATGGAAAAATCGCCCATTTACATCTAAAATTTCGCTGAACGCCAATTGACGCGCGACAATTTGTGACTGAAATTGAGAAAATTCGCTAATTCACAGGTTTGAAACGCTAAGACGTGTCGCCGCTACAATTTAAAAAGCGCTAATCCGTGGTTGAAATTGAGAAAAATTATAATTTGAGCCAAAAACTGAATACGCGCAAATTTGCGGATTCTGAAGGCAACTTTTCAGGCTGAAATTGAAAAAAAAGCGCCAATTTATGGCAATGGGCGAAGAAACTGAGAAAAATCGCTCATGGATTGCGTATGGTGAATCAAAAAAATCCTAATTCGTGAAAAGTCCCCCCTACTTTGCGGCTAATATTGAGGAAAACACTTAAGAAAAACGTTAATTTCCAGCTAAAACTGAGTGTTAATCTCCTGGTAAAAAAATTTAAAAAATCGGTGAACGTCAAAACTCTTGGATAATTAAGAAACATCGCTCACGGGATGAATACGATACTTTGCTGCTAAAGTTGAGAAAATGCGAAAATTCATGGCTACGGGAGGGGGTGGGGCAAAACCGCTTATCTGCGGCTGAAATTGAGAAGAATGATACGCTCGGCCAAGAAAAGGGCTAATTTGCGGGTAGGGTCCAAAAATCGCCCCTAACTGAGTGATTAAGGCTATGATGATGAGTCCAGCAAGATGTCCAGATTCAAGAGTGTGTTGACTGGGTGGAATGATGACGAAAACGTGAAATAACCCCCTCCACTCACTCTTATGAGATTTCAATGTGATCCCCTCCCCCCCCCCCAGGACAAATTCCTACCTACGCTACTGGTTGAAGGGAATCCAGATCATGACTTCAAGGGAACTTTGTTCCTTTTTCAATAGCTAATTGGATTCGGAAATTCAAGGCCTCGCAAAAAACGCAATTTGACATTTTAGAATAAGGCTTATACATTTTGTTCATAATTGTATTTCAGTTACACTAACCTGAGCGTTGCTGAGACCCAATTGAGCAGCGATTTCATCGCGATCGGCAGGCGAGAGGTATTTTTGGTAGAGAAACCGTTTTTCCAACTCGAAAATTTGATGATTCGTGAAGGCCGTTCTCGATTTTCGCTTCTTTTTCGGTTGGGTTCGATTCGAGAACATGTTCATGTGACTGCCTTGGCCTTCTGCGAAAAAGAAAAAAAAAAAATAACGGTTGAAACAAAATAGTTACGAAAAAAAAAAAAAATAAAACGAAAGGTTTTAAATTGAGATGGTACGTATGAGATTGATGGGTGATGACAAGGTCTTCCCCCTCACCTACCCTCTCTGTCACTAACCCCTTCAGGCTCATTGTATCAAAGGCGTCACTCATTAGACGCTCATACTCACACACACACACATCACACCTTTAAAGGCGGTTTCTCTTGTGTCCCGGTAGAATGTTAAGAACCATAAGGAAAGGAAGGGAGTGGTTTTTCTTCTCCAACACAACCACTTGAGCCAGATAGGAAGCTTCCCCCTTCCACACCACCACGACAACCCTCACCCTAGCCGGGGTATCTTGAAAATCCCGCTCCTCATCCAATAAAACCATCCAGCGCCCTGTTATTAACTCTCGTGCCGCCACTTGAAGGATTTGAAGCAGAAATGACGACGGTAGTGGTAGAATGGTGTGAGTGAGAGACTTCAAGAGGAGAGAGGATCGTTTTGTCTTTACCACCACCATCACCATCTCCCTCTCAGCAACACCTTCCATCTCACTCTGACTAACACTTTCCTTTCAAGAGTGAAAGGAAATTAGCGCATTCCATTCGAAACTTTAAATAAGAAAAAAAAAAAAAACTCTCGATTTTTTGTTTGAAAAATGCCGCTCTGTAATAAAGCGGGTCAAAAGAGGTGTCATCCGCCTCACTTTTCAGACACCTCCCCTATACAGGAAAAAAAAAAAGTAGTGGCCAGATTCGTATGCGCGGGTTGTGAGGGGGGGGGGGCTTCGTTTCTCACACGCTTCTTCTTCTTCTTCTCATTCAAAAACTCTGGGAGGTCCTAAAAAAAAAAAAAAAAACAGGTATAACATTCATCTTTATACCCAAAAGATCTTTCGCCGCCGGCGGCTCGACGGTGGGAGGGAGGGAGGGGTATTTTGTAAATTTCCCTGTTTTTCTCTTGTCACCCATCCTCCCCCCCCACCCCCACACCTTTTTAACTTTTTTGAAATCTCGTCAATGAGGTGTGGAAAGGTTTTTCAAGTCAACTGCCAAAAGAGGTCTCACCAAAAGAATAAAAAGGGATGGATAGGGCGGTGAGGAGGTTTCTGTTAATGGACGCGTATCGTTTGGATGTGTCAAGTCATTTAATGAGGGCAAAGAAACCCATCCTTGGGGTTCATTTGTGATGAAAGCTCGACCTTTTTTTCTTAAAAAAAAAAAAAAAATCCTTATTATCATCCTTGATGTTCATCAGCTCATCAAGACCGATCGAAAGTTGCGTCTTTATTAGTGAACGGCTAGGCGCGAGAGAGGGGTGACGAGTTCACTAGAGATTAGCTTGTCTTCGTTAAGTGTACGATTTGACACCTTTTATAATGTATAATAACGTGGGCGACTTCTTGCCCACGAAGAGGAAGAAAATATGTGGCTTCGCTGAAATTTAATTGGACACGCTATCCTTTTTGTTAAAATTGATAAATCGCAAAAATTACACGTTGAAACGGAATTCTCAACGTATAAATTAGGCTGGGAAGGGGATGGAGGAAGAACAATTTTTTATCTGTTTACATCCTACGCTCAAAATTCAATTAAACCTAGTGTCAGTGTTTAAATTATCGATGATTGGCACATGAGAGCCTATACCCCAATCGTTTTTCATTCTGATTTTAACACACAAAAAAAGGTATCCCGAAGGTGTGTAGAAGAAGAATGCCTTCTTTAACCCTCGAAAAATCGTATGGGGACAAGAAAGAGAACGAATCAAAGAAAATAGTGTGAGAGAAGGACGTGATGAAGAAGAGACACTGTGTGGGGAGGAAGTTAAAAAAAGAGGTGAGGCTAGTTAGCAACGTGGCGGCACAAGATCAAAAGAACCGGGCGGCAACTCTCAAACACACGATATTAATAATCCCCCCTCGTCTATTTCATCTCTTCTCAACCTTCATTCACCTTCTTTTTACATGCTTAACCCCTTCTTCACCATCAACCCCCCTCCCTCCCCCCACAACACACACACATTGAATCTCCACTCAAGAGAGACCCATCCAACACTTCAAGGGTCCAGAAGAAGGATGAAAACAGGTTGTCTGCCCATCCCGCAGCATCCCACCGATAACACGCACACGCACAGCCTTTGTACATGAACGTCCATTGTAAAAAAAAAAATCAGAGAGAAACTCGTGAAAAACGCAACGTTTTTAATGTTAACATTAACGATGTAACGCGGTGCTAAAAAAAAAAAAAAAAAAAGAAGAGGATCCTCGTACTCAAAAACATTAAAAGACCATCGAAAAGAGTGTGGTCCACCCCCTCACTCACCCAAACCGCCTATTGTTCAAGAAAAGTCAGTCTGTCTTAAGACCACGCAGAGATTATTATTTTAGTCAATGGGTTACGAACTTATGACTGCGTGAGTGACCTTTTTCCCGGGGCTTCGCTTCAAAACCGTCAGAATAAAAAGGCTTATAATGAAATGGACAATGGTGATAGGTGGGAGTGCGTGCCCTGTCTTCTGTTCCAGCCGCCGCCGTGGTACAAACCCGTAGCACTTTCCCAAGCACATCATCATCCCAGGGCTGCCAGGTCCCCCGAAGAGGTCTTCCCCACTTTTTTCCCCACTGAGCCACTAATTTCCCCACACAGCTCCCCCCCCCCCATGGCTGTCGCCAATTCATGCCACTGAAGGCTCAAAAGTCAAAACACGAAAAAAAAACCAACAAACCAATTTATTTTGCAAACGAAATAGGCAACAGGGACATGAATTCCAAGCTATAAAACATTTCAGAAGTTTTAGGTCGGGCGTGTTCCTAAATTCATCGATGGATTAGGTTACAAAACTAACACAAACATGATAAATGTGAAGGAAGGCTCAATCACGGTGGACATTTTTACTCATCTGCTGAATTTAGGAACTCCCCCGTCATAACAGCCAGCTAGCATGTTTTCTCTCAAATTAGAAACGAATGGATGATTAACAAATGAGCAATTTAGAGGCAAGAAAAGGACCGCGTGAGCGACCGAGAAGGCAGCGAATAATACGTTTTGGAAAATGTTCGATTTGGCGGGTTTTCAAATACGCTAATTTTGTTAATTAAAAAATATATTTCCGAAGGTTTCCAATATTTTATTTATTTACATGGAAGGATTGATCCACCCATCCTCTCTATTATCTATCGAAAATAATTGTTTTTTTTTTTTTAAATGTGAAACTTCCTCATTACTCTAAAAATCCCCACTTCAACGTCGGATTCCCGATTTCCCCAAAGGTGTACAAAAATCCCCACATTGGGGAAAAATCCCCACACCTGGCAGCCCTGCATCATCCATCAGTCGACACACTCGGACTTCAAAAGATGCCAATTGAGGGGCCACCGCGCATCCTCGCGGGAAAATTCGTGCGGCCCCTTGAAAAAAACGTGCGCAAAAGTTGCCAAAAAATTTCGCCATCACGATGAGCGCACCTTTTTAGTGAGCGTCTGATCAAAAAATCCGCTTTGATTTTCGGATTTCCGGTGAAACTCCTATATAGATACATCGTTTCGTCCAATTTTAAAGGGCATTTTTTGAAACTGTCTGGTACCAGGAATATAGTGATGAGCAAGACCAAGGTGGTCTTGCAAGACTTGGTCTTGGTCTTGCTTACAAGACCAAGACCAAGACCAAGACCGCTTAATGGTCTGCAAGACCAAGACCAAGACTATCCTGGTCTTGGTCTTGCGAGACTAACATTCCGGTAGGTACCCTGACCATCTCAACAATTTCAATCTGACAATTCTCAACAATTTATTCATTAAATGAATAAATTGAAAACTTTGGTAATTGTATCAAACAGGGGTGGGCAAAATACTTGAGTATTTAAAATACTTTGTATTTTAAATACAAAATACGTATTTTGTAATTGTATTTAAATACTTTTGGAAAAGTATTTGTATTTCTGTATTTAAAATACATTTTTGAAAGTATTTTGGGCTTTGTATTTGAAATACATTTTCAAAAGTATTTTGTATTTCACACTCAACGAAAATACAAATACAAAATACAAATACTTCCAATTTCAACGTTTTTTAGTTTCCACTTCTTCGCCCCCATTCACCAGTATAACCTAATCTAGTGACACCATATTTGGCACAAAAACCCGGTGTAATAACAGCTTTCGATTGACGTTTTCATTTTTCGAAAAAGTGGAGAGAGAAGGGTAGTCATGGTGGGAGGTGGAAGTTCTGAATTCCTCGTTAGCACAACTGCCGCAAAAACACGAGCGGATTTTAGGTATAATGTCTAGAGGGGCTTAGCCCTGAGCTCATGATCCCCCCCCCCCTCTAACAGACCAAGTCAAATTCCAAATTTGGTGGATTTTTGCTCTCAGAACGAATTTCAAAGGTTTCCCTCGCTCAAAACACTAATGTCACAGAATTGTCTCCCTAAAAAGCCAATTTGCAAGGGGTTGACTCTTCATGAATGCAATTCCGCTCATTAGACACTTTCGATGTCCCAATATCACGGATTGAACACACCGCAAAACCCAATTTCGTGGTTTTGGCTACTTCAATAACAAAATTTGCCGGTTTGGCACTATTTGAGACCAAATTTGTCGGATTTCGTAGGTCAGAAACCAATTTCGTGGGGCTGGCTCCAATAAGACAAGCCAATTTAACGGGATTTCACGCCATTTTAAAGGATAAATTAGCGTACTGGCTCATTTTAAAGAGAAATTGCATGGCTCTGGCTGTTTTTAAAAACAAAATATCGCGGGGTCCAGACGCGGATCCAAGATTTAGTCAAGGGAGAAGCTTATGAAATTATGTCCTTCGCTCTATCAAAAATGGCTTGCTAACAATTCACTGCCTATTCCCACCTTAAAACGCCTTAAAAATGGCCAAACTGGCAATTACCGCTCTAAAAAAAAGCCCAACGAACTTCACGCGGTCTAAAAGTGGCTAGACTGACGGTTCGTGCAGCCCTGAAAATGCATGAAAAGATCGTCAATCCCGCTATGAAACTGACAAAATCTTCCATTCACTAGCTACAATTGGCTAAAACTAGCGATTATACCGCTGTAAAAGTGGCCAAGCTGGCGTAACGCGCTCTAAAAATGGGCAAACTAACAATTCACGCTCCGCAAATCCCTAACCAGAGTATTCCTGTCCTGCCCTAAGTATTATTCCAAAATCAAACATTTGCGCGTCAAGAATGCCCAAACTGACCATTAGGGCGTTGGCTTGACGGGACTAATTGCGTCCTTAAAAAAGCAAAACTTCGCGCTTATTATAAATGACCCAACAGACTTCACGAACCTTAAGAATTGAAAAACTGACTATTCATGCTCTGAAAATATCACACTGGCTATTCACTCTCTATAAATGACTATACTGACGGATTTGCGCCCTAGAAATGGCAAGCTGACCATTCGCATCCCATAAATGGCGTGACGGACTATTCGCACCCTTAAAAAAATGGCAGAACTGACTGTTTGCGTTCTCTAAATGGTTAAACTAATAATTCACGCAATGAAAATGTCAAAACTGAGTTCGTAACAGCATAAAATTGACTAAAATGACGGATTCATGTCCTAGGAATACTGGCAGCGTTAAAATGGCAAACTGGCTATTCCAAACTGGTTATTATTGGTAAAACTGACTCTATGCGGCCTATGATGAATGGTTAAACTGACAAAATTCGCACTTTTAAAATCCCTAAGCAGATGATTCATGTCCTTAAAATGGCAAAATTGGCCATTCGCGCGTCAGAAATAGCCATACTGAGCCTTCACGCCTTAAAAATGTCTATAAGCTGACGATCCTGGCCTTAAAAACTGGCTATTTACGCCCTGTAAATGGCATACTCAACTCGTACCAGTCATTCACGGTCTAAAAATGGCCTAACTGATCGTTCGTGCTCTACAGAGGCTAAACAGACGATTCGCGCCTTCAAAGTGGCTATCGGCACCCAAAAATTGGCAAAACAGGGCTATTTGCACCCTTCAAGCGATAAACTGACCACTTGCGATTGCGCATCGAGCATGGGCCGTCCTTACCGAACCCCCTCCCCCCACCAACCAGCGTTAGCTACATGCACCTCATGGACTGGATAAACTTTTTGATTTGAAACTATTAATTGCTATAAAATTGCTTTATTGGCAAATCACGCCCTAAAAATGGCTAAATGTGCTCATTCGTGCCAGTGAAATGGCGAAACTTACCATTTGTAGTGCAAAAATGGAATGGAAAATGGATAAAAATTCAGACGATTTGTGCCCTACAAATAGCAGAACTAATAGTTTGCGTCTTGGAAATGCCTTAACTGACGATTCATGCCATTAAAATGTCTAATGTGACTTGCTGCTGGTTGGACCTAAAAAAGCAATTTCACGGATTCCACTGCGCCAAAAACAATTTTTTTCTCGTGCGAACCATTCGAAAAATGGTGAATCTAGCGATTCATGCCTTATAAATTGCTAAACTAACCGATCGCACCCTAAAATTGACTTCACGGACGATTCGTCCCCTGGAAATAGTCAAACGGACTATTCAAGCCCTAAAAATGGCTAAAATGACGAATTGTGCCTTGGAAATGCCTAAAACGACGACTCGCACCTTGGAAAAGGCCAAAAAATCAATTCCGGGCCATTGAAAATGACTGAATTGACGATTCGTGCTCTGAAATAACCAAACTCCTTAAAAATTTAAATCTTCAAAGTTTCGGCCTAAAAATGGTCAAACTGGTCATTCGCGCTCTTTGGAAAGCGTCAGGGACAACGACAATTCGTCCCTTGAAAGTGGTAGAACAGATTGGACAAGCCCTAAAACGGGCTGCTGATCGTATTGACAATTCACGCCTCCCCCCCCCCACCTCCACAATGGCTATACTGCCAGATTTGCGCCTTGGAAAACGACCACTCGCGTTCCAATAATGGCTAAATTGACCGCATTCATGCCTTAAAAATGGCTGAACTGACGATTCGTACCCTAACTATCACCAAAACGACTAGTCACGCAATTGCAAACTCAGTCACTGACGAGAATTCTGGTTTCAGACCGTATGGATTTTCTTAATTCCTCCCTCGGCAACTGTCAGTTTCGGTCGAACTGTCAATATCGTCCTTAAAACTGATAATTTCGTATTTAAAAAACTCTCAATTTTGCCCCAGAAACTGACAGTCTTGACTTGGAATCTGTCAATTTCTTCCTACACAACAGATCACAAAACTTCATTTCGGGATTCAGCAGCAGACCATTCGGACTCACAACTTGAGGCTTTTGGGCCCCTTCACCTGAAACAGTCGAGTTCCTAAAACTCTCAAAACAATTCCGTCCTGTAAACTGTCAATTTCGGTCTGGGAACTGTCAATATCACCCGAGAAACTGTCTATTTCGTCATAAATAACAGTCAATGTTGTCTCAAAAAACTGTCAATTTCGTCCTGGGGACTGTAAATTTCTAGTTGAAACTATCAGTATCGATCTAACACTGTCAATTTTGTCCTATGAAGGTCAATTTCGTTATTCAAAACTGTCAATTTCGTCGCCAATACTATACCGATATCATTCTAAAACTGCCGCAATTTCGCCCTACAAACTGTCAATTTCGTCCTCGAATCTGCCAGTTTCTTCCTAGAAACTGTGTCAAGGGATTTCTGAAACTGACGGTTTTAAAGCTTCTTCACCGGAAACAGTCGAGTACTAGAAACTGTCAATTTCGTCGTTCTAAACTGTCAATTTCGCCCTATAAATTGTCAAGTAAATGTTCAAATCTGAAGATTTCGTCCTGGAAACTGTCAATTTTGTTCTTCAAACCGTGAATTTCATCCTGGAAACTGTTAATTTCGTCTTTTAAACTGTCAATTTCTTCCTAGTATTGTAAATTTCGCCCCAGAAACAGTCACTTTCGCCGCTAAACCTATCAGTGTCGTCCTGAAACTACCAATTTCGTCCTACAAACTGTCAATTTCGTTTAAGAATCATTCAAAACTGTCAATTTCGTTTAAGAATCATTCAAAACTGTCAATTTCGCCCTGGAAACTATCAACTTGCATTTGTTCGGGAAACAGTCAATTCCTTCCTGATACTGTCCATTTTGTCCAGGAAATTGTAAATTTCGTTGTCAAAACTATCAATGTCGTCCTAAAACTGATAATTTCATCCTATAAACTGTCAATTTCGTCCTCGAGATTTCCAATTTCACCCTAGATAGATACTGTCAATTTCAATATTCATAACTGTGATTGTCGTACTTGAAACTGTCAATTTCGACTTACAATACTGTCAATTTTTCCTCAGGAACTGACAATTTTGACCAACATAACGAGTATCCCAAACCTTGATTACGAAGTTTTGTATCAGAGTAATGGAAACTATCAATATCGTCGATCAAAACAGTCAATTTCGTTCTGGAAACACTGCCAATGTCGCCCTACAGACGCTGCCATTTTCGGCGTTTGGACAGTTTTTGGAAAAGGGGCTCGAAAATAAACATCTTGGGGGGACTAATACGACCAATTAGGCGGGCTAAGTCCCTATAGCCCCCCTTTAAATCCGCCAATGCGCAAAAATGATGCTAGCGGATGGAAACTTGGCACAAAAATAGATCATACAGAGCCCTATCCTAAGTTCGTTAACCAGCCATTCCAGGTCAAGGGAAGCGGGTGAAAATAAGGGTAAACAAATTTAAAAATTCACCATCATTCACCAAGTAAACCTAGCGACACCGTATTTTAAACGAAACTATGAAGTAATAGTATCCTTCGATAAACGTTTTTATTTTTCGAAAAAGTGGAGAGGGAGGAGTAGTTCGGGGGAAGGAGGGAGAGCCGAAACGCGTAAAATTCCTCGTTAAGGCCGAATTACACGTACCGAGTAAAACCTATGTGTAATCACCACAGAAAGTACTCGGCCGAGTGAATAACATGTGATTTTGTCTCTGCCCGGTCTCGGCCCAGTACTCGGCCTAGCCACTCGGCCGAGTTACTCGGTTGGTGTAATTAGGCCTTTAGTGTGGAAATTATTGGGAAAGTATGGGTTATTCAGCTGTAATGCAATTCAGCTAACTGGCCCAGAGCTATCCCTCCCCCCGACATTCCTTTTACAGTCGGTCTCACCTCCTTTTCAGCTCACGAGCCCCAAGTGCTCGCCGGTTCGGTACTAAATACTTGGTGATAACTTGTCTACTTTTTTTGCGCATCGGCAGCAGGGCCATTTCGCGCAGCTACATTTTGTAAACTTGTCTATTGAAGGTCCTAATATTTTTGAATTATTTATTTTTCGTATTTTTCGCACTATTTGCCATCGAAATCGAATTTTTGAAAAGTATTTTAAATTGTATTTGTATTTTGTTCAAAATACATTTCAAAAAGTATTTGTATTTCAGTATTTAAAATACATTTTTGAAAGTATTTTGGGCTTTGTATTTAAAATACATTTTCAAAGTATTTTGCCCACCCCTGGTATCAAATCGATAGCGTTTGTTCTGCAGCGGCCACTTGCTTACCTACACTACATAATGTTCTTTGGTGAGTGGTGGGTGGGGAGTGGGTTGCCAATAGCTGGATTTACGTGTATGGGTATTTCATTTATTTTTAAAGTTACACACGATAACCATAAAATGTTGCTTATTTTAAAACCCCCCCCCCCCGCCATTTTATGTGTCACTCTTATTCTAATTCAATCCAGAAAAATATTGTACCTATTATGTACAGCTCCTTCACCCTAAAATTTTGGGAAACGGCCCGACGAGAATTTTGGTTTCAAATCACGACAACAATATTGTGCAAACAGTTGGTTCCCCTTTAGGAATGTGATTTTGTGTGAGCCCTTTGAAATGTTGTATCATACATCGGGTGAAAGGGCATTAATTTTTCTAGATGTATAATAATTACGATGCGCCCATGAAAGTTTGGGAGAAGATAATGGGTAATTAAAATCCGCAGTTAAGATAGACTTGATGAACGATGAACTTATGAAAAGTATTGGGATGGCGAAAAAAGAGCAGCGGTCGAGCGGTCCTTTTCAAGGACGTAGTTTGGGGATTCCTTCATAATAGAGAAAAAAGCGCTACGCAAGCAATGTTTTCTGCTACGCTACGACCCCTACAAAAAGGAACGCTCGCAGAGACAAGAAAGGGAAGTTTTTATTATTCATTCGAGTTTCGAGTTGTGTGGCTCGTGCTAGTTTTTCTTGTACTTCAATGCTGTAATAATTATTGCCACAAATTACAAAATGTTCGAGCGCGATTCAGACGAGTTGGACGAGAAAGAGCCCTCCTCAAAACAAACTCGCGGACCCAATAAAAGTAAATTTGATGAGTACTTCATCATTGAGGGGACAACGGATCCAACTGGACTGTGCAAACTGTGCCGATCAACCAGTAAAAAGAAAGTAGTAATCAAGATGAAGAATAAAAATACAACCGGCCTCTTAAAACACCTGAAATGTGCGCATAACAAGGAGTACAGAGCGACTTTCCATGATGCCTCCCAAGAAGCTACTACGACTCGAAGTATAGCTGATTTCTTTCATTCGGCATCCAAGGTAGGAGAATAAATTTTCGTTTTAACTTCTTTTTATTCAGTTCAGAGGTGGATCCAGCATTTTATCGAGGGCGGGGTTCGAAGCAAAAATGTTCACCTGGTAGGAGGGGAGGGGGAGATTGCATACCACCAGTGAAAAAAAAAAGATATAGGAGCCACTTTTCCTGATTTTCGGGTTTCAAAATCCTTTTTTTTGGGGTGGGGGGGAGTTCTTTACCCACCCTGAGTTTCACATGAATTTTCCCGCTTCTTTTGTAGTGATGTGATGTCGATTCGCTCTTTCACATATTCTATTTCTTTCTTATTTTTTATTATTATTCTGACCTTAAGAGGAGGGGGGGGGTCTGACCTCTCAAGACCCCCCCCCCCCGGTGGATCCACCACTGATTTTATTGATGTAACTTTACTAATTATAAATAGCAAAATAGCATTCCCATTCGTCCTGTTCCTGTTTTCACTTTACGTGAACTTTGCGTTAACCATAATATGAAATTAAATTGAATACGAAACAAAATGAACTGAATTTTTTGTTACAGGAGCAAAAACATGATTCAAAACATTTCGAATCGGCGACGGTCCACTGGATTACTTCAAAATACTTGCCTTTCTCGTTCTTTGATGACAAAGTAACTCAAGATTATTTCAAGCTGATAAGTCCGCAAAATAAGTTTCCGAAGAGATTCACTTTGAAAAAGATGGTATTCGAAAGGTACGAGAAAGTCAAAGGAATTTTAATACAGAAACTGAAAACGAATAAATCAAAGATGTCCTGTACTATTGACGGTTGGACTTCTGTGGCCGGCAAAAGTTATTATGGCGTGACAATTCATTATATCGACGAAAATTGGAACTTCCGTTCCACTGCATTAGATTTCATCCCATCGCACGGGAGACATACCGGCGAATACATCGCCAAATTATTCAAGCAATGTCTTCAGGAATTCGGCATTGAAAACAAAATTCAAGGCATAACCGTGGATAATGCTTCGGCAAATACCAAATTCATGCAGGAACTGTCGAAAATCATGGAATTTGACGCTGAAGATCAGCACTTTAGATGTCTCGCTCATATCCTGAACCTTGGAGTCAACGCGCTTTTGGATTCGCTCATGCTCAATTACTGTGGGGCATCCAGTTCCGAGGAAGACTCTTTGGACGAAGATTCAGACGACGAACCTTCGGTGATGGAGGACACGTCCACATCCATCGGAAAGCAACGATCGTTCGTTTGCAAGATAAGAAGAAGCGAGGTGCTACGGAACAAGTTTCGATCTGCCTGTGAAACGGCCAGCGTCCCGTCGAACTTGAATCTTGTGATAGATTGTCCTACTAGATGGAACTCTACACACGAGATGCTCGGGATAGCTATCAAGCTTAAAGCAGGAATCAATACTCTGTCTAGCACTCTTCCAGAACTGCATAAATTCACACTAAATGAAGATGAGTGGACAATTTTTGAAAGGGTTCACAAATTTCTGCACAATTTTAAAATTTTATCGACAAAACTGGGTGGAGATCGATATGTGACGCTTCCTCTGGTGATTGTATCTTTCAATCTCCTCCTCGACAGAATAGAGGCAACCGCCAAAAAACTCAACGAGGAAGCAAGTAGAAGTTCAGTGAGTGAACGCCTTGTGGAAGCATTTCAGGCATCAAGGGATAAAATGCTGAAACATTATAGAATGTTTAATTGGGTGTATTGTGTCACTCTCGTGTTGGATCCGAGGCATAAAGTTGTTACCTTTGACATGACAGATTGGGGGAAAGAAATGAAGAAACGGAGTTTGAAAAAATTCGAACTCATCTTCGAGCAGTACTCCAAAAACAGAGATGAACCACCCACGAGCGAGGCAATCACAAATAAGAATGTCGAAGACGAAGAGCTCATCGATTACGATCAACTGTATTCCCAACAAGAAGAAATCTCGTCGTCACATAAAAGGGAACTCGAGGAGTATTTATCAGAGCCAAGAGCAGCGAGCGACGAATGCATTTTGGACTGGTGGAAGCGCCACGAAAAAAAATTCCCTATTCTTGCTAGCATGACACGGGATTTCTTCTCGGTCCCAGCTACTTCAGTACCAGCTGAAAGACTTTTTTCAAAGGCTGGGCTCATAATTCGGAAACATCGCAATCGGCTTTCTAATGAATCGGCAAAGTGGCTCCTGTGCCTGAATTCCTGGGCCGGATTGAAGAACTAGACCCCTCCCCTGATCCCTGATTTGGTTTGTTTTGTTTTTTTTCATAAATATAATTTTTTTTATTAATAGAGGTATTGTTTTTGAATTTTCTGTCAATTACCTTATCCCGCTAATTCCACACGAAACAGCCACACCAGTATTTCACTATAATTATACTCACTTATGGGCAAAATGTGCTAGGTGAGTCGGCGTAGAGGTTATTTTATTGTATTTATTCATTTTTTTGGGATATATTTAATTGCCTGGCTAAAAAAAGTGTTTTTATTCTACATGATGATAAAACCCTATTTTACGGCCGCGAATGAGTCTCAAAAGTGTCTCTTTTCTTGTCTAGGAGCTAAAATATTTTTCACGCGACTTGCTTGGTAAGTTGTCTTGCCCTTTTCACTACCGAAGTTAGACCGGTAGGTTGACTTTTTCCGTACAGTACGGTTAAGCATTTTTAACTGTACTGTTTTTAAAAGCAATACGGTAAAGAATTTTTTCTGGTTTACGCGGTGAGCCGGCCAAACTATCCACGGGAAGGAGAAAATATCCGTATTCCAACGGTTCCACGGTTAGGGATAGGTTATAAAGGTTTGGGGACTGTATACCTATAACAGAAAAACCAACGAAAACGAAAACAAATGAAAATCCGTAATTTAAACGCTCCCAGTGTCAATGTCCAGCCAGAGTGGCGTAGCGTATGGGGGGGGGGGCGGGGGCGGTGGGGCGGCCCGCCCCGGGCATCACTTGAAATGGGGCATCAGCCGGCAGAGGCTTTTTTAACGTGAATAAGAGAACGGAGCACAGTTCTGATAAATATTGACTCCTTTTGCGCACCACCGGTAACAAAACACTCCACATCTATTCAACTGCCCAGTCATGGGCGTAGCCAGCGGGGGGCAGGGGTGGGCAGTTGCCCTCCCCTGGAATCAAAAACGCAGATTTCGTGGGGAAGCTGCCCACCACCCAAAATTCCAAAAATATTTTCCCTGATCTGGCTAACAGACACACAAATTTATTATATTTCGCTCCATAAAACCAATTTTGCGGATTTCAAAAACCAACCATCAAACGAAAAACCAAAAATCAAAAATTCGCGGATTTTTCTTGCTGACAAACCGATTTCAAGGGTCGGCTTAACTTGAAAACCGATTTTGCTGATTTTTCGCACTAAAATCCCATTTTCGCAAGGGTTCGACGCGCAATTTCGTGTGTTAAGGTTAGCTCAAATCGTGTTTAGCCCGCTGTGCCATACAGACTTCTGGTGGGAGAGGAAATGCCAGCTCTATTTACCATGTCAGGTATAAAATTTAAAGTTTAGCTCCAAAAGTATCACTTTCCGGGGTGTGGGGAGGAGGGGGGAGAGAAGTTTCAATTTTTCGCCACAAAATCCGAAATAGTAGGCTACAAACGACAGGTTTCCAGCAGATATTTTTTTTTTAACGGATAGTGGCCGTTTCTGTGCAAATTTAGTCTCTGATGACCGTGAATTGACGCGATTCTAACCTCCAGATCCTGTTAGAAGCCTGCAAAAAGGCAATGGTTCATCTGTTATTTTCGCCAGTGAATCTGCTCACAGGCGTGGTGGATCCAGTTTTTCCTCAAGAGGAGTTGCACAGAACCCCCCCACCCCCAATTTGTAGCGTCGAATTGACGTTTTTCTTTAATTTTAGTTGAAACTGAGTACTTTTTCTCAATTCTACCTCCAACTATGGCCTATTTTCTTCATTTTAACCGTAAAAAGGTTTTTAAAACGCATTTTTGATTTACTATTCTAATTACGGCCAGCACTGGGCACCGTCTATAAACCGCGAATAGGTGCGTTCTGTCAATTTCAGCCGCAAAAGAACAGTTTTTCCTCAATGTAACCTGTAAATGAACGCTATTTCTCAATTTTAGCCACGCCAATTACACTATAATCAACAAAAAAACTGGGACAATTTTTATCAATTCATTTTCCCTCAATTTTAGCCGCAAATTCGTGCTTTAATCTCAATTCTGCCTTGAGCAATTTCCCCCTTTCAAATTTCAGCAGTGAAAAGGTCCAAATAATACTCATGTCAACGAATTTAATTAATTTTGATCCGGACGTTGCTTCGCGAACCTTAAAATAGGTGTTTTCCTCAATGTGCCTTAATTTTAGCCGAAAATAAGAAATTTTTCAAAAATGTGTGCGCTAAGTCGCCCTCTTTCTGGATTGTACCCGCAAACTTGCTATATAAATGTATAAAAAACAGTCAATTATCACTTTTTCGCAGTGTTCACCGAGATGTTGGTTTGAGAAACCGCGAACTGGTGCCTTCTCTCAATTTCACCTGCGTGAATGAGCTCCATTTCTCAATTTTAGCCGTGGATTGGATTGGACATTGAACGCGCAATTTATGTTGTCAATTTTAGCCGTGAAAAGTGTACTGTAAACCGTGAGTTAGCGCATTTTCTTAATTTCGGCCCGGACTTTGAATCGCGAAACCGCAAATTGGCGTGTTTTCTCAATTTCAACCGCGAACAATGAGCATATTGATTTCTCAAGTTCAACGTAAATCAGCGCTATTTCTCAATTCTAGCCGTGAATGGGTGTTTTCGCTCAGAAAATGTCCTTTTCATGGATTTCATCCGCGAACGAGCACTTTTTCTCAAGACGTGCGCCCCCACCCCCCCCCCTAAACACTGAATCTCGTTGTGTCTGGCTGGCTGCCCCTGTGCCTAGTCCCCATAGTTGCTAGGTGCTCCGTGAAAGAAATCGTGGCTTGAATAGGTCTACCAAGAGGCACCGAAACCACACAAAATGGTCCATTGCAGACCAGGGCACTCCCCAGGAGCTATCCATAACAGTATAACGACTGTTTGAGGAGGCGTAAAAACTACAATGAAGTTGACCGCAAGCTGAGTCTTGAGCGATGCCATGGCTCTCATTTGGAGACAAAATAGTTTAAGAACTGGCCAGAGCGTGCCAGGGGCTACGGGTTGCATCCCACACCCGGTCAGTGTTCCACGCAAACACGCTCCGTCCCTCCAAACGCCTAAGCTGGAATAATTTGACATAGCCAACTTCACGGAAATTGTTTTTATGTAGAGCCGAATCCGTAAAATTGTTTTTTATTGAACCGAATAACCCCCAAAATTGGTATTTTCAGTATGCCAAGTTCCGCGAACCGCCCTTAGGCCCGGTTTATTGAAGCGCAAAACCTGTGAAGTTGGTTCTACTCAGAGTCAATCTTATTACTGCAAATCTAGCCCAAAGACCAAGAATCTGGCATGTTTTTATAGTATGGGGGGGGGGGCATCAACCTTGAACACCACTCCGGGAATCAAAATGTCACGCTACACCCCTGCACAGCCGATCCAAGTTGAAACTGATAGTTCTCCAGGGTACCCTAGGGTATCCCGGAGAACCCGTATCACAATCGAGAGAATAGCTCTAGAGCTGGCGTTTAAATTATGGAATATAAGCGTCAAATCCGAGGAAATGTCTCGCAATCAAAGCGCCGAACGCGAAAAAAATGGCTTTGTCGATGTCTTGTGGTAGATCATGGTTTGGCCACCTCACCACATACGTCGATCGACTCTATGAGGCATGGTCCCGTATATGGAGGTAGCAGCTTTGCATTACATTTTGGAGGCCTTGAGGCTGCGCGGGTATATTGGCGGACCAGCACACGGTCACCTTTGTGATAAATCCGAGGTTTTAATTTACTCGCAATAATCCTTTGTTGTTTATTTTGAATGGCTTCATTTTGTAGCTTGACGAGAGCCGAATCTATCTCTGTGCGGTCCCGTTCAATATTAAGAGCTCAAAAAATGCTTCGAGGTGCTCCAGGTGTGCTTCAGCAGTTGCGAGATGTCGAGGTATCAGTGGTCTAAGGGCTTTTTCTAGGGCAGACATTGAAGTCTTAACTCCGTAGGATACCCGGGAATATTCGTACGAGATTCATAGAATCGCCGATTTTTATAGACCGCTCAGTCCACGTGCGTCGAGGCTCTTCCTCGGACTTCACAGGACTGACGTTACAGCACCTCTAAGCGGACTTCCACAGTTGATCACGTCCGACTCTGAGATCGAGACATGACGGTCTCCCCCCCCCCCCCCGCCTCCCTGTTGACACCAGAAACAGGAGAAAAGCCAACATCAGAGGCGCAAGCGCCGATCCAGAATTCCAAAAAGGGGCTCGGGCAAGCCTCGATGGGTTATAGAGTCCGCGGGTCTGAGCGTGTGTGGCTCCGGAAAAGGCGAGGATATCGCGAAATTCCCAAAAACGCCAAAAACGCGAAATTTCACGCCATAAACTGCCGGCCCAGTCGCACGCCTGCGGTACGCCTATCTCCTCAGTTCCCGTAGGTCCTTATGGGCGGCTAAACTTTTGAGGAGGCGCACTAATGTGTTTTTCTTAGGGCAAGTTCGCGGCTAAAAGTTTGGAAAAAGTGTTCATATTCGTGGATAAAACAGTGAAAAATCAACAATTCCGGGTTTCTCGATGCAACTTACAGACCAGAAATGAAAAGAAACGCTAATTCGGGACTAAAAGTTCAAATAAAGGCTAATGGCGTTTCCGTCTCAATGCAATGCACTCGTGTGGTGTAAGTTTTCCCACCCGTCCTCTCAGAATTGAAACACAAACATGTTTATGGAGGGGACGGCTGCAGCACTACACTTGTGTGTAGTATGTTGACTGGCAATCGCTATAATTAACGTCTACCTTATTCGTGAATAGGAGGGGGAAACCAACCACTAAATCACAGTTAAAGTCGAGAAAAATGGCTAAGTCACGGTGTAAAAAAACCCTACTCGTCGGCTAAAATTGGTGAAAATCAGTGATCCACCGAATTAGCGGCTAAAATGAGGAAAAACGCTAAGACGTGACTGAAATCACCACCTATTAAATGATTTTTTTTTAAAAAAAAACTTATTCCCTTGTTATAGCGTGAAAAAGCACCAATTCGCGGCTAAAAATCAGAAAAAGCTTTGACTTGCATCAAACAATTGAGAAAAACTCGAATTCGCGGATGAAATGTAGAAAAATCGCTAACGTGTAAAAATAGGAAAAACGCTATATCGCTAAATTGGTAATTCAAGGCTAAAATTGACGAACATAACTATAGCTCACGGATCGAAATTGAGAAAAAGCTCTCGTTTTGCGGCTAAACTTGAAGAAGTGGCAAATGGGGGCCATTTGGGAGGGGGGGCACAGATAGCCATTCTGAGGGCGTGAATCGTCATTTCAACACTATCTGCAGCCTCTGTTAGGGTGCGAACGATCAGTTTGGCCATTTTAATGCTTGAAAGCGTGAATTGCCAGAACGAGCAGAAATGTCATTTGGGGGGGGGGGGGCTTGAATTTTTAGGGCACGAATTGTCTATTTGGACAGTTTCAAGGCGTGAAGGCCCCCAGTTTGGCGATTTGGATACGCGATTTATGCAGACCTACTGTATAGACCTTTTCAAAGCGCGAATTGTCAGTTTAAATTGGTATTTATAGGCCACATTATTTGTCAATTTTAGGACTTGAATAGCCAGATTGTCCATTTTCACGGCGCTATAACTGTCAATATGGCAATTTCTGGGAATTTGAATAGTCACTAATAGTCAGTATTTTTTTTTTTTTTTTTTTTTTTTTTTTAGGGCACGAATCGTCAGGTTTGCCATTATAGATTTGTCATTTTTAGAGCAGGAATTGCCTGTGTGCGAATGATCGGTACGGCCATTGGCAGGAATCGTCGTTACGCAATTTTCAAGGCGGCAATTGTCAGTTTTTCTAGAGCGAATAACGTTAGTTTTTGCTTGAATACACATGGTTTGACCATTTTTAGGACGCATAGAAAAACGCCATTTAATGGGACGTGAATAGTACGCCCTAAAGCCAAAGACGCTTTAACCATATTTTGGCGTGCTAATGGTCGATTTTCTTGTTTTTGGAGCAGGAAACATCACAGCACAGCTGGTCAGACATTTTCAGGCCGCCACATTGTCAGTTGATCCATTTTTAGGGCTCTTTTAGAGCCAGTTTGGACAGTTTTAGAGCTGAGAATGCCGCGGTCTGGCTATTTTCAGTGCACAAATAATCAGTTCGGATATTTTCAAGGCTTGAATCGACCGTTTTACAATTTTCAGGGTGCAAATGGTCAGGTCAAGTCAAGGTTGCGTACGGTCAGTTTGGCCATTCTTTGTGTGTAGGATAGGAACCATTCTGTTAAGGCTTTTTCTATGGGCACGAATAGTCGGTTTAGCCGTTTTCAGCGCTCAGAGAGCGCAAATAGAAGGGTTCTGTTCTGACCCCCAAAACCCTCCCCATGGCCACGCCACCGTCTGAGGATATAGGTAACTTGTTGGTTTGTTAGGCTAAAAGTAACGAGTTTGAGGAAGGAATGGTTCATTCGTCGTCATTAACTTAATAGTCGGCTATACAACTGACCCCCCCACCCACCCCACCCCTTTAGTATGCGTGGACTTAGCCGAGAAAACTCTCAACTCCGGTGTCTGGATCTTATTTTTCGTGGCAAAATAATTATCAAGCGTGCGGGGGCTGGCACCACCATCTCCTCCCCTCTCACCGTGAGGATTTTACCCACAAATTCACGCAAACAGAGCCACACCCGCCCTGGTGAGCCATAAAAGCATGATTTGACAACTTTAGCCAGACGATAACGAGTTTTTGTCGATGAGTGGCGCAACATTGAATGAAATTGAGATTCCATCAAAATATAGAATGTGGGACTCAGTTAGTGAATTGTGGGTGTAACGAGTGGATTGCGGGTGTATTTCGATTGAAAGAGGGAGTTCTACAACGCATAATGTACAGCGAGGTACTTTAGAATTTAGAATGATTGCGGTGTCATAAATATTTAAATCCCACGAAGGACTCAAACTATAGATGCACAAATCATCCAGATAATTTGCCGTAATAGGCAAAAACGCGCTCACGTAATTAAAATTACCATCCTTTTGTTCTTTTCTGCGTTTCAAAGACTCATAGTGGTTGATATGACGTCAACCAAAAAACATTTATCACCACTTCACCAATAGAGCAACCCTGACGCATCCCTTTCCGTGATAGAAAGAAACAGGTCCCCGTGGAAATATTTCACGCGGAAAACGTACACATACAGAAGTGGAATCGACTCCCCCTCACAACCCCATAACAACTCGTAATAATCTGTTGGGTGAACGTCATAATTTCCGAGCAATTTATCCCGTTCAACTGGTGTGTGTATACTTAGTTGGAATGTAAAATACTGAAGGAGGGGGGTGAGTAAGGGTGCGCGAATGACATCACTCCCCTTATCCGCGATATTAAAAGTCCTTCCGCACCACCCTCCCATTCAATTCCCTTCCAAACAAATTAACAGTTCCGCCTACAATTTTCTCACTGTGGACGTTTCCCTCTAAACCCCATCACATCAGCCCATTTTATAAAAGGGCGCTGAATCGTTTAAATGTGTAGATTATCTATCAATCCCCGCCTTCAACTCGACACACACACACAACCTACACAAAATTTTTAATTAATAAAACCCTTCGGCGGGTGGAAACTCCGAGTGTAAAAAATGATTTGAGCCGCAACCATCGGCCATACTGAGTCAACAAAGAAAACTCTTGTGACGTCCGCAGCCATCAAAGTAATCAGGGACGACACAAGTAAGAGGCTGTGGGCTGTTCGCCACAAATTGACAGGTTTTTTTTGAAATTTTGACATTTTCCTATTAGGAAACTCACCCCCGCCCCACCACCACCACCACGGCGATAATAGACGACAGAAACTCCAGTGGTCCTTGGAACTCCAATGCCTTTGGAAACCTCAGAGTCCCGGTCTTGATGATTTTCCATCAAGAGCAGCTTGAGTATACATCCGTGAGGACGCGGAAGGTCTACGCGAAGCCTCAAAATGAGCTCGAGTCAATCAGCGTTTTGCAGGTAAATTCAGCCCTGAAATTCTCATTGGTTGGCCGACATACAGCGGCCAACTGTTTGTTTCGGCCCAGAAGCTGACGGTTAGGCTGCGAATCCGACCTAACCTCTACCACCAGCTCAAAGGCGTCGCTTGAAATTGTATTTTTGGGTAATCAGACGATCCTTTTTTTTCTGTTTTGTTTTTTTGCAATCAAAAAGATTAAAGGGCCACTAAATCTTCATTTTTCGTTATTCGTTACACCCCTAAAGCACCCTCCCCCTCAAAGCTAGTAGCCTCACCCTTACAGTCATTTGTCTCTCCAACGCAAAGCCCTTTTAAGTAATGTGTTGTTTGCCGCAGTCCGCTTAAGTGACTGATTTCACCCTTCAACCCCCTTTCGATCTTTCGCCACTGATTTTCCCTTTAACCCTCCCAGGAATGACCCAACACACACCCAAAAGCGGATTATCACTTTCTCTTTCTCTGGGCAATATCCTTCCTCCCTCCACCATCGTCCACCCCTTAACAGAACCCTAATTTCACGATTCATCTCTTCCTCCCTTCATCAACCCCATTTATTTCCCCCTCCCCCACAACCCCACCGATTTTCATGATTCCAAGTGACTTGGAAGTCTTTTCCGCGCAGTAGTTTATTGGCCACATAAATCTCAACTTTCATTCACCCTCCGCCCACCCCCCCCAACCACTCTAGCCAGCACCCCTTTTCAAGAACAAACCCATCTTTGTAGTTTCTAAACGCGTCAGGGACCCATTTGAATCAATCTTCGCGCGATCCGATGGTACTATGGGTAACTTGGGAGAAGGGGATGTGGAGGGAGTGAGCCCCAGCGGGACAAATGACACTTTACACACCCGCTCTTTCACTTTTCCATTCCCTCTATTAACTCTGATGTCTTGGAAAGATGATGATTCCCCATGGTAGTTCACCCTACCCCTACCACACGTACCGTTTCTTTTATATCGCACGCCTTTCCAACTCCCTCGAATAGAACGTAATTTGCCCGCGGGATTTGCTACTTTGCTCGTTCTCTATGTCCAAGGGGATTCGTCTTTATAAAGTTTTCCCTTTAAATTTCATTTAAATAGTAAGATGGGAGGGGAAACAATTTTCTTCGTTTTTAAAGTTTCTTTTACCCCCCCCCCCTCCAACAACCACTAACGCTGCTTTATTCAACCTTAAATAGTTTATCACGTCCTTCCATATAAACCTTATTACGTGATTTCTCCTCTAGTCCTCTCCCAAGTGCGACCTCTCCAAATTGATACCAATCGGCGGGCCGTCTTCCCCCCACCACCACACCACGACATAAATAGACGAGGTAGGGTCGCGGGCTGTTTTTCTTAGGGTCGTGGACTGTTTCGGCCATTTGATTTGAAGTACCCGGTCCTCGCGAGCTATACCTTACTGCCTTCACAGCCAGAGTATACAATTCCCTGCACTGACGTTATTTTTATATAAGTGCGGTCTCCGCTCACTTGTTTGCTCTGAATAAAATTCGAATGCAGAGAAAACCGAACCGCATAGCAGCTAGGCGTCGCGGATTTTTAGAAAATTGTGTGCAGATACTGGCCGACCTTGACCTATCGGGGCCCGGGGCGGAAATCTTTGAAAATCACCAATTCGTGGACAAAGAGTATGGTAAAATTAACTTAAAATGCTGCTCGCTTTCGCGACTTCTAAAGGTCACTTTTGTGGCTATGAGTTTAAAAACACGACTGATTTGCGGCTAGAACTGAGAAAAAGCGCTAATCTATAGCTAAAAGTAAAACCAAATTGCTGATGTAATGCTAAAATGTGAACAAATGCTAATTTGCGGCTTGAAAAAATCAATTTTCAGCCTGGCATCAGGTTAACGGCTAATTTTCAGCCCTCATAGTCTATTAGGATGACTAATACTCGAACCCCAAAATGGTAAAACTGACGATTTCCTCCTTAAAAATTGCAGAAGAGGTAGTGATTATTTGTTTGTGGGCTAAAAATGGCCAAACTGCCTGTTCCCGCCTGTCTTGAAAGTAACGAAACTGATCATTAGTGCGTCAAAACTGGCCAAACTGTGAGCCCTCACGCCTTGAAAATGTCTAAATTGACGATTCGGGCTCTAAAAATATTCGGACGCAAACAGCCAGTTTTGCCATTTGTGTGGTGCAAATAGTCCGTCATTGCATTTTTAGGTTGCGAATGGTCATGTCTGCTATTTTCAAAGTGTAAATTGTCTGGTCATTTATACGTATAACAAAGGAATACTATAGCCAGTGCGTTATTTTCAAGGCAAGAATCGTGAGTTTTGCCCCTTTTTTACAGCACACATTGCATGTTTAGCCATTTTCCACGCACGAATGGCCAGTTTTGCCCGTATTTAGGGCTGGAATCACCCGTTCAGGCATTTTAGAGCGCAAATTCGGGGCTCGTAAAGTCAGTTTCGTCATTTTTAGAGCGTGAATCGGGTCAGCTGAGTCATTTTCAAGGCGCGAATCGTCATTTTTGCCATTTTTCAGGTCATAAAAATAGTCACGTCAAGCCAAAAGCAAAGAATGGTCAGTTTGGCCATTCGTTACTCGCGAATGGTCGATTTTGCACTTTTCAGGGCTGGAATAATTATGTTAAGGTCTTTTGTAGGTGCGAATAGTCAGTTTAGTTGTTTTTGAAACGCGAATATGGTCCGTCAGGCCAGAGACGCGAAAGATCAGTATATTGACCATTTTTGGCGCGCGAATTGCCAATTTTGCCATTTTTGGCGCGCAAATGGTTGATTTAGCCATTTTCAACGTCAGCGCGCTTCAGGTCCGTTTGGCTACTTTTTAGAGCGAGAATTTCCGGTTTGGCAATTTTTAGGGCGCGAATATAGTGAGTTCAGTCATTTGCTAGGCGCTAATCGTCAGTTTAACCACTTTGGGGGTGCGATTGCAGTCAGTTTAGCTGTTTTTATGGGCGGAATAGCCGTAGTTTGGCTGTTTTAAAGCAGTAAATGGCTGTCAAGCCATTTCTAGTAGAGCAAAACTCACAACTGAAATTGCGAAAAATCGCACGTTCGCGTATAAAAAAGAGAATTATGCTAATTCGCTGCAAAATTAGCAGAAAACGCTATATTTCACAGTTGAAATTGAGAAAAATCTCTAATTCGCGGATAATGTTTAGGAAAAACGATAATTCGCGAACACAAATGATGAAGAAAATCACTAATTAGCGGCTGGAAGTGAAAAGACGCAAATCCGTAGCTTCTGAACGATTTGAGGCTCAAACTGAAAAACAGCGCAGAAGTAGAAAGACATTGCTTTTGCAGGGCTAAAATCTAAAAACAACGCGGCTAAAATGAAGAAAAACTCTAATTTTTAGCTCTAATTGTGAAAATGTAATAATTCGCTTTCATAAAAATAGTTAATCCGCAGTTGGAAATTAAGAAAACTTCCAATTCGTGGCTAAAATGGAGGAAAATCGCTAATTCAAGCGACAGAAACGCTACTGTGTTGCTAAAATTAAGAAGAAGGGCTAACCCTCGGCTAAAACTGAGGAAAATTACAAATTCGTGGAGTTTGTTAATATTTATAATTTAAATACTCGCCTTCTGAGGGCAACTATCTGGCTAAAATTGAGAAAAACGGCTACAAGTAAAAAAAAACAAAAAAACACTGATTCGCGGCTAGAACTGAGAAAAAGTGCTAATCTTATATACTTACTAAAACTGAAAATAATTGCTAATACGGTGCTAAAATGTAGAAGATTCTGCTAATTTGCTGCTAATATTGAGTAAATCAATAATTAAGGCTAAAATTAATAATATAATAATAATTAGTGGCAACCCAGGCCCGCTGGGTTGCGAAGCGAGTATTGTTTCCATTACACCACCGAGGCGCGCTCTTCATAACGAATAAATCTTTTATGAGGCCCCTTAGTATCTAAATAAACAAGAAGTATAATTTTTAAGTTTAAATGCCGTTTAATTACGGATTTTTCCTTATTTTAGCCATGAATTAGCGTTATTTCTACATCCCATTTGCCCATTATGTTCGATTTGAACCGCCAATTAGCCCTTTTCTCAATTTTGGCCGCAATTAACGTTTTTATCGATGTTGGCAGCAAATTGGCGATTTTTTTTCCATTTTTAGCAGCGAATAAGTATACTTTTTATCGATTGGTGCTGAAAAATAGCGTTTTTCGCGCTAATTAGTGATTTTCTCAATATGTATTGGCTGTTAACCACAGAATCTGTGGCTGAATGCCACAGATTGACACAGTGACAGAATGACACAGTGGGCCAGTATTGTAATATCTCAGGGGGGCGAGACTTGTTGCCATGAATTAACGTTTTTTCTACACTTCAACCGCGAGTTAGCGACGTTTCTCAATTTCAGCAGCGATCCAGCGATTTTTTTCAATTTTAGCAGCGATTTAATTCGCGATTTTTCTCAATTTCGACCGTGAATTACCGTTTGTTCTAATTTTAGCCACTAAGTAGCGCGTTTTCTACATTAGCTAGAATTAGCAGTTTTGCAAAGTTTTCACATTCAGATATGAATACAAAAACTTAAATTTTGGCCCTGAATTAGCGTTTTTGTCAATTTTAGCCACAAAGTAGAGATTTTCTTTACTTTTAACTACGAAGTTGTCTTCAGAAACTATACGAATTGGCTTTTACTCAATTTTGTCTGCGATTATACAGGGGCGTAGCCTGGACAAGGCAAGAATGATGTGCAGCTGCCCGCACCCTTCTTCAACTCGTTTTTGTTCGAAACCGATTGTTTGATCTCGGAAACCGTTTTGCCTATTCAAAATGGCTGATTGGCATTAAAACTGAACAATGTGTCCTTCAAAAACGTGAAATACACATAATTTATGTTCTGCAGAAAAAAATGGTCATTTTTGCAAAGTCGCCCTAATTCCACGGCTGGAATGAGGACGAAACGATAATTAGCGGCTAGCGGCACTTATTTGCAGCGAAAAATGAGCTAAAACGCTGACTCGTAGCTGCTATTGAAACATATAGCGTCAATTCGCCGCTAAAATTGAGAAAAAGTGCCAATCTTTAGTTGAAATGAACACTTTATCTCAATTTTTGTCCTGAATTAGTGCCATTAATTTTGAATTGAGCAGTGATAAAATGACAATTCGGGGTTATAATTGAGAAAAAGCTAAGTTTTGTGGCAGCTTGCCAATAATATTTTGCGCAGTCGTGGCCAGCTTGCCTGCGGGTTCACTGAAAATCAAGCAATTGCAATTTCGTGGATGTTCTGACCCAAAATTTGCAATTTCGTGACTGGTCTGACCCAAAATTTGCAATTTCGCAGATTTGTAACTCCGAAGTCGTGTGATTTCGTGGCAGAATTTGGGCTCTTTCGAGACTGGCTTCTCCGGGTTATAGATTTTAGCAGATAATTATCGATTTTTCCAAATTTATGTTGTAAATAAGCGGGTTTGTTTTGTTTTTTTTTTTTTTTTTTTTTCTCAAATTTATCAGCGAATTGACGCCATTTATTTTTTCTATCCCCTTTTTTATATCCATGGGTGATTTTTCGTAATTTCAGTTGTGAATTTGCCAATTTCTTAAATTCAGCCCCAAGTTAATTTTTAGCCGTGATTTTTTTCAAATTCATAGCCTTGAATTAGCGATTTTTTCTATTTTAGCAGTAGGCTTGGCCCAAGAGCACCAGTTTGCATTATTTTTCTACATTTTAGTCTATATATTACACCGCGAATCAGCGATTTTTTCTCTAGTCTGAAAGTTGCATCGAGGAACCATGAATGAGCACTTTTTCACTTTATTTGCCACGTACTTGCCCCAAGAACCGCACATTATAGTGTGCCTTTTCAGTTTTAGCCGCCTAAAGAGCTACGGAAACGGTTTGTGGTCAAAACGAAAGCTCGCAACCGATTGGATTCCCTGGACGATCACGATCTGCGATGCGCATTGACTAATAACTTTCGCCCGAGTGTCGCAGAATTTGTGAAAAACATGACAAACCATTATTGAAGTAACCAAACTAGGGGGGGGGTCTAGGGTCGCGAAGGCTTTTGCAGTGTTAAATTAGCGTCGTCATCGAAAAACTTTGGAAACCCTTGCGATAAGGGTTTTTCATCGGAAAGACGTTTCGATCAAAGGGGTTTAAGGGGTGGGATGGATGTGAAGGGAAGCATGATCGGTTTTTCTTTAGACCAAAATAAAAGAGCCCTGGATAATAAAAAAAATAAAAAGAACGATTGTATGGGTGGCAAGGGGGGGGGGAGTAGTCTTTTGCCGAAGCGTCTTCAAAGTCATAAAACTTCTCTCTTCGAGGCACTTCTTGCACCTTCCTTTTACACGTTCGCCCATATGGTCACGAATGAGGTGGTGGAGGGGGGGGGCGAAGAAAAACCGTATTTATTCTTATGAGGCCTTTACAAGAGAGTCGCATTAACACTTGGAGGCTTTGCACCCGTTGTAAACTATGCGGCGCCTGATTTTACTACCTTTACCTTAATCAAAACGAGGACTAGTGGTGGGGGCATGTCTTTTTTTTTTTTTTTTTTTGTTTTTTTTTTTAAAAAAACCCTTAAAATGCCTTCTCCAGAAGGCTGACAACTTAATGTCGGGTTTTGAAGTCGAAAAAAGAGAAAATTGTCCGTTGTTTAACACGACAAACAGCCTGTTATTTCGCTTTGAGAGGGAGAGAAAAAAAAACTAGTTAAATTTGCCGTTAACGATAATCAGTTTTCCATAATCGGGAATCGTTACGTGACAATTTTTTTTCTCCCCTGTGCAAGGCGTTAACAACAAAAAGGATTGAGAGGGTCAACTTTTTTTTTCGGGCCGATTACCTCGAAGAATCGAGAAGCACACCGCAGTTGTCAATTTAACAATACCCCCCTCCCCCCGACACTGCTCTTATTTAGCGCGGCGTTCATCAAAGGATCTGAGTAATTTTTATCCCCGTCTCCCTCCACACCAGGCTCATAATCTTTGGTCAGAGGAAGACAAAAAAAAAAAATACGACCCGTCCAAAAAATTAAGCATATTTTACTGCATAACCAACTCTTAAAAAGGCGAATGATGAAGAATGGTGTGTGTCGGAGGTGGGGTGGGGGGGGGTAGCAGGGATTTTCTCGGCGGTTAATTCAATACCTCCGCGCGGACTTTCTCTCTCTTTCTTTTAAAAATGAAACCAATTCGACACCCTCAATAAATGTCCGATATGCCCCCATCAGGCTCAGCAAACTTTTATGATTCCCTTCCCCCTTTTTTTTTTTTTTTTCGCGTATTTTTTCATTTGAAAAGGTCGCGGGAGGAGTTCATCATACGAAAAACGGTCTCGGTCTCTTAAAAAAACAAAAAAAAAACGAGTTTTTATTTATTTTTTCAATATAAATTACTGACTGAACCTTCTCCCACCCCTCCCCCAACTAAACCATCCCAACGACCTTTTACACTGTTGACCGCCTCGCTATTCTTTTACTTTATTTTATTAGTAAAGGAATGGAGTTATAAGTTCAATGGAGGAATGATAAAAATGTGATAGCTAGTTATCCCTGTAACTGTTAAAATTTATTATTAAAAAAAAAAAAAAATACGCGATTAATTAACAGACTATTATTTAAGGGCTGCCCCCTTGCTTTAGAGCCTCGGGCAGCGGGGGAGGAAGGCAACTGGAGGCAGCAGAGGCGCACGCATAAGATATACCGGCACTCCGCTGTATTTTTGCCCGGTCCCGGTTCACGGTTTTTGACCGTGTTAGCTTGGCCCCCTCATCTCTCAAAAATAATGGTAGGGGGGGAGGGGTTTCCTCGAGTGGCGTAATGTTCGGCTTCGCTCCCATTTTGAATCTCCCAAATAGGTCTCGTCCCGTCACGCATTTTTTGGCCCCTCGTCCGGTCCCGCACACTCATCAAGTCACACCCCACGCGGAGGTTTCCACCGCACGCGCAACTACGCGGAACAAAAAATTACAAGATCAAATACCGACCCCCCCCCCAACCAAAACAGATATTTTTTAAGTCATTTTCGGGCGGTCTGGCGTTGAACTACATATTTTTCTTAATTTTAGCCACGAAATTGCCTCCGAAAACTGATGCGCTTATACGTTTTCTCAATTTTATCTGTGAATTACCTCATTTTCTCATTTTTAGCTGCGAATCGGCGCTTTTTATAATCTCTTACCAGTGAAGTTGCTTCAAGATTCCGCAAAATTAGGTAACGTTCGAGCGCACTTTCCCTTTTTTAATCCACAAATTAGCAATTTTTTATGAATTTAACCTGCGAATTGGCGCTTTTCTCTATTTATTACCTGCGAATTAGCGCTTTTTCTCAATTTTATCCCCAAAGTTGCCCCAGAATTCACTGAGTTGGAGTTTTATCAATGTCAGCTATGAATTAGCGTTTTTCTCCCAATTTTAGCAGCGAATTAGCACATTTTCTCATTTTTAGCTGCGAATCGGCGCTTTTTATAAGCTCTTACCAGTGAAGTTGCCTCAAGATTCCGCAAATTAGGTAACGTTTGAGCGCACTTTCCCAATTTTATCCGCAAATTAGCGATTTTTCTAAATTTAACAGGTGAATTCACGCTTTACTCCATTTTAAACACCAATTTGTGTATTTCTCTATTTATAACCCGCGAATTAGCGCTTTTTCATAGTTTTAGCCGCGTGAATTAGAGCTTTTTCTCAATTTTATCCCCGCAAAGTTGCCCCAGAATTCACTGAGTTGGTGTTTCATCAATATCAGCTGTGAATTAGCGTTTTTCTCCCAATTTTAGCACCGAATTAGCATGTTTTCTCATGAGTTCGCCTCAAGAATCCGCAAAGTTGAGGTATAGCGTTTGAGTGCTCTGTCAAAATTTTATCCACAAATTAGCGTTTTTTTCTATTTTAAACGCCAATTCGTGTTTTTCTAAATTTTACCCGTGAATTAGAGCTTTTTTACTATTTTAGCCGCTTGAATCTGCAATTTGGTGTTTTCCCGAGTTCAGCTGTGTATTAACCATTTTATATCCTCAATTTCAGCAGTGAATGAGCACTTTTCTTAATTTTAGCTGCGAATTATAGCGCTTTTTCTTGAAATTTGTCGTACCTTAGTTGTGAATTGAAGTTTTCCTCCCTTTTTTAGACGCGAATTCGCGTTTTTCTCTATTTCACGCTGTGAATCAGCGCTTTTGTTCAATTTCAATCCCTGCCCCCGAGAATCCAGCTTTTTTCCAATTTTTGAAGCTGCCAAATTGGAACACTTTATCATAATTAGCGTGTTTCTCTATTTTCAGAACTCAAATTCGCGTTGTTCTCTTCTTTATCCGTTTTCAAAGCCGCGAAGTCTCAGTTTGGACATTTTAGAAGCACGAATGCTCCGTTTAGCCATTTTTGAGGCGTCATTAGCCAGTCAAGCATCAGTCACTTTATCCAGTCCTGAAGGTGCTTGTAAAACCAATGCTGGGAGGGGGGAGTTGGCAAGGTAGGGTCGGCCTATTATGTCCAGTGCGCAAACTCCAGTGGTCAGTATATCGTTTTGAGGCGAGAATCGTTGGCTATTTTTTAGTGCAAATAGCCATTTTGAAGGCGCGAATCGTCATTAAACACCATCTGTAGCCTCTGTAGAAATGAGTCAGTTTGGCCATTTTTTTTTTTAGAGTGAAGCGTAAATTTCAAGCACGAATATACCATTTTTAGGGCGTGAATAATCAGTTTTGCTTATTTTTAGGGCACGAATCGTCAATTTTGAAAGCATAAAGGCTCAATTTGGCAAATTTTTGACACGCGAATCGTCGGATTTGCCATCGGAGACGGACAAGGTTTTTAAAATAGAAGCGTTATTATGGAAATCCCACCCCCGCTGGTCTATCAAATCATTATGTGTCATCCAAGAATTTACCAATCCCGTTCGAAAAAAAAAAAAAAAAAAAATGGATGACAAACAAAAGGTGCCCGTCCCTCATTTTCAGGACAGGAATAATCTGTTTAGGCCTTTTCAAAGCGCGAATCATAAGCTTAACTACTCGTAGGCCACATTTATGGAGTCATTTTTGTCAATTTTTGGGCGTAAATAACCAGTTTGGCCATTTTTACGGCGCTAACCGTCAGCATAACTATTTTTCAAGACGCGAATAATCAGTTTTTTGCGATATTTTGGCGCAGGGATAGACAGCCTATCCATGTTTATGGATGGAATAGGTAATTTAGCCGTGTATTTAAAAAAGCGCATGACTCTCAAGCCATTTTTAGTCGATGCAACCGCGCAATTTTACAAGTCCATCCCTTTAGCAAATCCTAAATCCACGCCTGGTCAGTGGTATAAATATCATTGATGCCATGGATAGTTACTTAGCGGGGCTGAATGGCAAAATTTTAGGTCTAAACAAATCCGATTTTTCTCGTTTCTTTTGTTTGTTCTTTTAATTTTTATAGTTATTTATTTTATTTAAATTTTTTAGAGTTTTTTTTTTTAATTTTTCAACTATGCAGGGCTAAAGTACTCTGGAAGGGGTTCTGACCCCCAAAACCCTCCCCAGAGAACATTTTCAGTTTTAAACGTGTCGATTTCATGAGTAAATCGTCAGTTTCAAAAGGGGATAGATAGTCAATTTTATGAGGGAATTGCCATTTTTGAATGAATCTTCAATTTTAAAAGGAACATTGTTAATTCCCTGAGTCGTGAAACCTCAAAATACGCGGTATTGTCCATTTTGAGGCCGATTGAAGTCGTAGAACACACAATTTTTACTCCAATTAACATAACGCTTATTGAACCCCACCAGCAGTTTTTGCCATTTTCAGGCCACATTCATAATTGTCCTCTGCTGTCATTTTTCGAGCACAGATTAGTCAGTTTGGTCAATTTCAGCTCGCGAGCTAGCAGCTAAACATTACAGTCACCGATGCGGGAAGGGGAAGAGCCAATCGTCGTTGGTATATGTATAAGATGGAGATTATGTTCAATTTAGTCCATTAAAGAGCGTGACTGTGCCAGTCTGTCCATTTTATGGGCTCTGACAGTCCAGTTTAGCCACTTATTATGCGTGAATCGAAAGTTACTATGTCTGTTTAGTCGCAATTGGCCAGTTTGGCCAATTTTGAGAACCGGGAATAGAAATTTTGACAATTTTATGGCGTTTTAGCTATTTTCAGGACACGAATTGTCATTTTAGTCTTCTTCAAGAAGCCAAATAACCCAAATTGTGGTCCAAT
This sequence comes from Corythucha ciliata, assembly GCA_038030265.1. NCBI lineage: Eukaryota > Metazoa > Arthropoda > Insecta > Hemiptera > Tingidae > Corythucha > Corythucha ciliata. Next base: position 2,149,305 of record CM075939.1, read on the forward strand.
CTGGCAACACTATCTGCAACTTTTCAGTACCTTCATCGCCTACAGTTATTTTGTTGAAATAAACAAAATCACGAGACCGGGGGGGGGGGGACGAGGCAAGCATCCCATGACAGCCTCCCCGGGCATCAAAATATAAATCACTCTACAGCCCTGCCGCAAACGTGATGAAATCCGTGCTCAAATACTGCTTCCATGCCCTAATAGAAGCATTTATTTTATTTTTTATTCTGTCCGGCCAGTCCTCACAGTCTGCCCAACCCATGGCAAATTCCAATGCAGTTACCATGTTTTGGGCGATATTTTTTTTTGAACTGGCCGAAGTGCCAGTCCTGCTGAAGGTCGAGGTATTTAAAATGGCATTGATAATCGACGAGGCAGACCCTCCAGTCTTTTCGGAGAAGAGGGTCTGTCCTGTCAAATGAGTACGATAGTAACCGACATACGTTTCTTACGTAAGTGGTCGGATTTTTCCTTTTCCGTTGCAATTTCCATGTGGTGGTTAGTCGAGTGAATATTTCATGCCCCTCAATGAAAGGCTCGATTACTAGTAGATGTTTTTTTTTGTATTGTCAACATTCTCAGTGGATTGATCAGCCACCTCATCGGTTTCAGCTGTTGGTTGCTCAACAGCGTGCACTTCGGCAACGTGAACTATTAGATTCGGGCCCACCGTCAAAGTGTCTATTGGCGTGGCGTCAAGTTCCCGAATATTGGCAACGTCAACAACACTATTTCGCGCTACCTCAATGGAATCGATTGGAGCCACGTCAATCACGTTCATTTCAGACGTGTCACCATCCACATCATGGCTTCGCACAGTCTCTTCTTTATTCTGTGATGGGACGGGTTCTATCGTGGGTACACTGATTGTT